>JAYKKI010000019.1:13030000-13572500 GCA_039881145.1 Druceiella hillmani | reverse complement strand
AAAATAACCTAAAAAAATTAATTATTACCTTTTTGCCATGGATAAAGTACTCATTGTCGATGACAGTTCTCATCGTCGATGAAATAGCTTTGTCCTTTTCTTTCTGCTCGCAAATTTATATGATGCTATGTTTATATATCAAGCCATCACACTTTAACGAAAAATAAAGGTAAGGATAATACGAGTGCAATACAACATGCTGATTTGAAATAGAACGTTATGGCGACTGTTATTATCGTGTGTTAGTTATAACATATCTGCCCTCGGTAATCATAGTTATAATGGAAATGTGGCGTGCTTTCAAAACAGTATCCCAGTTCGATGGAGTCATCTTCTCGTAGTTTTGACGAGAGAATGCAATTAAAGTAGATCGTAAAATATTTCTCAGTACAGTTGATCGATTACTTCGAAATGAACTGATACGTAGAAGAAATTATTTTCATTGGTCACTTTTAGTTCTGAACATGGTTGTTTTCACTTCTAAATTATAACTAGTGATTCTGCTGGCATTTAATGTAGAAAAAGTAGGGTTAAAAATGTATAATCGTGGAGTTATTAACCCCTCCTTAACAGAGAAGCCAAAGCAACCTTTATGTTGGGTAGTGAGAGTGATGCTTTTTATTGTTTCTCTATATGAAATACAAATAATTTTTGTGGCAGCTTTTCTCTTATTCACACAAATGGAAGTAGAATGATTGAGAGAGAAAGAGACGATTATCTTTTCCGCTCTCTGAGATCTTCTCCTCCTCTCTGAGCTGCAATGTGGTACCCATATAAACTATTATTGAGGTTGTCTTCAATAAGCCTGCCGTGCACCAGGGAGATGGTCGTAACCTCTAAAGTAACAATACATTTCTATTTTTAAGAAACTGGTTCCTGGGTGAAAAAGGGGAAGCCTGGGTGAAAAAGAAGAATGCAGTCTGAATAGGGCATGACCCTACTTGGATCACCAATAGCATTCATCTCAGTTTTTATCTAAATCCGTTCATTAGTTGTGGAGCAGATAGAAAACATGCACACACAAACACACACAGTGTAGAAACGACGCTGTATTTTTATTTGGATTTATCTTTAAAAAAGTTTACTCCAAAAATAAGAGCCAAGCTCGTCCACCTTAATATATGTCAAGTTATGAATTAGGGGCCAAGTTGACTAATGTAGAATTTTTTAGTATCTAAAAGTCTTGCTTGTCTGTTGGCGTGTGGGCTTTTGTCTGCTATGAGACTATCTATCTTGATGCCAGGCCCTATCCCGTCATCGAAATTTGAATTTTATAGAAATATATTTATTCTCCAAAATATTTCAGAAATACAAAAATATTTTATTATAGTGGAAGTATTAATATTGGATCTTCCATTCAATCATCAGAGATCTATACTTTATTCCATTCCAAAAGAGAATGTTTGTAAACAAATCAATTAGTCAGTTCAGGTATTGTAAACCTTTTTCTTGTAAATACAAGTTAGTAATATATAATTATATGTAAAAAGTATAACTATTTTATTGGTATTCGTTTTCTTATTTTTTTTTACAAGGTGTAATAAATCATTCGCAACTAGATAATATTTATAAACCTTCAAACATTATGTTGGGAATCGAATTAGGGGCACATCAGTAGGGTGCAAGCATCTAAGCCATTGCTCTACTGGCCGAAATATTGTATAATACTGAAGTGCGGCGTATATATAATGCCAAACATAATTGAAATCTTTTCTAGAATTTTTGAAAATAAATATGTCAAACACTGAAAACTGAAAAATGCTTATTTGAAAAGATAATAACATGTCAGAATGTTTTTGAATTAATATCCTTACGCCAAATATTGTGTATAAGTACATATGTATGCAAAGACAATCAAACATCATTCTACGTCTATGGTAGCAGGCTCATTGTGGCTATCTCACTCTAACGCATTATAAAATAAATACGTGCAAGATGAGCGTAAATGGGTCTAGACTTTATATGCGTTGAAAGTTTGAATATTTTTCTGAAATGTTTTATACCTTTGAGTTGTGCATGATCACCAGCAAGGGTTGTCCATTTTTCTCTTTAAAATTTCGCAATTCATGTTAGTGAAATAATGGTTTAACATTTGATATTTACAATATTATGTAGGGGGATAGTTTATTAAATATAATACAGTGATTAAAGTATATTGTTTAAGCTTCAGAGGTGAAATACAATGAGTTTTAACAACAAATCGTCGACTGATTGAATTTATATTTGTGCCAACCCTATTTTAACTGTCAAATTGGTTTGTTTACAAACATTCTCTTTTCAAATGGAACTGAGTATAGATACATTTATACTAGATACATTGTACAACAAAAGTAACGCCTACTTAAGTTAACACTATAAGACGTATTATTTTGTTATTTTAATAGTTACTTTTTGAATAACTCAAACGCTAAATATTTCTTACCTATATACTGTTTCTCGTTATTATTTTTGGAATGAAGTCCTTATCGCGCAAGGGGGCTAGACGGAAAAAATTAAGATCAAAAGTTGTAACGACACTTTTTGCTATAGTTGCTAGCGGGCGCGCTGCAAGCCGTGCGGCGTGCGCGTGTTTCTCTGTCTGTCTTTCTCTCTCATAGAAAGCGAGCCAGTTATTTTCGTTTCGTCTTTCTATTTCGCATTGAACGGTGTGGTGTTGCGACGATTATTTTTGTTGAGTCTATACAGGTTGTTTGTACATAATAAATAATAAAAAATAATAACAATAATTATTATTATAACTTAAAAGAAATAAAATTTTATTACAATTCCTTCACTAATTAATCGAAAGGAACTTCGTTCCATCCGGGTGTCCCTTGATACCTCTTAAGTTTTTTTTCTTTGCAGTATAAACAGTATAAGCTATCAAAACTTCTGTAAAATTCATCCAATTAGTGAGTGTTATCGGCTTTATTGTATTATGTAATCTGCAGAGAATCCAGATGTGTATCTGCGAGTTTCTGTAGAAATTAACAGCTACGATCTGTGTAAAGAATTCACATAAATGAAAAAATTGAGCGGTAATGGACGCCTGGCAGATGTGAAACATCTAAATTTTAGAAATATATACCAGACCCAGAGAATGAATATAAAAAAACATGTGTTTGAATCATGCAATCAGTATAACGCTATCTATCGAAATATTATGTGCACTATAATGTTTTGATAAACCATTGCGCTGTGTTTTGGTCAGTCAATTATTTAATAATTTTATAAAATTTTAAATTAAAATTATGCCAAAAATATTTAATACTTGAAAATAATTTTATTTATAAAAATAAGCTTGGCAACATGAATCAAAATTTCAACAACCACAATAACGGCTTGTTGGTCTAGAGGCATGATTTTCGCTTAGGGTGTGAGAGGACCCGGTCTCAAATCCCGGACGAGCTCGACTATGTTTATGTAACGCTTTTAACATTTTAAGGCAGTTTAATGCAATACACCAATATAAACGAGCTGGCCGAAACGAGACAAGACGCGAAGCTGGCTGAATTAAGTCGGAAAGAACGCGCCTTTAGATGTTTCGCATCGAATAGCCCAAATGTGTACCAATTTTCCAAATAGAGCAAAGACCCATAATCGACTGGTATATAATCCTTTTCAAAGGTTGTTTTCGTGTATCTCTGGATTCTGTTAAAAGTTAAATTTTAAAATCTCTTATTATCAGGTGTAAATAAACCTTTATCACCTCATATCTTCCTATGACTTAGTTTAATTGTGGAGTTTTAATGAATCAAATAGTCTGATATTCGATTAAAAAATAACCATTTATGCGAGCGCCAGCCAGAAAGATGATTTTCATAGAGTTTTTGATTACGTATATTGTTTGTTTAGGAGGATATAATGATAAGATAGAGGGGCCCATATATTACATTTCAGTTTTCAAAAACTCATTTTTCAATTGGTCTTTTGATTTTCGAAAAAAAATTGCAACCTGATACCAACGCCTTCTACTTATGGTTGAAACTTATTTTTTTCATAAAATTAAATATAAACTAGCGTGACCCGTGCGAAGTCTTCGCATTATAAATTATTCAACTCAATTTAATAAATCAAAATTGATTGCAGGTATTCAATTCATAAGCATTGAGCTAAAGCGCCACTTTATTTATACGTGAGTGGATTTAAAATTAAACAAACATTTTACCGACCGTCAATCGTATTGACGTTGAGCCGTTAGATGGCAGCATTGCTGTTTTGTGTATATAATTTTAATAATTAATTAATTTGCAAAAACAATAGCAATAATAAATTTTTTAGTTGTGGATGCCGGTAGAGCAAGCAATTATCTATAAAATGATTTTATTTATCTATAAAATTTATGTGGATTAGTTGTGAGGTTTTTTCTAAAAAGGGAGAGTAACATCTTAACCTTAGCGTATTAATATATATGATGATATAATTTTTTTTAAATAAATAACATTCCATCTTCTAATCTTGTTTGATGTTATCTGCATATCTAGTTTAGGTGGCATCTATCTAACAACGTGAGAAATTGTGTAGGTACCCACTGCGTACGTTTGGCGTACGATTGGATTGTAGCAGTCATATTTTATTATAAGAGAATATTTTTATAAATTTAAATTTTTTTCATTGATGATTGTAAAGAAAAAGTTTGAGCGTGAATTCTAATGTTTGATTGAAAGGAACCTAAAAGATGACATTTTTAAATAAGGTTGATTCGTTATTAATAGATGTGTATATCCACAGCTCTAGATGTCACCACCAGTTCAAACGCCAAGAACGAAGATAACAATAGAAATAACACAGAGCCAACGATCACAATACAGAATGGGATGAAGACTATTGTCTTGAGGGACTCGCGGTGTGAGGAAGTGACGCTGGTTATTCCAGAGACATTCACTATCAGTGTGAGGCAGTGTTCTCCAAATGAGGAGGATTCCGACGACTGGTTTGGTACAAGCGAAGAAGTACAAAGCGACAGTATGGAGTGGGAAGGCGGGGCCTTGGGCATTAGGGAAATTCTTGTGGATGGTAAGTGTATTTGTTGTTTTTTATTCAAAACTATGTTTTTTACAAAAAGATCTTTCAGGATAAATAAATATTTTTTTATAAAAAAATATATTTTTACCATGGTTTTTTTTAGTGCCATGGTTTTTTACTCATATATACTTAAAAGTGCCAAATAAATCTTTTGTTTTTGATGTCATTTACCCTTGTCTGGAAAAAAAAAACTGTATCTCCTCCAAAAATTATCCAATTTTAATAATTTTATCGATGTTTTCTTAATAAAAACTTGTACAAGGATAATAAAATACAAAGAAAATTATGGAAATATATATTGTGAAGAAAAATTATAACAAAAACTGAAATCAAGGTCACATCGTCGTTTTCACAGTCCGGTACATCCTCCATATCAGCAAAATAATTGTTATCGTCATTATTATTATCACTCAAAATTTCTATTACGCCGAATTGTGGGTGCACCACAATGTCACTCCCACTATCACTTTACAACTTGAAAAATGATCATTTTCACTCAAATTCTTTACGTATTCCGACATTATGGGTTAAAAATTTCTGCTCCGTTTCAGACATGTCGCCGATATAAATATTTTCCAAAATTTTCATCCACACACACACTCTGTAAAAGTATTCTGAATAGTGTTGACAAGGCGTTTTTGTATAGTAAATATTTAATGTACGATATGTGATCAGATTTTTAGTATATTTTTTTGCAGCTAACTTCAGTGCACTTCTTTCTTATTGTTGTTCTGGTTTTTTTGACCTTGTTTTATACAAACAACGTAAGAATCTAGCACATAGCTGGTATTCCTAATAGTTACAATAATTGCTAGTGTCTCGGTGACCATACATGTTAATAAATCCTGAAAAGCGTTCAATAAACATGTTTATCTTCCAGATTTGGCTCCGACAAAAGAAGCCGAGGAGAGTGGAAGAATAAAGGTGGTGGATCCGACACGTGAACCGATACCGGTACCGTCAATACTTGACTGTTTGGATTTAGTGCCCCGGAATGGTACTCGATGCTATGCAGGCACGACCACATCTGAAGAGGTCACCGTTCCATGTAACACGCTTTTGTTGGAGGTCGGTGAGGATAGACGTCGGACAGATGGAAAGGAGGCAGTTATGGATGAAGACAAAGGTATTTTGTTTTTTTTTTAATCATAATGCATCTTTAGGCGAGTCTAGTGATATTGTCCTGAATACATTGTCAAATTAACCCGATCTTAGAGGTTATGCTAAATACGCCATCATAGTGATAATTTTAGAGTTAAAGATCTTGTGAAACTTTGGCGCTGTGGTAAAAATGAGCAGAACTTTATTTTCACACAACTTCCTTCATACGATCAGGCATGTGTAGCTCTCCGTTTACAAGTTGGAGAGTGTAAAAATCATTGACATTTTCACAGCTTGACTGCCGACCTGCCTTGAGTGAGGGTTTAATAGATACAGGTGGTCCATTTACAGTGGTTCAAGAACTCTTTTTAGGTGGAGAACATCGTGATAAGTCATTCAAAAACAACATAGTTCTGCGAAAATCAGTAGTTTAGAAATTATGATTTTTTTGGAAAATTATTACTCCAGTCATATTATTTCTTTAGTTCAAAAACTATTCCGCTGAATCACATGAAATTTGGTATGGAAGTAGAGTAGTTACGTAGCAAGTATACAATGATTTTTGTGTTTATTCTTAGCTTTTGTTATTGTTTGAAACTTGAGTTGATTTTTTTTGTTTTCAAAATCACTGTAGTAAAATTTGTACAACTAGGTATTTGTTTATGATTTTGAAAACTACCTTAGGTTATGGCGATAGTCTAGACAAAAAATCGTAATGATATAACTATTGCAACATCTTCAGAAATGAACATCATATCACTAAGTCACTAAATGTGAAATTTTTGCCATAATCGCAATTTTGGCAAAACTGTGTTTTTTTTTAAAAAAAGCATAATTCAACTCAGATTTACTTAAATTATTCACAAATCAATGTTTATTTATCTTAACACACACTAAATGTGTTCAGGTAAAATGACTGTTAGACAGAGTACTTTTATGTTGTGCACGAGTTATCCTAAGGTAGTTTTTGTGATCATAATCAAGCCTCTGTTTGTACAGATTTTTCTTTTGAAAATGTAAAAACATCAATATAAAGTTTCAAATAAAAACAGAAGCCGAAGAATAAATCGGTCATTGCATGCTTGCTACATGATTATTGTACTTCCATACCAAATTTTATGTGATTTAGTGGAATAGTTTTTGGACAAAAGTGATTTATGTGACTGGAGCAAAGATTTTTCTAAAAAGTACAAAAAAATCATAACTTCTAAACTACTTATTTTAGCGGAACTGATGTTGTTTTTAAATGACTTATCACGATGTTGTCTACCTAAAAAAAATATAGTTTTTGGACTACTGTAAATGGGCCAGCCTGTGTATTTTTTAATCTTGCTTTTTATTGACTAAATATGCCATTAAATATTATTTCACTTTGTTATTTGTAAAAAAAGTTAAAGTAAACCTGTGAAATACAAGTAGAATTCGAACTACATGGGTTCTCTTCTCATTTAGGCACTTTGAGGGTACATAGAATTTATATATGTTTAGAATATAGCAAGAAATGAAAACTATATACGAATATTAATTTTTCACAACGTAAATATTTTATTTACATCTTTCGCAGGCGTAAATGACGTACGAGGGCACATATTTCAAAAATTATAAAATCTAGAATAATTGCTATAGTTTTTCTGTAATTTTCTAGGCAGATTTTATTAACCCTGTTTTTTTCATGATTTTTCGTTTGGTAGGTTAACAAAATAAGGGATACCCCATTTTCACATATTATTTTAGAATGTCTCCAAAAACGCACTTTAAAATTATGAGCAATATATTTACCCGTCTATGGTTCTTATATGAATATTCTAAAAAAGTTGCCTATTGCAAAATATGTGGGTCAATAAGATATATTGTTGTATCAAATTGCAACACTCTACGTCATGTGGTTTCTGAGAAAATCGTTTGTGACAGATGAATTGACAGATAGATGGAATGACCTTGTGAGGGTTGTCTTTTTCGGTTTTGAGATATGGAACCGTAAAAAAGAAAAAAACCTTGCCAAGTGTGAGTCCGACTTGTGCTTGAAGTTATATTCTCAAAGGCGCTATGAAAAATAAATTTATTGCTGCGGTCGGTACTGAAAATATCCCATATCTCAAAAACTGCGCAACATAACTTATTCAAACCAATTTTCATTGAAAGTTTATTTTAAGTTTTACTAACTTAATTTTTTTCAGAATTTTACACACGTTAGTTGACAAGTTAGAGGGGGGTGACACGTTTTTGAAGATTGTAAAAGTGCATATAGGGACCTCTACATAATTTTTTAAGACCTATCTAACGATACCCCATGCGCCTATGTGCACTGGATTTTTTTCATCCCTCAGATACATGTCTAGAGTACCACCCCTAATATTATTTTTTTTCATATTTCACTATTTCATTGTATAGCGGTTCATAGAAGACACCTATTATCCGAATTTCATTTGTATAGTGCCAATAATCTCCAATTAAAATGGCTGTGACATCTGGACATACAGGGAGACAGACAGAGGGTTTTTATGGTTCCGTAGCCAAGTAGCAAAAACGGTTCTGTTTTTGCCATTTGGCTACGGAACCCTCAAAATGTTTATCATGACATCTTCATTCCCAGTGTTCATCCTGTCACAGGTTGACGATTATATATAGTCAGGTTTTAATATTTATTATCCAATTTTATGTGCAAAAATCAACAACAAATACTATTTGGAACAGAAGGCCCAAAGGTTACTATCCCATCGTAGGGTATTATTGGTCTCCCAACCCTGCTTCTCATGTAAGATGTGATCGGCACTCAAGGTGTGAATGTATCATAGTCACAAGATAATTCGTAAAAAAAACAACTTGGATAATTAGTCTGGACAAATTAGCAATACTTAAAAGTAAAAACTTATCTTAACCATGGAAAGAAAGTTCAATTTTTTAAACTATTTTGTTGAAAATATTTTTTTTTAAATTTTCGTTAGCAGGGTGGGTATCTTATCGTTTCAGTCTAGGTTTTTAATTTTCACGTATACAGGATGATATACAAGTTGGAGAGTGTAAAAATCATTGACATTTTCACAGCTTGATTACCGACCTGCCTTGAGTGAGGTTCTAATAGATACAGGTGGTCCATTTACAGTGGTTCAAGAACTCTTTTTAGGTGGAGAACATCGTGATAAGTCATTTAAAAATAACTTAGTTCTGCGAAAATCAGTAGTTTAGAAATTATGATTTTTTTGGAAAATTATTACTCCAGTCATATTATTTCTTTAGTTCAAAAACTATTCCGCTGAATCACATGAAATTTGGTATGGAAGTAGAGTAGTCGGGTAGCAAGTATACAATGATTTTTGTGTTTATTCTTAGCTTCTGTTATTGTTTGAAACTTGAGTTGATTTTTTTTGTTTTCAAAATCGCTGTAGTAAAATTTTTACAACTAGGTATTTGTTTATGATTTTGAAAACTACCTTAGGATATGGTGATAGTCTAGACAAATAATCCTAGTGATATAACTATTGCAACATCTTCAGAAATGAACATCATATCACTAAGTCACTAAATGTGAAATTTTTGCCATAATCGCAATTTTGGCAAAACTGTGTTTTTTTTTTAAAAAAGCATAATTCAACTCAGATTTACTTAAATTATTCACAAATCAATGTTTATTTATGTTAACACACACTAAATGTGTTCAGGTAAAATGACTGTTGGACAGAGTACTTTCATATTGTGCACGAGTTATCCTAAGGTAGTTTTTGTGATCATAATCAAGTCTCTATTTATACAGACTTTACTACACAGATTTTGAAATATTGAGTATATTTGGCGTTAATTTTGTAGAAATTCATTATTCACAATTAAATGAAACTACGTGATGTAGTATTATTTCTACTTTCTTTAATTTCTTTAACCACGACCTAGGTTTCGTTGTATTACAACATCTTCAGGTGGGATATTAGCAAAGAATCTTTGCTAATATCCCATCTTTGCTAATATCCCACTTGAAGATGTTGTAATACAACAAAACCTAGGTCGTGGTTAAAGAAATTAAAGAAAGTAGAAATAATACTACATCACGTAGTTTCATTTAATTGTGTACACTGATTTTTTTAATGTACGTTATTCTTTTGAAAATGTAAAAACAAAGTTTCAAATAAAAACAGAAGCTGAAGAATAAATATAAAAATCGGTCATTGCATGCGTGCTACATGATTACTCTACTTCCATACCAAATTTTATGTGATTTAGTGGAATAGTTTTTGGACAAAAGTGATTTATGCGACTGTAGTAAAGATTTTTCAAAAAAGTACAAAAAAATCATAACTTCTAAACTACTTATTTTAGCGGAGCTGATGTTGTTTTTAAATGACTTATCACGATGTTGTCTACCTAAAAAAAATACAGTTTTTGGACTTCCAGCCAGCCTGTGTATTTTTTAATCTTGCTTTTTATTGACTAAATATGCCATTAAATATTATTTCACTTTGTTATTTGTAAAAAGAGTTAAAGTAAACCTGTGAAATACAAGTAGAATTCGAACTACATGGGTTTTCTTCTCATTTAGGCACTTTGAAGGTACATAGAATTTATATATGTGTAGAATATAGCAAGAAATGAATACACAATTCAACTATATACGAATATTAATTTTTCACAACGTAAATATTTTATTTACAATTTTCGCAGGCGTAAATGACGTACGAGGTTACATATTTTAAAAATGATAAAATCTAGAATAATCGCTATAGTTTTTCTGTAATATATATATTTACCCGTCTATGGTTCTTATATGAATATTCTAAAAAAGTTGCCTATTGCATAATATGTGGGTCAATAAGATATATTGTTGTAACAAATTGCAACACTATGTCATGTGGTTTCTGAGAAAATCGTTTGTGACAGATGAATTGGCAGATAGACGGAATGACCTTATGAGGGTTCCATTTTTCGCTTTTGAGATATGGAACCCTAAAAAAGAAAAAAACCCTGCCAAGTGTGAGTCCGACTCGTGCTTGAAGTTGTATTTCTCAAAGGCGCTATGAAAAATAAATTTATTGCTGCGGTCGGTACTGAAAATATCCCATATCTCAAAAACTGCGCAACATAACTTATTCAAACCAATTTTCATTGAAAGTTTATTTTAAGTTTTACTAACTTAATTTTTTTCAGAATTTTACACACGTTAGTTGACAAGTTAGAGGGGGTGACGTTTTTTAAGATTTTAAAAGTGCATAACTCACCAACTATTGGCTTAAATAATAAAGTTATTTAGGAACATCTATATAATTTTTTAAGACCAATCTAATGATACCCCGTGCGCCAATGTGCAGGTTTTCATCCCTCAGTTACATGTCACCCCTACTACTATTTTTTTCATATTTCACTATTTCATTGTACAGCGGTTCATAGAAGACAACTACCATCCAAATTTCATTTGTATAGTGCCAATAGTCTCCAATTAAAATGGCTGTGACATATGGACATACAGGGAGACAGAGGGTTTTTAAGGGTCCGTAGCCAAATGGCAAAACAGGGTTCCGTTTTTGTCATTTGGCTATGGAACCCTAAAAAATTGTGCCACAGTATTTATCATGACATCTTCGTTCCCAGTGTTCATCCCGTCACAGGTTGACGATTGTATATATTCAAGTTTTAATATTTATTATCTAAATTTATGTGCAAAAATCAACAACAAATAATATTTGGAACAGAAGGCTCCAAGGTTTCTATTCCGTAGTGTGGTATGATTGGTGTCCCAACCCTGGATCTCATGCCAAGGCATGATCGGCACTCAATGTGTGAACGTATGTTAGTCACAAGATAATTGGTAAAAAAACAATTTGGATAATTAGTCTGGACAAATTAGCAATACTTAAAAGTAAAAACTTATTTTAACCATGGAAAGAAAGTTCAATTTTTTAAACTATTTTGTTGAAAATATTTGGTTTTAAATTTTCGTTAGCAGGGTATCTTATCGTTTCAGTCTAGGTTTTTAATTTTCACGTATACAGGATGATATACAGTTTAAAATGACAAAGCCACACGAGGTGATTGTTTTCAATGTGCTTAAGAGTATAGTAAAACGTTTTGTTAAAATTACTAATTGTAACAATAGTACGAGATACAAATGTTCCGATTCGTAAACAATGTAATGAGAAATAAATGTTCCGTTTTCACTGAAAGTGACGTACCTATATATGCCCGTAATTTATTTATATAGATACGTACGTTATATGTTTTTCTAAACCCTGGAAAAGCACGGAACAAACTTCGTTTAATTTATTTTGGCGAGCAATTTATTTGTTTCAACGTATTTTTGGTTTTATGGAAACAATTTTAGATTTTTTATTTGTTATATTGAATGACAGTTTATATAGAATAAAAAATGTGGTCATAATTTTGCAACTTTTAACCTGAATATCTTCAGAACCATTTGGAATTTCGAAAAACGGTTTTCGCTCTCTTTTTCTTGACACCAATCGGAGAATTACCTCGCTGTAGTTTTGTGATATTCCATTTATATCCTGTATAGTTTATGTATGTTTGACATACACTTTGACATAGAAATTCCTCTTTTCTGGCGTTAGACTTCAAGAGTATTGTACTAAGAAAATCCGTTCCGTTTCGAATACCGATATTTCCAAAACTAATGATCATAAAGTAATCAAACATACTCCTTTGCAAAAACCAACAGGCACTTACGATTTGTTTGATTAGTTCAAATAAACCCGTAAGGAAATTAGATTTTATGCAACAAAATGAAATAAACATTATTTACTAAGCGTGGAAAACTTTTGTCTTGTAAATTACACTTTTTAATTTTTTTTTGTATTGTTTGCAAATTACTTGTTTCAACAAAATGAAAGAATGATTTTCAACTGGCAATATCCTTAATTTAAAAAAAGTTACAAAAGAGAAAGAATTAGTAACGAGGGTGGCTTTCCTTTTGCCGAAATGACCGCTGCAATTCATGGTAGCATGACTAGGATAAGGTTTTTAATGATTTCCCCTTCGTAGCATGCCCAGGTTGAGGTTTTAATGATTTCTTGGGGAATAGACCCACCCCATTCGTCCATAACGTACTATACACCCTTAATTTAAACTCTGAAACCCAAATCAACAGAAAAAGTCAATAGTAATGAGCTTTTAAGAAGAAATAAAATATATTTCAAAAGTCCTACAACTTTTAAAATTTCTGGTGTTAATAACAGAAAAATACAACCTCGAACGCATGAAAAAAAATTCCAGTGTGTGCTTATGACCATGCGATAGAAGTGAAACCTCTAATTTTAAAATATATACTAGATTACGTTTCGATCATTGATCAAATTTCAAGGAGCTTTTAAAAAAAAGTAACAAAATAATATAATAAAAAAATATTTTTTTTACTTTTCCTTACATTCCCGTGTTTTATTAAAGCATAAATATCAGTACGCTTCGTGTTGCACACTTAAAAAATATTTCATGATATTGCGCTGCGTACGCCTAAAAAAATAGTTCACTTGGCCGATGCCGAAGGGAGCCGAGTTTACCCGATTCTCTCTCTCTTTAGCTCTCCAATGTTCCATGGGGCTGGATGTACAGTTCAGAAATGCCATTTTGGAATGTCCCAATGATGCTCAATAGGATTGGGGTTAGGACTTCATGCTGGCCAATCTAAACGCCTAATGCCGACCTCAGTCAGTTAAATATCTACTTTGCCTTCTCGGTATGTGCTCGAGCGTTATCGTCCATGAAGACAGCAGCAGCTGCTGTAACGGCTAATACTGGTTGCGCATGAGGAATTAGGATTTCCCTGATGTATTGTTGTGCATTTAGAGTAATTTTCAACAAAAAATAATTGCGTACGATCTTCAGAAGCTGTAATAAATCCTTCGTCGTAATCTCTTTGAAATTGTTTGCGACTTCGTTTCCCACCAAAATAAAGAGATTGCTTCATCATCATGAAATCCATTCCAGATCGATCCATGTTGAACAATTTTGGGCAAACCTCGATTCTGCACTACGGTTCCTACGAAGTAATTTAGGATCCCTAGCCGGTCTTCGGCTGTAGATATCAACTTCTAGAAGTCTCTTCTTAACAGCCCATAGGCTAAACTTACATCTCTCACTTCTTCGAGATTGTTTTTGGCATTTGTGTAGGTTGACTTCCAATTTTGTAAAGTATTCGTAAGCAGAAAGGCTTTTTTTTTGTATAATTTACATATCACAATTTTGTTTTGTTGCGAATTAAAATGTTGCCATAAACTATTTTAGAACAGCTACATGGTTGAATATTCAGTTATATGATTTCACATAATAATTACAATTGAGCAATATATAAATATGTATTATACACTATATTATTTTATATATTATAGATCACAATTTTGTTTGGCTGCGAATTAAAATGTTGCCATAAACTACTTTAAGACAGCTACACGGTTGAATATTCAATTATAAGTTTTCACATAATAATTACAATTGAGCAATATATAATATACAGTATATTATTCGATATATAACATATCACAATTTTGTTTGGCTGCGAATTAAAATGTAGCCATAAACTACTTTAGGACAGCTACACAGTTGAATATTTAGTTAAATGATTTCACATAATAATTAAAATCGAGCAGTATATAAATATGTATTATACACTATATTATTTGATATATCACATATAACAATTTTGTATGGCTGCGAATTAAATTGTAGCCATAAACTACTTTAGGACAGCTATGTGGTTGCATATTCATTTATAGGATTTCGCATAATAATTATAATTGAGCAATATATAAATATATATTATACACTATATTACTCGATATATAACATATCACAATTTTGTTTGGCTGTGAATTAAAATGCAGCCATCACTACTTTAGGAGAGCTACACGGTTGAATATTCAGTTATATGATTTCATATAATAATTAAAATTGAGCAATATATAAGTTTGTATACACTATATGCTGTGTACACAATTATGAAATTTTGGAACATGAAAATTTAAAAAAAAAACAATGTGATGATCTGCATATAAGAAATAACGAACGAATGAACGAAAGCAACTAAATTAAATACCTCAATATCCATTGGTGATCGAATCAAAGTTCGAACACGTTCCGTTCAATGGTAACAATACTATTATATTAATTCACCGAAGTGAAATGTGAATCCCCTGATTAGTTAGTGTCAAATACACAAACAACATTTCGTCTCTTTCACTCATACATGAGTGAAAAGTGGTGGCACATTACGTTCACCATATGTTGATACAATTCTTTGTCGCGTGAAATTTCACAGTAGTCTATATAATGTCACTGCGTAATTCGTAAAGTATTTTTCACAATCATGTAGGACGGCTACTTGTTGTCATGACAATATTCAGTTTTGATTCCAAGCTCATTCAGAATTAAGATGTTGACTCTGTGCTCAGTTTATGAGGTGTTGACCATCTTCCTGCAGCAGGACATTTCAATGGTGTTGATTCTTTTGCGATCGGTCATCTTTAGCATCTATGAATCCGGGTCGTATAGAAAGATGTACAAAATAAGAGTTATTGTTAGAGAGTGTCTTCTTAGAGTATTATCTTTCAATGAAAAAAATGTTTACAGTGTAGTTTTACATATTTATGTCACAGGGTATGAAAAACCCCTTTGCAATAATATCTTACACAGTAAGAAAAAGCCCCTTTACAGTGATATTGTATATAGTATGGAAAAGCCCCTTTACAGTGATATTGTATATAGTATGGAAAAGCCCCTTTACAATAATATTGTACACAGTATGAAAAAGCCTCTTTACAGTGATATTGTATATAGTATGGAAAAGCCCCTTTACAATAATATTGTATATAGTATGGAAAAGCCCCTTTACAATAATATTGTACACAGTATGAAAAAGCCTCTTTACAATAATATTGTACACAGTATGAAAAAGCCCCTTTAGAGTGATATTGTATATAGTACGGAAAAGCCCCTTTACAATAATATTGTATATAGTATGGAAAAGCCCCTTTACAATAATATTGTGTATAGTATGGAAAAGCCCCTTTACAATAATATTGTACACAATTAAATGAAACTATGTGATGTAGTATTATTTCTACTTTCTTTAATTTTTTTACCACAACCTAGGTTTCGTTGTATTACAACATCTTCAAGATGAATCTTTGCTAATAGCCCACCTGAAGATATTGTAATACAACGAAACCTAGGTTGTGGTAAAGAAATTAAAGAAAGTAGAAATAATACTATATATATATATATATATATATATATATATATATATATATATATATATATATATATATATATATATATATATATACACATATATATATACACATATATATATATACACATATATATATATGCATATATATATATATACACACATATATATATACACACATATATATATACACACATATATATATATACACACATATATATATATATATATATACACACATGTATATATATACACACACGTATATATACACACACACGTATATATACACACACACGTATATATACACACACACGTATATATACACACACACGTATATATACACACACACGTATATATACACACACACGTATATATACACACACACGTATATATACACACACACGTATATATACACACACACGTATATATACACACACACATATATACACACACACATATATATATACACACACATATATATATACACACACATATATATATACACACACATATATATATACACACACATATATATATACACACACACATATATATATACACACACACATATATATATACACACACACATATATATATACACACACACATATATATATACACACACACATATATATATACACACACACATATATATATACACACACACATATATATATACACACACATATATATATACACACACATATATATATACACACACATATATATATACACACACATATATATATATACACACACACATATATATATAGCCCAGAAAATAAATATAGAAAAAAACAAACATTTGAACCATACATCATCAAAAAAATAAATATTATGTGCACTGTAACATTTTGATAAATCGTAGCAGAAACATAAATTTGAACCATGAAATCAGCATAGCGCCATCAAAAAATATTACCAAAAATGTTTTGTCACAACACGACAACTACGACAGTGGCTCATTGGTTTTAGGAGTTTGATTTTCGCTTAGGGTGCGAGAGGTCCGGTTCAGATCTCGGACGAGCTCAACTATATTTATGTAATGCTTTTAACTTTTTTCAAGACAGTCTAATGCAATACATTGATATAAAAAGAGCAGTCAAGACACGAAGCTGGCTAAATAGTAGACAAGACATGAAGTTAGCTGAATTAAGTAAGAAAGAGTCGACAGTACACGAAGCTAGCCGAATGGCAAGGCGCGTCTTGCCATCAGCACATTTTAACTCCCATTCTAGCACAACATTACATGTTTCACATGAGTAAGGTACATTTTAGGTAGTAGACACTTAGAAATTTAAAATATTTATTATTTATACAAATCGCTGATGGTATTTCTGGTACAGAATACTAATAGTGTTTATACAGCTATCTCCTTTTTATATAAATTGTGAATAAACATTATGGTAATTAAAAGAAAATAAAAATTTTCCTTTCAGATCAAACCGATGGCCCCACTCAACGAGTCAAGCTGAACGGTATAAACCAATCAAAGTCTTCCCGCATTATGCGATGGCAACCCGATGTGAAATTGAATGTGCAATGCACAGTTCTTCTGCCGAAAGTTGAAATATGTGTGAGTTGTGATGCTGAATACTCTAATGATGTTTTGCACGTGTGCCAAAGCGAGAAATCAAACGATGGATTCAAAGCAAGTCTTCCGCGTGCAAATTGTTCTGCAAAGGCGACCTTAATAGAACATTATTCAAACAAATATAGCAATGCACCGTCTCTATTCGAGTGTGAACTCTGTACTGAAATTTTTGAAAGCGACGAATCGCTGACCAGGCACAAGAAGAAAGAGCACGAAGCAGATGTTATCGTGAAATCATTCAAATGCGTTCTTTGCCCTCAATCATTTGATGAGTGTCCTAAACTCACGTCGCATATAGAGAAATCGCACATATTTCAATGCGACGCGTGTAACGAGATATTTGTAGACGAGGACGGTTTGCATGAGCATGAAGTTATTGACCACGGCAGGCCACCTAATCTTGTTACCCACAATAAGCAGAGTATGAACGATTTCAGCATTAATCATTTTGCAAAGCCAAATTTTGTGGTCAAACGAGAGCAGTTGATCGGCCGAAAACCAACTTTACCGCATTGCTGTCTGGAGTCGTTCAAATTTCAGTTGTCAGAGCAGAATAAAAATGTTTTGAAACCCTCAAACGTGTACATGTGTCACTCTTGTAGCAAATACATGTACAAATGCGCAAAGTGCGAACATATATTTAGAACGCAGCATGGAATGAACATACACTTCAACAAGGAGCACGGCGTGAGGTTTGTGAAGAAGGTTTTACCAGAGTGTTGTAACGTTTCATTTTACAAACACCTTTCTTCCGATTCTATCACAGCGAGCGACATCACCGGCAAACCGATCGTGTGTGATGCGTGCTTTGAGAATATATATAACTGTAGTGTTTGCAGAGAAATATTCAGAACGAAGTACAGGGTGAATAAGCATATGATGAAAGAGCACGGTGAGACAAAAATTGAGAAGGTGAAGCTGCTTTTTAAATGCTCTATCTGCCTTCAGACTTTCTCCGAGCAGCATCTGTTGGATGCTCACATCAAACGCGAGCACCGTTTTAAGTGTCAAACGTGTTGCGAGAACTTTAAGACTAAGTTTGATCTCAACAAGCATATCGTTTCAGTTCACATGTCGAACTGCATAATAAAGCAGAGCTATAAGAAGCCGCCCTTCCTACCGAGCAGCAGGTCCCCATTGAAGTTTGAACGGCCGTTTTTGTCAAAGGCGAACATGGTTTTCAAGCAAAAGACGGGATACCAGTGCTTCAAGTGTGCGAAAAGGTGCCCAAGTGAAGTGCTTCTGCGGCAACACATTCGCGATGCACACTCTACAAAGCGATGGGAGTGCGTCACGTGTCGTGGCGTTTTCCAAACTGAAATTGCGTTGAACGATCACATTATAGATATGCATTGTTCTGTACCAGGGAATAAGGTGTTAAGGCGTTGCAATGTGTGCAAGCGTATGTTTGAGAACCGGTGGAGTATATGGGGGCACGTCGCGATGAGGGAATGCAATCAAGGGAGGTGGATTTTGAGTTCAGAATACGGTGGCACAGCACAAACGGGGTCGAATCAGAAAGATGGTAGCGAAACGAATTGGGCAGCCAACATGAAGATTATAAAGATAGAGCAGATAGTCGATGAGGATAACTCGGAAGACGACGTTATCGAAGTGGACCCTTTGGAGATAAAGGAGGAAGTGGAGGATATTGATATAGGGCCAGAGGTGCTCCAGTATTCCGATCAGCGATATTCAAACTGTGTTGAGGAATGCGCCAACTGAAACTATTATTATTGTCATTTATGATCTTAATAAACGTACTTCGAATTCATTTTTGTTTGTTTATTTCTTCATAAAAATTATTCATAGCCAAGGAAGCAGTTGTAGATCGAGCCGTATCGTAGCCGATCTAATCTGGCCCAGTATAAATGTAATCTTTTTGTATTGAAAGGGTAAGTTTTTTTTTATTATATTGTCCAATGGTTAGAGGTTATATTAATAACAAATATTAAAATGGTATTTTTTTTATAGCAACACCAATAAACAATAATTCAATTTGTGGATAAAACATTTTGTTTGCGAATTTCTCCAATATCTTATCAAGAGACGAGATGTACCTCACTTCACTTCTGGTGTTTCAAGCTATGTAATATTAAAAATCTTATCAAAATCTGTTCAGTAATCTTTGTCTAATGTGCATACGGACGGTTTATTTAGGATACAGTTTATTTAGGACTACACCCATTGAATTGATATATAGTTCTAAATACACTGTAAGGGCTAAATCCAGTGAATGTTTTGTTTTTTTTCATATTTTGGTTGTATACACGTTATTACATTTCCTGTCTTATTTCTTGAAAGCCCAACTTCTTGAATACCGATTTATCAAAAGTTTTAGGCATGTGGAAGCATGTGTAGTACACACAATAACGAATAAGACAGAAAAGATGTCGCTTATTTGGGTATAATTCGAATAAACATTACTAATTAGTGATCCGTTGGGAATCACGAAGCAACTCCGTAATGCACTTCCTGAGGTGGTCAATGACGTAAGAAATGAGAAATTCCACTATCGGACACTGCCGTAGTTATTTTCATGAAAACGTCAATCATCAGTAACGAAACTTGCATCCAATATTAATTTAGGCTCGTTAAATACCGTTTGAGTTGTCCAAGCTCGCTTATGTTGCCTATATTCGCGCCAGTACTGTGCAGTGGTTTTGGATTTGGGTCTACGGTTTTTAGTGTTAATCTTTTTGGAATTTATGGTCTCTCCGCATTCTTGCCCAATTTTCATAATTCTGGTTGTACTTTGGCCTCATACTAGACTATATTGCCCCATTTTAAGAAATGGGGCAATATAGTCTAGTAATCTTTTTGACTTTTTGAGATATACATTTGGGTACACCCCCCTCCCTCCCCCCTTGTGTAACACAGTTGTAACACATTAACTCCTCTTCATAACGACAGTGGCGTGCAGTGCTTTTTTGCGAAGGGTAAGCTAATACCAACGTTCTTATCAATCTGATTCTTGCCAATTTTATGCTTTTTGCTTCACTTTTTTACTAATTTATAATTTTCGATGATCAAAGGTCAAAAACGAAATCGCATAAGCACATATTAGGGGAGTTCCAAAAGTCCACGCAACAGAAGATTTCGATATAATCTCCCTTAAGCTCAATACATGTATTAAACCTGGAAATTAATTTTTCTAAACCATCAAAAAAATATTTTTTCCTTTGCATGAATTAAACGAGCTGAAATTGCCCCCTTCACCTTACTGTTATCCTTAAATTTTCTTCCTCAGAGCCCTTTTTTCAAGTTTGGGAACAAGTAAAAATCGCTGGGGCTAGGTCGGGTCTGTAAGTTGAGTTAATCAGCGATTCGAAGCAGAGTTTGTGAAATTATAAATATATATATAGAGAGCTTTCGTTACTTTTTCCAATATGGCAGTATAGTACTCTTCAGTGATAATGATACCTTTTTCTTTAGTCGATTAATAAAATCCCTTCACAATCCCAAAAAACGGTTACCATCAATTTTCAACCGAATCTGAGACCTTAAACATCTTAGGGGTGCCCTTTTTGTATCATTGTATCAACTCTTGCTTGGACTCATGCTCAAAGAGATGATCTTTAGTCACAGTTCGCTCCAAAAGCAGCGTAAGTTCATCAGCACACAGTTTCAAAATCCTTAGACGCCTCAACTCGTTGCTTTTGCGGCAGAGTAAGCATTTTCAGGAGCCATATTGCACTGACTTTAGTCATGCCGAGATAGTCGTGTAGAATTCTCAAAATTGTTGTATCTGATACACCAACTAATGCAGAAACTTGTTTCTTTTTCAAGCGAGCATTTTCCAATACAGGTTTTTCTACTTTTTGGACAATATCCGACGTGGTGGTCTCAATTGGACATCGTGGGCGGGGATCGTCTCCAATCGATTCTCAACCTTGTTTAAATAGACCATGCCACTTGTATACCATGGTTTTACCAGAACAACGATCTCTGTAAATAAATCTCATCATGATGGTTTGAGGAGTTTTTCCTTGCTTGGTGAGGAATTTAATCACAAGGCGTAGTTTGATTTATTCCATGGTGCAGTCTACTTCCAGATTTACTTCTTTAAGGGACGATTATTAATTAACGAATGATGTTAGGGACTTGACAGTTGACTTATATACCTCTAACGAGTTCCTAGTTAGTGGATTATCAAGAAAGAATGTATTTTCCTCCCTTCCCCTTCATTCGTCGGAGTGATACTAGTAAACTTTTATCCTGCCTCTTTAAAATGAGACCGACTCAGCAGCGCTATGTCCATTTTTAGCCAAGTTATTTAAGTTTGAAATTACTTCAAGAGAAACTGTTGCTCATGTGGGTGTGTTTTCTTTCCATATTCAAAAAATATCAGTACTGGCCGTATCATGCAACATTGCGTTGAAAAATGTGAGTATATGAAAGACAGCTTAACGATGTGGCATAATTGTATGTACTCTAAATATAATCTTTATTTAAAGTGCGTTTGATTATGTTCTTGACAGATAATGTGGTGTGTTGCTTAAGTGTCTTCCCTGAGAATTATCAGTGTTAGTAAAAGCTTAATTAAACTGTTCAACATGCCGTTAAGAAAGAAATACACTGCTTACCGATTTGCTGATTCTTAACAGGAGGTGAGGATTTCAATATACCTAAGTCTCAAATCATAAACAATTTTATAGTTATTAAGGAACACTCAGCACAAAAAGACTACTTTTTTTTGTGCTGGGTGTTCCTTTACATATTTTTTACCTAGTCAATATTTTATTTTCTACCAAGTCTATTAAACCTGTATAATCATAAAATGTAGTTTCTGTCTGTTTGCTTATAAATCAACTAACGGACTTAGTTAATGTTGTAGCTAAATACAATAAAAATATCCGTAAATAACCCCCTCTCAACCTAAATATAATTTTGACTATGATATTGTGTACATAAATTAAATACATAACTCTTGGATTCACTGTAGTCGGATTAAACTCAAAATAACAGTTTTATGTATTTTTCTAACAATTACTTAAAAAAATCTGGTCTGTGCTTATGTCCACACGATAGAAGTGAAATTTGTAATTTTAAAATATATTCATAGTAATAATTCCATTCATGTTATAAGACAGATATTAGTACGGCAAAGCAGGAACAATGCGATATTATTATTTTTAAATACACTGTCTGTATACAATTCAAATATTACATTAATTATACACAATAACGTATACATATTTTATTAAATTATACTCAAATAAAATATTATTCAATAATAATCAAATTAAAACACAATTTGAACAACGCACAATATCACACATTGAACTTTTCAAGCACTCAATTTAACTTTACTTTTATAGATATACACAGCACTAACGTTGTACAATATATCACTCTTATAGTTACAGATATACTGCTGTTACAGCATGTCGGTGATGCGAACTCACATGATTTTACACATCCAAAAAGCATCCAAAGTGCACATCATACAATCGGGTATATACAATGTGTTGGTGTATATATATATGCAAAGTTAATATAGTAAGCATATGTAAAAAAAATTAAGTCACAGAGTAAGAATTGTAAACGTCCAAAAAGTCTGTTTTTGATGAAAATAGATTATACTAGCTGGGCCTGCAACTTCGTTTGTGTAAAATAAAAAAAGTTACTAGGATTTTTTGTTTTTATTTACTCTACAAGCATTAAATTTACTAAAAACTAATAGATGGCATTGGCAGTACCACATTGTAATATATCTGTGAGCATAAAGTTTACTAAAAACGCTAGTAGACGGCGTTGCCAGTACCAACATTGTTATATGGATCAAATAAATTTTTTTTAAATCTGTGATGTATTGATAAAAAGTATGCTATATGTTGTTAATAAACTATTACCATATCAAATATCATCAAAATCTGTCCAGTAGATTTCGCAAGTTTTAAAAACAAATTAACAGACAGACAAAAATTCTAAAAACAGGTTTTTGGGATCTGTAATCATACTATACACTAAATCAATTACATTTTTAAAAATATTTGACATGTTCAGAATTCACATTATTACAGCTCTATTATATGTATAAATTGCATTAAAAAAAAATTGAAAACACAAAAATTAAAAAAAGTTTGTGCGTGCGTGTGCATGTGTGTGTGACTAACTTGAATTAAACAGCCTAAAGAAAATCGTTCCTAAATGATATTACTCAAGTTAAGTTCCTCAGAACAGGGTTTAGGCAGCATTATTAAAACTTTCGGTATAAGTGGCGTAGTACAAATAGTCTAACGTTATTGTCTAAGCTTTTCCGGTGGCAGGTGATGTAAAAAATTTTAATTAAAAGACGGTTATAAATTCAAAATTTTAGAAGCCGTGGTGGCTTCTAAGTACTTTTGAGTAAAATTAATTAAATTCTTTAAGAAAATAGTTACTTTGATTAGCACACTTTGAAATTGATGTTAAAATTAAAAATTTGTATTTGGCACGTGTAGCTGATATCATCGAGATAACAATAAGTTTTTGCAGGAAAAAATTTCAACTCGTAACTGTACATCATTTCATTCGATGGAACAAGTGAGGGAAGCATCGGCTCACTCTTTCTTGCACATCTCTTCCACATCCATTTTGAAAGCACTCGCCGTCTCTTCAGTGTCTGGGAACTGTGTTCTTTGAAGACATTTATTTCTGGGAATAAATAGAAATCGCATGGTGCAAGCCCGACGTAGTCAAATATTTATTTGTTTGTACGGCTGAGGGCACAGATGCATTGTTGTGATGAAAAAGATTCTTTGGCGTTCTGCATGAGGAAAAATCATGGAGGAAAATTTTCTCATGATAAATTAATCTCGACATGATGTCAACTTGTAAAACCAAATGACAAACTCAAGCAAATATCAATGGATTACTGAAGAGTCCGATTTTTGCAATTTATATTTAGTTTTTTATTATCATTATTACAAATGGCCAATTACAAGGCCTTTTAGTACTACCCTTGTAAAAAAGTATACAAAGATTGCAGAAAGTGACAAAGATATCTGGCAACAAAGATGGGACATATCTTATATAAAAAAATGTCTTTGTAAACCAGACCATGGAGATTAGATCTTTGGATGTTAATGATTTAAACTGGTCTGGGAAAATTCTGCCACCTGACAGTAGTCAGTCTACCCTAATAGTAGTCAGTTTTCCCCGGTAAAAGCCTATTCCCCTCGTAATGGCCTAGCGAACGGCTCTCGGGCCGCCCGTCCAACCATGGCCAGCTAGACCCAGCCTAAGGCCTCCTTTGTTACGAAGATGGGTCATGCCTGATGTAAATTAGGAGTCCTAACCACACGTGAGCACATGTCCATACTTATAATGTGCACAAAAGCACTTTGTATGAAAAAGCAATTTAAAAATTTAATAAAAAAAATTTTTTTTTCGTGTTCTGTTTAAATATTTTTATTATGTCTACATAACAATACTGGCGATACAATATAAATAAATAAAAAATAAGATTCCCATCTTTTATAAAAAATTAAATCTACAAAAAATAACATTTGAAATTAAAATTTTCAATATCAAAAAAATGATAACAAAAAGACATTTTATGAGTCACAGTTGAACAACAAATATTTTTATTTACGCAAAATACAAAATAATTTTCTAAATTAATTATAAATTATTTGACGTCAACATTAATAAACATATTTGCCGCTTTAAACAATATATCATTTATATATTTAACAAATGGCCGACTTATAATTAGACCGATAACATATTTTGTCGCCCTAAACAAAAATTATTTTTTCTTTCTTAAAAGTATATGTACAATTATATTGTGTATGTGATATTTAATACGGGCGACATCATACTGTATTTCTATTCTATATTTAAAGCTATTTTGCACAGCGGTGATCACCGGTTACTATTCAATGGCACGACTAAACCTCTAAAAATCCTTCCATCAAATCGATAAATAGATATTTTTTTGTTTTGAGAAGTTTGTGCTGTTGTCAAATCAGACAAAAAGATAGTATTCATCTTACATTTATAAATTAAGTCAATTATATATTTTAATTTGTCATAAATTACGATATTGTCTTCCGAATTCATTTTCGTAGTGGAACTTCTAAAGAAAATGGATGTCATGTTGACACTAAACAAATGTCCATGTGACATGTAATGTCATTTCCCTATCAAAGCGACCCTAACGCCATCTGTTTGGTCTGCTAACAAACAACACAGAAAAAGTCGGTAAAGTAAGGTGTTGTGATGGCAAAACCGTTCCACCTTCTTTCACGCATGCATCTCTTTTATATAAATATAAGTATGCTATAGTGTTCATAATAAAAATTTTAATTTTGTTTTATTATACATAAGAGCACAAAGTTCAATTCAATACTGTTTACAGCATGTTACCGACGTTAAGGTATGCTTTATAGGTTTGTGCTTTATTAGTGTGCATGTCCATCAGAGAAAAACCATATTTAACATTAATGTAGTAAACACTATATTTAATTTTTATACTATATTCTTAATTCATAAGACATGAAGAAACGTTCATCTTAGATGGACAAACGCATTAACTGTTAACAAATGTCTCCACTGCACGTAACGTTCGTGTTAATCGTTTTTAATAAACAACAAAAAATCTGTCAAGCACGATGGAACTACACGGAGTGTCATACATTAGTATGTCCATTCCAAGCAAATATTTTGTACTCGTATGTATTACAGTATATATGCAACACCTCGGATTCCGATCTCCCAATTAAAGTTTCAATTTTAAAATATCACTAGCTTTAAACGGTGACTTTCTCGCGAGGAAAAGGGAAGACACAAACACTTTATTTGAAAGTTTTTTGTTTAACTTTAAAATAAAGTGTTTGTGACAATATTATATTTTAGCATTAGAAATGGCTAAGTAACTTTATACATACGTACTGGATATATTCCAAATATTCATATTCGTATTCATTTTTTTCTCGTAAATTTTCAAGTATTGGTACTCAAGTACTATACTCGGTTTCGACATATTGTAAACTTATATTAAATAATAAAGTCCAATGTGAGTAAGATATAAAGGGGGGTTAAATAAAAAAAACCTTAAAAGCATGAACTCGCACTTCGAGGGTTACGTACACATTTAGGTATTTATAAACATTTAATGATACATAATTCCTATTAAACTATTTACAAAAATTGTAATGTTTTAATTTTTCTTTTACTTGTGCTGTGAGACTTTGCTTCTTGCCAAATTTCATGATTCCAGGTCAACGGAGAGTAACCTATAGGTTTTTATTTACTTGCGAGTGCCAAAAAAATGCGGCATCAATGGATGTATTTTTAGTGGCTTTTTAGATCGCTCTGACTTAGAAGCCAGATTTTTTTACAGCTCCAAGAGACCATAGATCCTTTGTATTTGACATTAATTTCAACTTGATACCTCCACGAGAAGAAAGGTGTCGACAGGCAGACGGACAACGAAGTGGTCCTATAAGAGTTCCTTTTTTCCTTTTGAGGTACAGAACCCTAAGACTAAAAAAATTTTTATTTATTTAATATTATGCCTGTACGTTTAAAATTTAACAATTCGTACTGTACACTGTACGGGTGAGGATAAAAATCAAGTTATACGTGTACGGACTTGCTTGCACAGACACACGAGCGAACCTTAAAGAAGTTACGCTTGTACATGCGGGTACGTAGTATTACCGTACAAATTTTTAATTATAATGAGGTAACAAAGTATAATATTAAAATTGGTGTGTTTAAGATCACACTGCAAAAGGGAAAACTTTGGCAACCGCTGTAATGGTACTGTGCATATTGGAAATTATCAATATAAAACTTTAAGAATAGCAATAGTTAACATTAATAGCAGACGCGTACTTATACATTCATGGAGAAATTCTGAACAAACCATAACAATGCAGTGCACATTCAACTGATTATATTTTATTCATTTTTACACCAAATGATATCGTAAAGAATATGTTACATTAATGGATACAAATAAGCCCAATTAATTTGTTATATATATATATATATATATATATATAATGTGGATTTGACCGTTCGACATTAAATGAATCCTCAAATACCAAACAGTGTTTCTCAACCGTACAACAAAAATCAATTAACAAAATTCAGTAGTTTAGTTACAGGAATATTTTAAAGTGGTTCGTAATTTCAAACACAATATATTTTAACCTAGAATTCGCTAGGCCAATACAATCAACGTGGCAATCACGTTGACACTTTTGTATAAAGTTATTTTATTTGTTAATTACAGTCAAATAGCAAAACGCTTATACCTGTGTCATAATACGATACCAATCCCCCGTGAAAGCGAAAAGTGTTTTGTTTCAATTTATTTATTCGAACATAGTTTCAGTTGTGAATGTGTCTTTTAACCACTTTTGTTTGATTTGATTGCGACCACACGCTGGGCAAAAGTTAGTAATATAAACATTGATATGGTTTTTACATTTTATTTATAATAAAATGCTATTTAATTTGTTTGTAAAATTTTTTTTTGTTCTGGGCATAATTGTTTATTTCTCTATTTCAAAATATTTATGACAACTAGTACTGACCAGGTTTTCATTTAATGTCGAACGGTGAAATCCACATGTTATAATAAATAAGTTACATAATAAACAAATATATTTGTCTAAAGAGAAAATATACATATTTTTGGATGTGGACTTTATATATTAAGAAATCCCGAGCGCAGGAAAAAAGGTGTTTTATGGGAATTTTATGAATAAAAAATATCTTTATAAAAAAATAACAAGAAAATAAACTTGACCAGGGCTACTCGAACAAAAACTGCTGAGAATCCAATTTTTTTTGCATTAAGCCATATCTAGATATTTGTGCCCTTACAACACGTACTACTGACATAAAATTAAGTAAATTTTTAACAAATGTATAATAAAAAATTGTATCTAATAGTTCAACAAAGAAATAGTACTTCCAAAAAATAAAGTAACGGAAGAAAAACACGAGCATCGAGATTCAAATTAAAACTTCTGTCGCATTCTATATGTAACCCAGTGCTTTTCCGCTGCACCAATGACACTTTGGGCAAAGCGACGAAATAAAAATAAACTTACTAATTCAGCCACTTCTCGTTCGGGCACATTTAGTGTTGAATATACTCGAACTTGAACCATTTCACTACAGCCGGGCTACCATTGAATATACTCAAATTGCAACATGCTTGACATGAATGAATACTTGTGAATTAACGTTTTCCATCAAAAACTTTTGTAGCAAAACAGCAAAATAAGCTAAAAGAACTTTTCACTTCAATAACTCAACAGAGACACAAGCAACCTTCAACTGCTACAATCTAACAAAAACTTAATTATTATTTTGGTTCGTTGGTAAAACTTAATAATAAGATAAACATTTTGTCTTTCACTCAGAAAAAAGGTCTAACTTCATGGTACTTGCCAATTTGATGATAGCGCATATATCTAACTAATACATAATATACTTACGTTGCACAATACCAACAATTATTTTTATTCTGCTGAAACATGGATGCTGAAGTTGGTTGGAAATAAGTGAACAGGAAAGCATCAACGCCTTTGAAATGTCATCATGGAGGAAGATGTTCAAAGTTTCATGGATCAAACACAGAACCAACATCTTGATTCTGACATGAGAGTTCTCGAATACTTTGGGCAAATTGTGTGAAATCATGCTAACCGCATTGAGTAGCTTATTGTCACTGGGAAGGTGGCAGTGAGGAGACTGTAGCGTCGCAGCTCTAAACGGACCAAGTTCGAGAAATGCTTGGCATTCCGTTACATGATGCCTTACACAATGCCGAAAATAGGAACTTAAGGCGAAATATCATAAAGGAAAATGATTACCAAGAGGGAGCCACAATCATCAGCAGTGCAGGACCGATTTAGGAAGAAAGAGAAGATTGCATTTTATTATTAAATTATGGAATAGTTTGGAACACGTCCAGGTAATTTGATTTAATTGTGATTACATGAAAATTCTAGTTACGCCACAGATTTTGAAGTGTGAATTTGTTTTACATTTCCGAATTAAACTAAATTATGGCATTACATTTATTTTTAATGCAGTTGACGTTCCTGCGTATGAACAGCCTGTCTAAATCCACTGCTGGACGTAGTAGGTCTCTCTAATGTACGTATCAAAGGAGGTAATGTTCATAATTGCTGTGCCAGGCAGGTGGGTTGGTGATCATAGTGTGTAGCTTCTTGCACCAGTAGCGTTTCTATCTGTTGCAGATTTGTGGCATTTAGCTACGTTGCTGGGAATCAAACCTGGTACCTTGGTTGTGGCGCGTTCCCGAGGCCGTAAGCCCTGTGATCAACTCAACACTCCAGTGGGAGTTACCAGCGGTGCTAACTTTGTGTTGCTTACATTTATTATATGCATCTGTCTTGTTAAATTTTTTTTGGTATAGCCATTGTGGCACAGAATTTTTATGGTGGTTTTCTCAAACAATAAAAATGTTATTACAATGACTTCTATGTGGTTAAAACATTTTTTGTAATTACACTATAACATGGCAGTTATTTAAAAAACTAAACAATAATTGGGTTTTTTCAAACACATACTGAAATGATAGGATTTAAAAAAAGTAACTCCGTAAACAGTAATTTTTCACCCGTTGGGGAGTTTACACATTTTTAATTAAATTAAGTTTAAATATTATCTTAAATGACACATTAAAGTCAAGAATAAAATAGCGGTTTTGAGATATTACCTCGCAAATTGATTGAAAAACTATTTCTTTTATCTTTTACCTAAATACTAATGTCATTAACAACTATCAAAAACAGTATCTGTATAAAAAAACTCAAAATCGTATAGTGAAAAAAACAGTATAGTAGTAAAAATTCAAAATCGGGTAAAAAGTAATCATGAGGTCCTGAAACAAAGGCGTTAGATCATAAAACGAATACATCAGATCACAAAACCAATGTGCTATCACGATTCTTTTTTAATTCTAAGCGTATGTTGTGATTAATTTTAATTATAACTATCTGAACGCATTTAAAGGAAACTAGTATTAAACTTTAACATATTTTCATTTTAAAAGCTGGCGTTAAAAACCAGCGATCTATTTCATACCAATTTCCAATAGCCGTATTGATCCGACATATTAAATTTCGAACATTCGACAAAACTTGTTAAACTAGACGTATCAAAAACAATTTTAAAATTAAACATTAGTGATACCAGGTACGATTGTATTTAAAGCTTTGTCATTCACTATCACATATGCGCCATGAATTATAATTATGACCCTGCGGCTTCCCGTGAGCTGAAGGACCACAACTGCGACTATATGCGTGGTCACTGGTCTGCAACCAAGAGAAGACCAGTCTTGTAACCAGGATATAAATCAGTTGTAAAATATTGATGACATAGTGTTGGTTGCGATAGCATATTATTTCTTGTATTATCGGTTCCAAAAAAAAGACGGAATAACCAGTTTTGGGTAGATATTTTTATAGACAGGTTTTTAATTAAAGAAACATTCCATAATTTTTACAAAGAACTTTGAAAACATGAAGCTAAGTTTTTTAAATATATTACAATGTCAATAAATTCCTCTGACCAATTATTAGAAACGGTACGACCTAATATAACTGGACAACTGCCTATTGAAACTGAATGAATACTACAAATTATAATAAGATAAGCAGTCTTTTATTTAACCGTTTTAGTGCCATGGTTTTTTACTCATATGTACTTAAAAATGCCAAAGAATCTTTTGTTTTTGATGTCATTTACCCTTGTCTCGAAAAAAAACTGTATCTCTTCCAAAAATTATCCAATTTTAATAATTTTTTTCCGTGTTTTCTTAATAAATACTTGTACAAGGATAATAAAATACAAATAAAATTATGAAAATATATATTGTGAACAAAAATTATAACAAAAACTGAAATCAAGGTCACATCGTATTTTCGCAGTCCCGTACATCCTCCGTATCAGCAAAATAATTGTTATCGTCACTATTATCATTATCACTAAAAATTTGCATTACGCCAAATTGTGAGCGCACCACAATGTCACTCCCACTATCACTTTCTTCACAACTTGAAAAACGATCATTTTCACTCGAATTATTTTCATATTCCCACATTATGGGTTAAACATTTTCTTTTCCTGGATCCTTTTTATATTGTAATTACTAATAATATTATAATTTGAAATTAATGTAACACGTAGAAAGATAAAAAATTAGTGATGCGTGCGAGCGACCTCCCCTACCGAGCGCTAAACAGGAACTGATTTCACGAGTGCCATCGCGCTCGTGGTAAATTTAGTTAGTATGCGCACGAGAGCGATGGCACTCGTCGGCACTCAAACGGTTAATATAGGTACTTTAACATAATTATTGACAATAATTTGTGTGATACGTATCCAAATACAGTATAAACTCTATTCAACGCCACTCGATTTAACGACAAACTCCATAAAGTGTCAAAATTACTTGACACTGGTTGGTTTACCTTGTTGTCCATACAATGATACACTCTACGCAGCATCAAACCCACTCTAAATAACGACAACAATACGTCATAATTAAGCAATAAACAGTACTTTCTAAGTTACCGAAATTAGCAAGAACATGTATACATTCTTTTATTATTTTGTTGCTTTATTATCTAGCCCTTATTTACCTCGACCATTGGCATCATATGTACCGAAGATTCTGAGAAATTTGTTCTTTTGTTTACATATTGTGATTACCTTGCACGTGGTTTTTACCTCGGCGGCTGCTAGGGTCTCGTTAGGTTGTTATGGATTATCTCTACGTTATCATGCGGTAAATACTATCATAATATCAAGGGTCACTACAGAAGGAAACTATTGATGGAGCTGGTCGAATCTGAGGGTAAAACTTCTATTAATATGGTGCATACGGTAAATTGTTTATACAAAGCCTGGGAAGAAGGGACAGCAACAACTATACAACACTCTTTTCGTCATGCTGGACTTTGTGCCAGTTCTGCTAGTGATAAGGTAGGAACGGGACCAGAGTTGGAAAATGAAGATGATCTTCCATTAACTGAGTGGGTGCAACAGTTCAACATGCCACAAAATTTCACTGAAAATCTACAAACCTATATAGAAGTAGACGACAGCCTGGCTACAACAGCTTCACTTACAGATGAAAAAATTCTGGATTCGGTGAGAAAAGCTGAGGGACAACAACAAGGGGATGATAAAGATGAGACGGATGATCCTGAGCTTCCACCAAACTTTAAACAAGCACTCGATGCAGCAAAATTATTAGAAAAATACTTTTTGCACCATCAAGTTGATGAGTTGAGTCCCACAATGACCCAAGATATAAATAAAATACAATTAAATTACTGGTGCAGCAAAAAACTTCAGGTGAAGATAACAGACTATACGCAGTAAGCGTTGTTATTTGTATCGATGTTAATGTTTGTTGTTTGTAAATTTTGTACTTTATTAGTATAGAATATTATAATAGTAAACTATGTAATATTGATTTTTCTTCTGTCCATTTAATGACAACTCTCAATAACGCCATAAAATGCTCAGTCCCTCCAGTGTCGCTATACAGAGCTTACACTGTATTTAGAATATCTAGGATGGGCAGGTTATTGTAATGAAATATACTTTGAAGAACTGTCAACAATTGATAATTGCGGCTGAGTATTAGAGGCAGAACGATTTTGATTATCGTTGTTTGACTTACGGAGTGTGAATGCTTGAGTTCGTGTAAAATCTGTTGTTTGAATTAATATTATCTACAAAATATCCACTTGTCGTTTTGCTACGTTATCGACATTTGATATTTTCATAGGTCTTTCTCTTGGAAACATTTTGGAATGTCATCCATTTCTTTACATACAGACAGCAAGAACACATCGGTGTCACTGAGTTGATTAGACATATGTAGTGTCTTTAAAATGTTGTTTGAGCCTGTTCTTCGATGAATAACTGTTGTTTGAGCCTGTTCTTCGATGAATAAGGCCCTTTAATATTTTCTTCATTTTTATCTTCTACTCGTGTCTGTTTCATTTGCATTATAACCTTCACTTGGTAACTTCATCACTTATATTCTTCCATTCACTTATAATCTTTGGAGCAGTTGGTGATAGTACATGTACGGATTGACGTAAAGCAGCTGATTTACTTTTGGGGTTTTTCAATCTTCTATTTTCTCTGCTGAAACAATCCATTATATATTACAAAGAGCGAAACTTTTTTTTAGTCGGAGAGCTAAAATTGTAGAAAAATGAATTTAATTATAACACGAAAGGTTCAAGCTATTATTTTTTGCTACCTAACCTGATATCCTATCTAATTTGTCATCACCGTGGTGTATTGGGTTGATTAGAAAGTGTATGCGCCTTTGACGGCTCGACATATTGCGAGGACTCGGGTTCAATTTTCAGCTGCTCATTGAGTGATGTTCTGGTTGGCTGGAAGAGATTGCTTTCATAGTAATAAGTCAGCCGTATGTATTAATTGTATACATTAAAATACATAAACCAATAAATAACATATTTCATATTTTTCAGATATCTTGCAACTTTACATACATATGCTGAATTGTTTAATCGTTTGGATGTAGAGAAATTACTTCGTGAGAAATTGTATGAAAAGTTTGTAAAGTGATTTGGTTGAAGTTGAAAGATATATGTACTCCACTACCAACAGAAGTGAGAGGGCCAATGAGAGAGACAGATGATATATATTGTATCTGAATGAACCACAAATTGGAAGTACTGACGAGGCAAGAAACCATTGTTAGGTTCTGTAAATTACAATGTCTAAGATGGTCATCTAGAACGAATGATAGACAACCGGGGTGCAAAAATTATAACCAGGTCAGCCACAACAAAAGAAACCAAGTGGCAGGCCCAGGAAACAATGGATCAATTGTGTAGAGGAAGATCTCATTAGGATGGGAAGTTCATCAACTAGAGAAGAGAGGCAAATAATCGAGTAAGACAGAAGGGAACGGTCGAAATGACCAAGATTCAAGAAGGCTTGTATCGCTAGACGAAGAAGAAGAACTACCAACAGAAGAAATGTGGTTGGAGATGGCAGATTCAAATTCAGGGGTTCTTTCCAATCTGCATCGGTACCTTAGATAGAAAGCATGCGAGAACAATAAACCAGAACTCAGTACATCGTTGTGCTGTAATTATAGTAACTATTTTTTCTTTGCCTTGGGTGGACTATGGGATGTAAAGTCCAAGTTTGTGTTCATTGATATTGGCGTTATCGAAAATTTTTCGATTCAACCATCTTTCAACACATTGAAGTTCGCAAACAACATCAAAGAAACAATGCCACTTATATTTGTAGCAGATGAAGAATTTTGCTTGAGCAAGAAGACAGGTTGACCATAACACTGGGAGAGGATGTGATTTTAAAAAATATAATTTTTGATTATAGGTTATGCAGATCTAGATGTTTTGTAGGATGTACATTTGGCATTCTTGCTAGTAAGTGGTGATTATTACACAGGCATCTGAATGTATCATATACATTTAGCTTTGATATTGTCAAGGCCTGCTGAATTCTTCATAATTTTGTGTGAGACCACAATTATCAGTTCGAAGACACATTGTACCATTTACTACCTTGAGAATATCATATCAAATGGAAGACCATATCGAACGAGCATTAATTATAGAAATTTATAGGCTGATTATTTCGTCGGAAAAGGACAACTGCCATAGTCCAAATTTTATATAAAAAACATTAATTATCCTGACTTGGCTAAAATGATTGAATATTTTAACATATATAACACGTGTGTATGCTTACTCTCATAAATTAAATTATTGTTTATTTCAGCAATGTCTAGTGGCCCCACAGTGTAATTAATAACAGATCCAACAGGTTATGCTATTATGCTAGTTAAGTCTAATACAACAGGTTAGGCTAGTTAAGTAGCTCTTTGTAACCGTAATATATTGAGTATTCTACTTGTTGATCACAATGCTTGAAATACTAATTGTATCATTCCACTTGATGACCGCAGTTGTATCGTTGTGATCAAAACGTCATTAGTGGTGTCACTGTTCAAGATTGCTTTGAACCCATACCGATTTACATATCGAAGTGGGTTGTTGCAGTCGGTCTTATTCGGTATAAATAAACTATATTATCTTATGAATATTTATAAATTATATTATAAATATTAATAATGGTATGGAGAGAATCTCTTTGTTCCGCTATGAAAAGTAAAAGAACATCAGAAGATGAAAAACATGGAAGTGATATGATATTGATATATTATGTGTCCCATAAAATAGTGTCCAGTGGAAGTACAGATGTAGGGAACATCAAGGCCTATTTGAAACACCCCAATATATGTTCAGCTATTTTTTATAGTTTCAGAGTGAACATTTTTTTTTTGTATTTTTTAGTCTAACTCTTAGATTGAATATTGAATATATTAATTTTGTAGAAATTCATTATTCATAATTAAATGAAACTACGTGATGTAGTATTATTTCTACTTTCTTTAAGTTCTTTACTGCGACCTAGGTTTCGTTATATTACATCTTCAGGTGGGCTATTAGCAAAGATAGAGGGCTATGAGCAAAGATAGATATCTTTGCTAATAGCCCACCTGAAGATGTTGCAATGCAACGAAACCTAGGATGTGGTAAAGAACTTAAATAAAGTAGAAATAATACTACATCACGTAGTTTCATTTAATTGTGAATCATTAACTTAAGAGTTAATTTAACTCACTAACTTACAAAAATTAATTACCGAATAAAACTTTAATTAAATGTTAGATTAGTACTGTTATAAATTCAAAATGACGGAGCAAGAAAAGTATAAGTTTCAAGATATTGAAATAGTTAATATCCTACAAAATGACGAAATGTCTACGAACGTCTTTTACCGTCATGTATCCCTAGTTAAAGTAACTGATGTGTATAAAAAATGGTTTATATTATTTTCATCCTAAATTTTTCGGAGAAAATCCAAAAAAAATTTTTGCTATATCGATTTACCAATCTACTGAAACCATCATATTAGATTGAAGACAAAATATTTCTTTGCGACATGAATAATTGTGATAGAAACTGATTTTTTTAAATTTTTGATTGAAATTGATTATTTTTAATCAACTAGTTTATTAACTGACCTATTCTGGATAAAAAGATTTATTTATATATGTCTTAACATGGTGTCAAAGAATTAACAGAAATACAAGGTATTCAAAACATACAATTTTGAAATTTATTTTTAAACGTAATTTTAATAATTTTAAAACAATCTTTCAGATAGGCTTTGATATTCTCAACATCTGTGCTTCCACTTCACACAATTTTTTGGGGCTGTATAAAAAGAATTATGGCTGTATAATTAAGATCCTAAGTGTAACGAACTGGACGTCTCTGGCCAAGAACAGGAAAGCTTGGCAGTTGATTCTGCGGAAGGCAGGGGCCCATCCTGTGCTGCCATGGCTTGCCATTGAAGAAGAAGATAAAAACATGTGTGCAATTCACACGTGGTAGAAGTGAAACCTTCAAAAATTTAAAATTTTAATTTTTAAGTTTAATATAAATTTTTAATTTTGATAAAAACTAAAATAATTAGAAAAGTTTTTATAATTAATAAAATGTAAATAAAATTGATAAATTTCATCTAAGTTTATAATTAAATTAAATTAATCTCTTATTTAATTTTTTGCACATCTATGTTTTTTTTAATTCAGAAAATGATCGAATACACATAAATTTAAAGTTTATGAAAATTTACATACAAGTACTCACACAATCATTATTCACAATATCATTTTCAAAAACTTTACAAACGTATAATACGTACACGTATACAAAACACCACGGTTGTGTGATGCCTTTTCTCAAGCTTTGTACTACACATGCGCGCATAATCACGTATTAACACACGTACAACGCTGAGACCCAAGCAAACTCTCGCAAACCTTGGTAAACACGAGTGGAGGGGGTACGAAGCAGAGCACAAAGAGAACCACGAACATAAGAAACACTGTATAATGCTTCCTATCTCAATTTCTCCCATGTTAAATCTTAGGAATTTATGTGTCTGTCTCTTTTTACTGTTGCTTTTTCGTTTCATCAACTTTCAAATCACAATGATGCTAAAGAAGTTTTCACTTCAAAAATTAAATGCTGCAATCTCTTCAATTTGTTGAACATTTGCTATATCGCCATAGTAGGCTAGTTTCCACTAATAAACAATTGGATGGGTTATAGTTTTTAACAATTAATCATAATATGGAGATATCAAAAAATAAACACACAATACATGTGTATATAATAAATACAATATGTGTGTAAAAACAAACGGCCACTGACTACGAAACTGAAATAATACATATTTTACTCACAAGTGTATCCTTACATTGAAATTTTAACATGTCTTGACAGTAGGATGAAATTTCAATACAAAACATGCGATTTGTGAATATGCGCTTATAATAAGCAATAAATAGCGCGTAGTAAATGTAAGAAGAGACTGCAGATTGCAAATTATTTACGCTAACTTAATTATGTTGCGCTTCAACGAATTTTCATTGCGCCGTAGTTGAGCTTAAGGTATTCATAAAGCTTGCAGTAATCTCGATGCTCAGAGGATTTTCGATGTTGAAACATATATTTTAGTGCATGTGCAATTTATTATATTTTAGTTGAAGATATTTTGGTACGTGCGTGGTTGCGCTGGTTGTGTGCGCGAACACGCGAGCGTGTAGATGTGCAAGCACCGACGTGTGCATGTGTGTAGGTATACATCTATTTTTTTTAATAGCAATTTAAAAAATTGTCATTAGTCTTTAAAATGGGAATGGATCAATGTATATCTTTTATTTTGATAGACGTATTAAATGTGGTAATATTGCATATATATCCTTAGTGATCAATACAGAATTTTAAAAAAAGAAGTTACTTATGCTGATGAAGATAATCCACAGTTTGACAGTCAATTTTATACAAATTATTACCGTTTGTTTGGCTATAATTTGATATCATTACGAATTGTACTTGTCTTTTAAGGTATAATTGAGGACAACTGTATTAACAGATTATTTGACTAATTTTTCGTTTTTAACAAAAATTGTTCAAAACGAAAATTTAACCAAATAACGTGTTCTGTATATGAAAACGTCAACGACAATCGTGTTTTGTGAGGTGTGACGTAATGCTTTCTAATTGGTCTTCGCTGTCACATGGCTGAATTCGTGATTTTGCCGAATTTATTTACTGAAATAAAAGATTAATTTTATTTTTAGGAAATAAATTTGTTTTTAACAAAAATTGTTAAAAATTAAAATTTAAGCAAATAACCTGTTCTGTATATGAAAATGTCAACAACAGTGGTGTTTTGTGCGGTGTGACGTAATGCTTTCTGATTAGTCCTCACTGTCACGTGTAATTTTGCCGAATTTATTTCCTAAAAATAAAAGTAATCTTTTATTAAGGTAAAGTATTAAACAATTTTTGTTAGAAATGAAAAATTAGTCAAATAATCTGTTGATACAGTTGTCCTCAATTCTACCTTAAAAGACGAGTACACTTTGTAATGGAACAAGGATTTAACAAAGCAAACGGCAGTAATTTGCACAAAATCGACGGCACTATGTTTGGTACATTTTTCGTGACCAACAGTGGCTTCTGTTCATCAGCATACGGAAATGTTAATAGTTTCTTGTAAGGATACACTTGTGTGTAAAATATGTATTATTTCAGATTCGTAGTCAGTGACCGTATATTTTTATATTTGTATTGTAGGGTAATTGACACTGGTTTTGAGGTTAGATTTGTGAAGTATAAACGTAAAACCAAAACAACATAACCTCAATTCATACATTATTATTTTATCAACAAACTTGTAAACATATGGACTGCAAAATTCATTAGTATTCTTTAGATTTAGAAATAGATTGTGTGTGACTCATATTAATTTATACATTTCTAATCAACTTATTAGCTCAGAGCTTCGACACGTTAATATTTATCTATAGAAAATACAAATTGATCATTGTTGTAAGACAGGGCCACATCACAATAATTTTATAGTGAAAACTCAGTTTATCGAATAAGTACTTAAAATGCAAATAAATACATCAAAATGATCTTTATAAAAATATATTGTTGAATGTGTATATAAACTATGAGCATCTCTACTTGCTAGTTTTAGCCACTTTTTCCGTATTTGTTCATTGTTTTGAACATATACAAATAATTTGTTTGGCGTTTTAATAGTTGTGACTTTACACTATAGCATTATACAGTACTTGTAACAAGACGAATTCATTTTTAATTAAACAAAAGAAGCAACTGCCATACACAGACAAGATTGTTTTGATTTGTTTCACAAGGGACGTCATTCGACGCGTCATGGGAGTCTTGAGTGTTTTTGAGGTAAATTTAACCATTTTAGTGCCATGGTTTTTACTCATATATAATTAAAAATCTTGTCTCGAAAAAAAACTGTATCTCTTCCAAAAATTATCCAATTTTAATAATATTTTTCATTGTTTTCTTAATAAAAACTTGTACAAGGATAATAAGATACAAAGAAAATTATGGAAATATATACTGTGAACAAAAATTACAATAAAAACTGAAATCAAGGTCACATCATATTTTCAGCAAATAATTGTATTATCACTATCACTCAAAATTTGCATTACACCAAATTGTGAGCGCACCACAACGTCACTCCCACTATCACTTTCTTCACAACTTGAAAAACGATCATTTTCACTCGAAATATTTTCGTATTTCGACATTATGGGTTAAAAATTTTCTTTTCCTGGATCTTTTTTATATTGTAATTACTAATAATATTATAATTTGAACTTTATGTAAGACTTAGAAAGATAAAAAATTAGCGATGCATGCGAGCAACTTCACCTACCGTGTGCTAAACAGCAACTGATTTCGCGAGTGCCATCGCGCTCGTGGCAAATTTACTAAGTATGTGCATGAGAGCGATGGCGCTCGTCGGCACTCAAACGGTTAAATTGGTTTTTTGAAACACAAAACACATAATGTAAATGTTTGATTATTGGAAAAAAATTAAATGGATTTAAGGTAAAGTATTAATCACTTTCCCAAAGTTAGTCAACTCACCTATTATTAATACGCATTGTTCATAATTCGTTCCATTCGGACTGGCAGTTGAAATGTTAAAACGCTAGTGGAACGTAGTTACCATAGCAAGTAAAACACGAAGTTAAAATATAAGTTTAGTTACTTACCAGTTACGTTTTTTTTCTTTTAAACTTTCGCAGTTTTTTCCTCGAGGCATTTGAACAATTTCGTCCCATTGTTCATACTTCTCTCATCTTTGTTTGAGTAACTTTATATCACTTGTCACTCGATGGTCATGATTGCGCGGGTCTCGCTTCACGAATGTGGTCACGTGTCACGGTCACGTGTTATAGAATCTTACATAAAGTATAATAATATTCTTTGGACCATGGTCACGGTTGTGGTCGCCCAGTGCGCAAGGGTATAAAGAAGAAAAATATAATTTTTGGCAATAAAATTAGTGTTGATGTGTGACGTAGTGCAATGATAACGTACAACGTAGGATATACAATATTTGATACTTCAAAGCACGAAGGCTACAAACAATTCAGAATGACTACAGCCAACCCTCGCCTTTCCGAACATTAAGAACTAAAATATCCTAATGAGAAAAAAGATAGAATATACAACTGAACATGTGCTAATAGGAATAGGAGATATTTAGTTAGCAGTGAATAAACTGACTTGATGGAAATTCAGCCGCCGATTTACCAACTATAAAAGTGTGAGTTTTGCGTAAAAGCTTTTTTATAAATTCCAGGATTCACAAAGTGATCAAAATGAAGATACAAAGCAAACGTGAGAATCTCAAAATTCTGGGAAAGTTGGCAACTCCCATCATAATCTCTACTACTTCGACTGGTGAAATACCTAAAACCATTCATAGTTTCAATTTGGAATTTTTTCGAATTTAATGTCTCGATTATAACATTCAGAGCACAATTTAATTAAACATTTTTGGTTTCACAAACAGGTCATTTTTAGAGTCATTCTTTGTCGGCACGTTATTGATTAGTGGCCATGTTTCTGTTGACAATAATTTATTGTCTATAACATCATTTAAAGTAACATTTATTTAGTGCATTAACGAAATACACGAATCACGTATGCAAATATGGTAACACAAATAATTTTATTAAACAATTTTCAAATTTATTACACTTATTTAATCCCGACTAATTTGCTCTTTCTCGTACTATATCTACTCTTTACCTTTCTTCTGACTCTTTCCTCTTTCTTCTTCTCTTCATGACCTTCCCTTTCTCCTGTACTACCATCATAATCCTGGCCGCTGCCTTCTTTATTTGCTGAATATTTCTTCTTATAAATGTAATGTGAGCACTTATTTCCACCTACGTGTTCCTTCAAAACGTCCTTATTCTTAAATTTTTTTAAACACAAATTACATTTCAACACTTTGCCGTTCAAAACGTGAGTCGCTAAAATGTGATTAACTAAACTATATTTGAATGTGTACATCTTATCACACGATGCGCACTTGTAACGTAACCCCGAATGCGTTCGTTTTAAGTGAACCTTATAACAAATTTCGTTCTTCAGCACCGCGTGGCAGAGATCGCACTCCAGTGTCTCACCCTTGGAGCAATGCACGGTTTTCGTGTGCCGAACATAGCTCTGCTTCGAATTGAGAGACGCGTCGCACTTCGGACATTTCCATTTAATATGACGATGCGTGATGTCCGTATGCAACTTCAGCATTGATTTAGACTTACATACTTTGAGACAGTGTTCACATTTCCAAACGTTCAAGGCGTGGGAGCGTGATATGTGATTGTCTAAACCTGTCTGTGAGTTAAATCCACGATAACACTGTGTACACTTAAATGAACTGTGTACCTGCCGAGTATGTGTCGATAAATTGTCTTTGCTTTTGAAAATTTTATCACAAAGCTCACATTTGTGTACAGCTTCACCATGTACATTTCTCGTGTGATTTAAAAGAATCTGTTTGCTCTTCAATACTTTGTTACATATAGTACACTCGTGTTTGATAACAGGGTGCGTGGCTCTCACGTGCAAGTACATGGAATACTTGTTCTTAAATGTTTCGTCGCAGTGGTCACACTGGTGAACTTGTATTTTGCGTTCTGTGTGGCAATATCGTATATGCTTGACGAGGTACTTCTTGCATTTGAATATCTTGAGGCACTCTTCGCACGTGTGGATCTCAGTTGCATGCACGTCTTTCTGATGAGTGTAAAGGGCTCTCTTGCAGTTGAATAATTTGCCGCATCTGTCACACTTGTGAGCTTGATCTAAGGTCTCTGGAAAGGACACAATTTTTAAAAAAATAAATCCGGAGTGATTTTATTTATGACCATTTTTAAGGAGTATATACTGAAACAAAGAATTTCGTCCCAACTGTCCGTCGGTCTGTCTGTTACAGTCACACAGTTTCTACAGTTTTAGATTTATAAGCAATAGTTTTAGATCTATAATTCAAATATATGCTTTATATTGAGATGCTCATAAATCTAAAACTGTAGAAACTGTGTGACTGTAACAGACAGACCGACGGACAGATGGGACGAAATTCTTTGTTTCAGTATATACTAGAATCAATTAGTATTTTCAATCAAAATGATTTTGGTTAACTGGCATCAACAATTTTAAGAGATTTAGACAAGTATTTCAGATTTGACATGGTCGTAACGAGATAACTAAAGGATACATAGAAACGGTACTAAAGACATGTTACACTGTAACACTGGTGGCTAGTACTTACATTACCCATCTTTAGCACCGTTACGAAGATTTTTAAGAGATAAAAATAGAAGCAGAAACATAAGAAGATTTAGTGATATGATACAAAATAAATGATAAGGTACGTCGTAATATAATTATTAGTATTCACGTGTATAGATTGTTAAATTCATATCAATGCTTTTTAAATGAAGCCGGTTTGAAAAAAAAATTAGTGATGTCATGGCGCTATCTAATGGCTTAATAAAGAAGTGATCCAGCCCACGCATTGTTACCTAAAAATGAGTGGATTATGATTAGCTACCAATACTAATCGTAAAAATTACTGTGAAAATGTCATACGAATTTATTATGAATGTATAGTTTATTACGGATTCAAAATTGGTTTCGATCAATCATTCTCAATTATACTATTTTTTTTTTAATTAAAAGATAAATTGAGAAATCCTTCCTTGATCATGTAATAAACAGAGCAACATTCGATAGTCTCCATTATTTGTTTACTTTCATAACGAAAATAAACTAATAAAATATTAATTTTAATGCACAAAAAAAATTTGGTAAAAGTAACTCTCAAATATTGTACAATCAACATTAGAGGAAAAATTAATAATTAATAATTTTACTAAAAAAATGCGTTGAGCGATTAGTCTAAAATTCTAAGTCAATGTATGTTATGATGTTCTGAAAAAAAATTATTTCTGATAAAACATTTTATAATAACCTACTACTCCTATCCTACTCTCACACGACGACTACCTTAAAAGAAAAGCTATTTATTTGCGCAAAACGCAATCTGGAAAATAGACTTTAATCGTATTGTACCTTGAGTGGAGTCGGGTGAAAGTCCCGATATCTCGCATATAGGCTCAGTGACATAATAATCGCCTTCGCCATTTTCTAGAATATTCTTCTCTTCTTCATTGCAGTCGTCAGATTCTGCCTTGACATGGTACAAGTCCACCTGGAGAAAAATCATTTCTTTTACCTCTTTCTCTCTGTGTGATTTTCTATTTATGAAATAATACTTTCTTTAATAGTGTTACAATAATGCTAGTAGTACGGAATTACGGAATCACTTTTTTGTCGTCCGTAGTAAAATTAAGTGGAGCGTCAGGTTTTAGCAATATATACATTTAAATTCATCTGTTGCTTTGCAGAGCCTAAACTACTCAGCACTAACGGACTTCAGCAAATATATCATTTGTTTTTATTGCCAGAATGTGAAATAAAAAAACAAATTCACAATTTTAGTACAACATTTATATATTAATGTGAACGTATATGGGAACTTTATATCAAGATGTCTGTTGGTTTTGTTTGCGCCACGTACTTGTACTACTAGCGCCACCTAGCTAGTTTTATTTAATTAACTATTTATATCGACATATTTAGATTTTGAGTGATGCTTGGATCTGATGGTTAACATTGAAATGTTATAGGTAACGCTGATATAAAAAAATTCTGGTGCGTGCTTATGACCACACGGTAGAAGTGAAAACTATTAATTTTAAAATATAATAATTACATTGATCTTACATGATGGATATTAGTTCAGCAAATCAGGAACAAGGCGAGATTATTATTTTAAAATACAATAACATGCGCGCATTATATTATCCTCAAATAAAATATTAATAAAAATAAAACGTATTCTTGAACAACGTACTCCGTGTTAGAGACTGAACTTGCTTAGCCGATGTCGGAGGATGCAGAGTTCACCCATAAGAATGAAACAATAGATTTATGGAAACAGAAATATGTCACAAATACTTTAGATACAAATTTAATTAAGTATATAAAAAAGTTTGCATGGTGCACTTGAAAGTGTAGTTCACTTGGCCGATGCTGAAGTTATTAGAGTTTACTTGATTAAGCGTTCTCGACTGCTGACCGAGCGTTATGGTTCAGTCTGAGTTTACCCGATTAAGCGTTCCTGACCACTGACCTGTCCATTATGGTTTAGTTTTGTTCACTGCTCACAGTGCTCCTTAAGAAGTTTCCATTTTAAAATTTAACAATTTGTTGAGAAGTTTTTTAAGGAAAAAAGATTTATTTTTCTTATCTACCTCATCAGAATTTAGACTATGGGATTTTTTGTTTTATTATAGTTTAAAAAAGAAAAAAGATTAATATTGAATTTTGAACTTGGTACTTCCGAGTACAGACTCCAGTACTTTGCCACTGCGCTAATGACTTATTTAGATAAGTGTATTCACTACATACTTTTCGACTTTGCAATTTGTATGATAATTAAGTAAAAAAACTTGTATTGTCTGATATAAATTATACGAATGGCATATTTGTTCTCAGCTCAACCAGAAGCATGTATACGTGGATATAAACATATGCAAAACATCCATATAAACGTTTTCAAAGTAAAAATTGTCAAGGGTTTGTTGGAATATGACAAAATAGTATTTAACACATTGACTACCAATCACATAATCGGCGTTCATGCCTTGAACACCAACTTTGAGATAACTCATAGTTGGCCTCCTAGGCTTAGAACGACAATTACAAGATATGACGCCAACTACGCGGTAATGCTATGTATATCAGTGTAAATATGAATAGATGGCCTCAGAGAAGAGGACAGAAAATCAAGGTTGGCTTACGTGAACAGAAAATAAAAAAGTACAGTAAGTAATAGTCAACATGTGAACAGAAATTATTGCCAGCAGTTAACCAAGTTTGTAGTTGTTGCCAGCAGTTAACCAAGTTTCCAAGTTTGCATGGAAGTAGCAGCAGCTTTTTATGGAATGGGACCACCTGCAAATGCGCTCTTTGGATACATTTTCATACGAAATGCAGTCGTGTGAATACGTGTGATTACGCATGTAACATCCCGAACATAGATGTACTATTGCAGACTGGGTATGAATTAGTTGTGCATATATGCACATATAATTGCGACGTCCAACAAGGATCCCATCTTGTTGGGATATTTTGCATTGTCGTACGAACAAGTCACCATGGACGTCGAAAAATTTATTAATTTAGTGCACGAACACAGTTGTTGGGATCAAAGTGATTCCAGTTATCGTTTAAGAGAGCATCAACGCAGATTATAGTGGGAAATCTTGGAAGAAATAAAAATACCAAATTCATATTGCATGAGTGTCGTTGGGGCAGAACAGAAAACAATTGATTATAAGAGTCAAAAAATGCACCCAGTGTGCACACTCAGTACGTACGACAAGAATCGTAAGTTTACATACGACATAAATTCGTATCTAAGTTCGTTGTATAAAGGTTAACGTCTAATGCCGTTATCAGAATAATTAAGGCATAAAGATATTCCATGAAATAATGCGTCAAATTGAGTGGCTACACCTGCATTCAGTGAATAACGTGGATCCCATAAACTTGGTTCAGTTTGAAGAACTTCAAAAAAACCCAACCACTTTCATTTGCTCACTCCATTGCTACATAATATTTAATATTAATCCAACCGGTCACAGTGTCTTCTTCAATCCACATTACGTTCAGAAACACAAGTGTGACAAACATCGGTGTGGCCATTACAAGCATTAAAAAATACACTAATTCTCTTTATATGCCAAAAAAAGAACGCCACTCGAGTACCCCACTCGAGCTCCGTTTAACAGTATTTCGCCTGACGTTTAACAGTATTTCGCCTGACGTTTAACAGTATTATAGATGTTATTAAAAAATTTGCATGTTAAGTTGTGGCTACACTTACTTCTAGTGTGCATTCACGCAATAATTAACTACTTTAACCTTCACTGAAGTCCCACAGAAACACTGTTCAAATGAAATTGAATCAAACGCATACCTCAATCTCTATTGGCACCAGGGGCGTGTGCGGTTCTTCAGCTTCTATTTTTATATCTATCGATTCAATGTTCGTACTGGTTTTTTCGAGATTTGTTACGTAGCACTGTAAAAAATTTAGCGTTTATTTTTCTTCGTCCTGTTCATGAAAGTTTTTAATGAGAACTAGTCTTTCAATTGACCGAGACATAATATGCACATTGTTTCATTTCACTAGTTCAAAGGGAGCCATAGAAGTAGTATTTACAAGCTAATATGATAAATAGCCTGAATTTTCATGAAAAAAAAAATCCAAGATTTCTCCGATTGCTGATTTTGATAAAATTGTTACGCAGCTTATTTTTCTTATTTTTTTAATGACATAAATTATGTAGAAGGTCGGAATCATCAAAATCAAATTTCGATTCATAAAAAATCTAAAATGAATTATTACTTTCGGTCAAATCAAAATTTTGAAGTAATTAATGAAAGATTAATTTATTATTTTGAACCTGGTACTTCAGCACTTTACCACTGCGCTAATGACTTATTTAGATAAGTGAAAATTTTTTTCTCACTTATCCTTTTCAATTTTTTATGATAATTAAGTAAAAAAACTTCTGTTGTTTGATATAAACTATACGAATAGCATATTTGTTCGCAGCTCAACTAGAAGCATCTATACGTGGATATAAACACATGTAAACCATTCATATAAATGTTTTCAAAGTAAAAATGGTTAACGGTGTGTTGGAATATGACAAAATAATATTTAACGCATTAGCTATCAACCACATATTTGGCGCTCTTGACAAATCAATATCATATATCAGAGATTTTTCTGTTTTCCTTTTTTTTAACTCCAGATGAACCTACTTTTACAAGGTCAACATAAATCTCTACTTTTAAAACCACACTGTGGGAAGAACTAGTAAAGTTAATTATATTTTAATAAAAAGAATTAACATCACATAATTAAATATATGAGTTTTTCATTTGTTTAGCTTTTTTGTTTTATTGGTTTCTTTTTAATTTTTAGCAATTTTTTATTAGTATTTGCGTATTAAGAGTTTCGTGGCAAAAAACAGAGTTAAGTCAGAGAATGGTGAGAGAATGGAGAATGGTGAGAAATTCACTTTTGCTTGTGTCTGCTCAACTACTGTATTTCGCCAGGAAGTTTTATTTCAAGTATGACATTGATTTTTAATGGTAATGAAAGTTTGGGCTAGTGTAGGCATATGCTTCAAATATCTCTGAAGACTTAAAAAACTAAAACAAACCTGGAAATATAGTTTAGCAAAAATGTGAATGTCCAATTCCTTTTGTTTTAAATGTAAGAATACAGGTAAAAAACTAAATATATGTTAAAAGTAGGGTTTGGTCGTAATTATTTTATTAAAAAAAGTGGTTTGAGAAAAGCTCCCATACAAAAGTGCACTTTGTCAAGAAAGTGTAACTTTTTGGACTTAATTGCCATTCTTAGTAAATACTAACACTGAATTTGCAAGTACAAACAGGAATTGAAATAGAGATGTGTAACTCATGAGTGAGAGATATAAAAGATATAGCTCACACGTTACGATCATATCTATCACTCGATCACTTGAAATCAAAATGTATCAGTACATCACTAGCTCGGGAGTGATCGGCGTCTTTTTCGTTTCACCAAATCGATCATTTCACTCATTCGTCGCGTCGTGAAGATATATATAAAAGTATATGTTTTGACGTTACATGAAAGAGAAAGAAAACGATGGAACTGTTTAGTCAAATATGCAACTGGATCTATGTAGATGAACGTGGCTACTCGCAATTGAATGTGAACGCTGTGATAAAGTATAGTTTAGTTCTTTAGAGATAAAGTATACTTTAGTTCGCTCAAAATATTTACGTAAACAAACACTTTTTTGTTTCATTTCAAAATTATAATTTTTTTAAATACGCCAATCTATTCCAATAAATATAATTATCATTAACGTTATGCTATGTATAATTTATATTACTAAATCCTAAACCTGCAAAGTATTAAGCAAATTCAAGTAGATACTCTTGTAGAATTTATTTTTATTTTTAAACAGTGCATAATGTTTACTCATTACTTTTTATCACCATGTTGTATGAACATTGTTCAACATATGTGTAATAAATAATTTCGTTAATCACTCGCAGTACTGCGATACTGAGCTTAAGATATAAATGAGTAATATATATCTTTCCAATCAAATTATATATATCACTCTTTTCTTTTCACTGTTAACATTATGCACATCTCTAAATTGAAATAAAAAAAAAACTTGTAAATATTAAAATGTAAGAGGATCACGTAGAGAGATTATAAAATTATGTTTGATGTCCGACTGACAGACGTTTCTTCATATAAAAAGCATATTTCAAATAAATTTTTCATTATAAAATAATCGAATCTGAACTCTAATTGGAACAAGTCTGGTTTGGCGAAAATGTGAATTTTTCAATTTTTTTTGTTCTAAATGAAAGAATATAGTAAAAAATAAAGTAGCTGCTAATTGTAGGTGTCGCGGTAATTTTATTAAAAAGGGTGATTTGAAAAAGTCTCATACAAAAGTGCAGTTTTCCAAGGACACCTTGTTGAAGTGTCCTTGGAAAACGCTTCCTTACTACACTAAACTACTAACTATAACTATGGACTAAATTATAAATTGTAGACTTAATTGCCATTCTTACTAACGGGAAACAAAAAATTTGCAAATACAAAGAGGAATTGATATAAAGAAAAAAACGAACCCAAACAAATCTAAATATGAAAATGCACAAAAAAGATAACGTAAAGAGAGGTTATATTTATGTTTGACAACAACTGACAGAAAGACAGGTGTTTCTCCTAGGAAAGTACATATTTCAAATCAATTTTTCATAAAGAAATAATCAAGTCGACGCCTAATTTTTAAATACGTCATTTTTTATGAATATTCTTTCATTTAAAAAGAAAAAAACTGGGAAATTCACATTTTCGCTAAACCCGACTTACACCCTCTATTTTCTTACGACGACGTATTTATATCGTTATTTATGTATATTCTTTCATTTAAACCAAAAAAGAATCGGGAAATTCGTATTGAACTTCTATCTTTAATTTTACCAAAATATGTTAGATAATAAAATACGCATTGCGGAAAGTTTGCTTGGCTATAACTCTTCAATATAAATAAAGCTATCCATAATATAAGATAAACAATAGCAGTGAAAGTAGTTGAAACGTCAAATTAAGCTTTCGAACAACTTACCGATTCCATGTTTCTTCTATAAATATCGATTAATTTTACATTTTATTTTTTATCATAAATATTTAAGACTAACAAAATAGAAAATAAACAGTAAATACTGAAATGAAAAAAGCCGGTTAAAGTAGACAGTAGCCATTTTATGACAGTTGACTTTGACAGTTGGGCTAATTTTAGTTTTTGAAAGCTAATATCAAGTGCCCATTGTCAAGTTAGTATCTGCTCTGGATAAAAGGTAATAGAGGACGATATGTCAGGCTGATAAGATGGCCAATCAAAATATTTCAGGGTTCTTTCAGTATATGTTTCCAGTTAATATTAGTAAACGATGGCTATTAATGAATTAGGTTTAGAAAAAATGACGGTGTAAAGGTTTTCTTTTTTCAAAAGTTTGAACAACCCCACATTTTTTTAAATATTCATTGTAATTAAGTTATGTTTTATTTTTGATAATTATAATATTGTCGTTTTTTCATTTAATATTCATAATATATACTCTCAGGTTATCTACCGGTATCTACCAATAATATAATTTGAAAATGAATAGCAAATTTGTAAGTGACGCAAGATTTAAATAAGCGGCCATATCATCAATACCAGTGAATAATATTTAAGTACACACTTAAATGAACCTACGTGATATAGTATTATTTCTACTTTCTTTAATTTCTTTACCACGACCTAGGTTTCGTTGTATTACAACATCTTCAGGGGTTAACAAAGATTAACTCTTAGGAACAACCAACAGCATTTATATGTTTCAAACACAATAGCGACAGTCTGCTTTGTGCGGATTTTTCCATTGCTTATGTTAGTGAGTTTATTGCAGGGGTGCGGTGTAGGTTTTATTATATTACCGAGAATTATACAATATACCAGTATTTTAGTGAGGGTAATAAATTCAATTGTTGTTATTATGTGAAGTTATACAATGCAAACTTTACGGTGTATGTAATAAAATTTAATGGAAGTTATTATCGGTAATATATTTATACAAAAGCAAGGGTATTTGAAAGTAAGGACAAGATAATACACTAATTCTACATATCTCCGGTTTTGTGTATTCATCTATTTATTTATTTATTTCTTTTAATTTTTTTGTTTTTATTATGTATACTTATATTTACATGTGTATTAGTGCTGAAACAATTTCCAGGGTACTGTAGTATCAATGTTGTATATTTATATTATATCTAGAAGATATTAAGAATGGGTGATGATATTATATTTAGTTGTTCATTAAATATATTAACCTTGGTATCTTTTTCATGTCTGTTTATTTCTAATGTTTCTAGGATATTAAGTTTATTACCTTTTGTATTTATTTGTAATATATAGGGGGCATTATCAGTATGAGGGTGATGGTTATTTTCAATAAGATGTTTAGCAAAGTGGGATGTGTCTGATTTATTATTTCGCCAACTGGCAATGTGTTCTTTATATCTTGTATTAAAATCTCTTCCTGTTTGACCTATGTATATACTATTACAGTCGTTGAGGTATAGTTGAGGCACCTAGGTGGTTAACCTTATGTGCAAATATCCAATAAGAAATCTAATGACAAGGTTTTGCTATTTAATTTATATTTCATAAATAAATATTTTTATAGTTAAGAAAGATATCAGTTTCCAAAGACGATTGAATAAAAGATTAAAAAAACAAGGCATATGTATATTATTTTAATTAAAACTTTAACACAACTTTAAAAAAAAACATGTCCATAATACTTTAATTATCCTATAACAGTGTAAATAGGATTCTTCTTTCTTTTCACAAAGATAATCTTAATTCTTTTTTGCAAAGCTTCAAAAAATTAAAATGATGGTTAAAAAAATAAAGTGATATTCAATAATATATTCAATAATATAACATATTTTATCATTTACAACCAAGGTAGGCTAGGTGACAATTATAAAGTTTTTATTGAGATTTTAGGGCTTCTAAGATATGAAACCGTATCGGAGTTAATTTTTTATTCTGACACATAGATTAAACTAAAAAAAATATTATATAATACATAAGGTTCTGTACTAACGACATAACGAAATACCTATTTATTTTTCTTTTATTCGGGCTCTTAATTCAGTTTATCGAAAAATTTAAAAATGATAATTGGCAGTGTTTTGTAAAAATTAATGTTTTAGAAAATATATGACAAAAATCCAGATTTATAAGTTACAATTTAAAAATATTTAGTAAAACTTATGAGAAACTCGGTAACTGCATATATATTGTAATACTGGTGCAACAAAGTAGTTTTAGATATCTCCGTGTCTATATTGTTTTTATCAAAATGTCGGATGTTAAACTGACAGACTCGGATAATTTTTTCAACGGTATTTAAAAATCAGTCTGTCCAGATTTTGTTTGATATAGGGCCAATATGCTGTCGAGTAATATTGTACCGGAATAGTATGCCTAGCCACGTCTTTTGTAAATCACCTTTTTTGTTTCCACCTTTATGTGGTGATGGTACTTTTTTATAACAGCAAACTTTGGAGCTATGTTAGCCATAGCTTAGTTACTTATAAGGTATCCCAAGTCCGACAAGCCATCAGTGATATATTAATAGGATATAGAAAGGAATGACACCCTAGTCAGCCAATCAGGTGGAACGATAGACATAAGGTGACTTCACAAAATAAAATTATGACTCCAAAAATTATAAATTATTCAAGAATATTGAAAAATGTACATTAACATATAGAGTGCCGTGAGAGTGCTCGTGAATTTTATACAACCTTGAGAGCATCAGCAACGTCTGCTACTGTGTTAGACAAGGTTGGTAGTGACCATGTTATTCCCCCAGATAATGATGCAACGTCATTCAAATGTCTTACTATGGCACCTTCTGTACTATGTCAAAAGGTAGACTGAATAAAAAAAATTGAGTTCATACAACTCAGTAGAAGTGACAGAAGTGAAACTTCTTTGGCAGTCTAAATCTCGATATGTAAGTATATAGTAAGAGGTAAAACGGCAGAGAGAGAGAGAAAGAATGTGGAAAATGTTCTGAAAGACTTATAGTATTTATAGGATTTAAGGGTAGTATTTTAAGAATGAAGGTGGAAAAAATATAGACAAAATATCAGTTATATTTCTTAATTTATTTCCTCGATATTTACAGTATTATCTGTTGATGGTTGTGTTGGTAAAGTTGACACTATAGCGTTATGGTAACTAAAATACGAAACGTAAGTTCTTGTCTCTATATTTTCGTGTAAAAACAGCGTCTAGTACAGTTTCAGATTTTGTTGATGCCATCTTAGGATCATTAGTCATATTTATATTAAATTTTTCATTCAGAAAAATAATTAATCGTACTGAATCATCCGATGCAAAATTTACATTAAAGTAACCACCAAAAAATTAATATTAATTAACTATAAATATTACTTGGTGTTCAGAAAAATTAATGAAATATTTTCAAATCGACATAAACGAGAGACAGTTTCTGTCGAAGTAATTTCAGACTTCCGATTTCCGAGTTTCCGAAGACATTTTCACATCAAAATCTCAGTTCTCTACTTTCTAATACAATAAATAGCACAACAAAATTTAATAAAATTTCTCACGATAGAGAATAGGCATGTAATGTATTTAGACCTTTAATTCACTGTTTACATCATTATAAAAAAGTAAAAAATATATATATTCGTGGAAATGTTTCAAATAAATAAAAAAAAAATATTCAAAACTATCAATGAATCTAAAGTTTATAAGCCGTCATTTTTGTTCGCCTTGGATGGCCTTGATTACTATAGGAGTTCTCATTACTTTAAACACATTTTTAGTATAATAGCCATTTAAACCATGGAATGAGCTCCAAAGCCATTTTACAAGTATTGTATTGTACCTAGGTGCAAAAATACTATTAGAAGTGCACCTGGTAGTGTTATTTCTTGTTACATACAAACATACAAAAACAACAAGATTATGAAGAAAGATGAAGTATCTCCAACAAGTTGTTTGGATTGTTGTGAAGATCACTTTAATATAAATATGTTTTATTTGGATAGCTAGTATGATTTTAATAAATCATAAGTGTGTTTTTTATTGGATATCAATCACACAAGCAATAGATAACTATGTATTTAAAGTAGTTTACAAAACTTTAATACGGCCTTCGTTTTTTGTTTTTTAAGTTAGAAAAACTATATAATATTGTCAAAATATATAAAAAGTGATTTCACTGAAGGTAAATAACTTTAAGTATAAATTAATAAAATATGGATCATACGCAGTGATGTTTTCAAAAGATTATAGGTTATGTTTACTGCTCTCTACTTATAAGTGTATTTATGCGTAAAAAACAAGCATAATGCATGATTATAAATCATGTATTAAAACAATTACCTTACAGCTTTCACTCCTTTGATCTCAGCGGACGTAAAATCTGGATTAGACGCAAAATATATTGTCGTCATGAATGCATCTTTTCTCGGCAGATTATCCGATTATGCTTTTACAAAATCACTTTCAGTCATTGTTCTAGATGATTCCCAATCTCACTTTTATATTAAAAATGCACTAGATTAAGGAAATATTGCAAGAACACTATTTTTCCTTATCAAACACTACAAATTCTACTCAAATGTCAACAATACCGCTTGAATATATTTGGCGTTAATTTTGTAGCAATTCATTATTCACAATTAAATGGAACTACGTGATGTAGTATTACCAACTTAGGTCGTGGTAAAGAACTTAAGGAAAGTAGAAATAATACTACATCACGTAGTTTCATTTAATTGTGAATACCAGCTTGTTTACATAGCTTCTGACATCACGTTTCGTTCTAACCAATAGTGTTGCATTTCGAACATTTGGATTTCTATGGCATAGTTTTCGCTTTTTATTTATTAATTTATGTAGTTTAAAAGGATTTAATTAAGAAAACGATGATTTAGGTGTAATGTCCGGTTGATAATTAAAGGGAAAAAAATATTTGAACCAAATCTAAATTACATGCATATTCCCTATTTTTATGCTCTGTTCTCTTTAGGATAAAGAAATTGAATAGGAAGAAGGTACACCATCTATCTGATATCGTTTCTTCTGTGTTCCATTACAAAAAAGACAGATTTGTAAGTGATTAACGCCATTTCTTTTCAATCCGATAAACTTTTTTTAAAGTTATGTAGATGTGGCCTAGTATACGCTTGCAATTTTAGGAGATGTAGATGATAACGGTATATGTATTTTGACATATTTTGCGGGTTTTTGTAATTTTTTAATATGAAATTTATGTCAAGATGGGTTTTCGTAGTTTATTACAGTACACGGAATTTCATCGTTAGTTTTGGTTAAAAAACTAGTTAACACGTATAGATTAGACGCTCAGTCGTCCAACAATTTCCAATAGCTCATTTCGTAAAGGTTTTGTTGAAAACTAATGTTGTTGGATTACTCATAGTATTTTTATTTAAGTACACATCAGATAAGCTGATATTTTCCCTGCCAAAAAAGGGACTTTTTCGAAGACTGAGGGGACTCGGCAAGAAGAACGACAACCAACACGTTTGCTAGATGACATCGAAAAGGATCTCCAACTAATGGGAGTCAACCGGTGGAGGGCTATCGTGTCGGACAGGGTCAGGTGGAGGAGGATCAGTGATTTAGCTTTGACCTGCAGAGGGCTGTTGTACTTTTGATGATGATGACGATGACACATCAAAACCTATTTTTGGGGAAATTGGACACACATTGCAAATAATTTTAAATCTTTATATTTGGTAAACAGGTATAAAAAATGAAAAGCAGTAAACATAAGCTAAATTTAATTTTAACCTTAAGACCTTTCTAATGATACCCTCATAATGGGTGCGCTAAAAAAATTTTCACCTCCACGTCTTGATAAGGGGAAGTACCTTAAAAAATAGGAAAACAAATTTTTTTGCTACATATTAATTGAAATCTTTATCCAAAGCACACATTTGCGGAATCCATTCACATTCAGGTAGCAATGGTGTAATGCTGATTCTGATTTATAAAAGCTTAATTAGATCCATTCTTATCTATTTTGCTCAGACATGGACAATGACAGAAGAAGTTAAACATACCATTTCTGTTTTTGAAAGAAATATTTTAAGAAGTATTTTTGGTGGTCTAAAATGTCACAACATCTGGAGAAGAAGAACTTACTCTGAACTTTACAAATTATTTAAAGAACCGAATGTAGTCAAATATATCGCAATTCAGAGAATAAAATGGGCAGGGCACTAGTGCAGAATGGACAACAGTCGGACAATCTCAGCCAGACCACTGGGTTCCCGAAAAAGAGGAAGATTGAAACTTAAGTGGCTCGACTGCCTGGAAAATGACTTTAAAATCCTAAGTGTAACGAAATGGATGTCTCTGGCCAAGAACAGGAGAGCTTGGGAGTTGATTCCGCGGAAGACAGGGACCCATCATGGGCTGTCAAGTCAATGAAGAAGAAGAAGAATGATGTAATGCTATCCTCTTTTATACTCTCATGCTTTTTTCCCTAGTCTTCACTCATGCTTTTAGGCATGTAACATTACTTATGTGTTTTCCTTTTCAATCTCTATAAGTCTACTGTACTGTTAAAGTATATTTTAGGACTTTGTATCCTTGAGGATTAGAAGGAAATAAAACAAATATATATTTATTTTATTTTATGTCTTTTATATTCTATATATCTATTATATATATTATATTATATAATTTTATAATAAGTGACTGCGTTTCTTACCGTGTTTATGTTGGGCTTTTATAATAGCAAAATTTAAGATTTTTTTTACTAGCCGCTTTCTTGTCTGTGATCAAATTAACGTTATTTTATATTGCATTGTTTACAAGCCAGAATTTTATCATTCCATAAACAATACCATTTATTCACAAAACAGCAAAAAAACCGTTACGATTGAAGAAATTAAAAAAAACATAGATTTTGTTTTGTTTGTGCATACAGACATTATTGTAATAAAGAAAAAAAACATAAAAATAGCACCAGTCGTTTATGGTTATGGAGGAACATACAAAAAGACATTCAAAAAGAAATACTACGTTTTATAATGTGAATATAGATAAATACGAAGACATTTTTTAAACTTTGCGTATGTTCCACTAGGCGAATGCAATGCTCAATGTTCCACCTGGTGACTGCGGTCGTTGTGGTCGTGATCAAAACATCATTGATGGTGTCATTGTTCACGACCGCTTCGAGTCCACGTTGACCCACGAATCGACATTGGTCAATACCTTTGCAATTTGCCTTTGACACATTGATATACGAAGTTTGCATAAGTAAATTGATATCATCTTTGAAGATTAAACATGGTGATGGATAGAATCAGTTTGTGCAGTTTTGAGAAGTACCTAACAGAGGTAAAGGTTACATCAGAAGATGCAAAACGTGCAAACAATCATCAAATTTTTATAGACATTCAATTGCACTTTTACAATTACTGTATATGTAAATTATTATCTAATGATTAATACGTAATAAAATAATACAATACTATATCTCTTTATTTTTGTCCGAAATCTGCCATTTCCACATAGTTACGAATACCCACCATTTATAACATGGATTGACTGTTAGAAAGCTGATAAGCTAGTGGAATGGATACGATCGTGGTCACGCCCCAGAATTGCGGGCAGCTAGTGGAACGTACTCTTTGCTGATATCCTATGGCAACTATTTCCCACAGTGACTACGAGATCCTATCAGAGCTATCTGGCGATAGAATATTAAAATTTGATTATACCGCCATTTTTTTATGTGAAATCTCCTAACATACATATTGTAATAAATTAAATTTTTTTAAACGTTGGTGTAACCTTGTCGTAAATTATCCTTTTTACGATAAGATTACAATTAATTTAATAAATCTTAATCTTAAATCCTAAATCTTAATCTTTAATCTTGATAATTTAATTTAATAAATCATATAAACAATACAATATTCAGTTTCTCATAATTTCTCGACATTCAATCAAATTTACTATTTCCTGTCGATGAAATAATGCACTGATATTGACAAACTTGTATCCAAAAGATTTCTTTTGTTTTCAAGTAATCTCTTTGGTTCTTGCACGGTCTCTATACTCTGGTTCAGTAAATTTAAGATGTGATTAATTTCTGGTTTTACAGCATCTTCTTTACATGGAATATACTTTTTCGTGAATAATTTGATTTGTTCTGTTTCATTTTAACAAACATTTCTCGATTTAAAGTACATATTTTTTGTATCGTGGACATTTAATTAATTAGTTGATAGTAATAAATGTTACAAATTTAGTATTTTTACTTCTGGCCGGCGGACGAGTCTTCTTTGGCCCTGAAACAAAATTTATTTAAATTGATAAGGAATAAAGTGGAATTCATATGTAATTATAAATTTTCTTCCTTATAGATTATTAGGGATAGAAAATCCCATTTCCTATGAAAATTAGATCACTTCTGGAAAAAAATTTAATAAAAGGGTTACAAAATAAAGGACATTGTGCGTTGGGCAACTTAACGAATGTGAGATTTTTGAAGAAAGGCCAAAGTTGCACAATATTCCCATATGGTTATCTATGTAAATATTAATCTTATTAGCTTGACCCGTGCGAAGTCTTCACATTATTTATTCCATTATGAAGCTCAGATGACAGATCAAACAAATATTTTACTAAAATTGACATATAGAGGCGCAAGTATCAAAAGCATTGAGCTAAAGCGCCACTTTATTTATACGTGAGTGGATTTGAAATTAAACAAAAATTTTACCGACCGTCAATCGTATTGACGTTGAGCCGTTAGATGGCAGCATTGCTGTTTTGTGTATATAATTTTAATAATTAATTAATTTGCAAAAACAATAGCAATAATAAATTTTTTAGTTGTGGATGCCGGTAGAGCAAGCAATTATCTATAAAATGATATATAATTTATGTGGATTAGTTGTGAGGTTTTTTCTAAAAAGGGAGAGTAACATCTTAACCTTAGCGTATTAATATATATGATGATTCCATGTCATTTTATTTCCATGAACAAGAGTAATTGGGCGGCCAGCATTAATGATTGTGACATATTTAGTTTAAGATTAAAATTATTTTTTTATTTTTGAATGTGTTTTAAGGAACAGAATAATATACATAATTTCTTGAAGAATTTGACACTATCTGTTAAGTTTTAAATAAAAAAAATACCTTTTATTCATATACTTTAATATCTCCAAATGATAATAAAAAAAAAAATTTCTACTAAACTTAATATTTTCATGTCTCAAGCAACAGACACACAATTTCAATTTTTAATTATACCGCCAATTTTTTAATCAATTAACAATATTTTTTAAAAAATGATTAAATTATATTTGTTTTTAAATATTTTTTAGAGCGTTTGTTAACTTCGAATTTGTAATTTTAGTAAATTTTAAATTGAAAACATAATTCAACAAATTTACCAACAAAAACTCATTTGTTTCTTTTACCTTATCTTCATCATAAAAATGCTGAATTTTTCCATAAATAAAAAAATTTCAGTACTGAATTTTCTATGACTATAGAAGTTTCTCTAATTTTCTTACTTTTTCGAATTTGCATACGAACTGATACTTTACAAGAAAATAAATTGATATCACAACTTTTTATAAAAGCCTCACCTACGTCAAGAATAATCAAAATATAAATTTTTTTGTCGTAAATTTTTTTAAAGCTTAATTAATTATATTTAATAACATTGCGTCTTATTCCAAATTTTCTATATAGCAATTTCAGGAACATAAGTCAATGGTATTAAAATTAGTCTTATCACTGGTTTTATTATCATTTCATTATCAATATATGTTTATTCATATAATAATATACTTCATCGTAATTTCATATACAGAATACCTGACGAGTTTTATTATTCACAATTAAATGAAACTACGTGATGTAGTATTATTTCTACTTTCTTTAAGAATTGGCAAAGAATTACCAAGACGTAGGTTTCGTTGTACTACAACATCTTCAGTTTGGCTATTAGCAAAATACATGGAACTTAAAGAAAGTAGAAATAATACTACATCGCATAGTTTCATTTAATTGCGAATAATGAATTTCTACAAAATTAATGCCAAATATATTCAAGTTTTATTACATTTAATGTTTTGTAGGAAATATTTTGATACGGTTTTGCGTAATAAATTATTTGTCTTAATTTAAAATTATGTATATAGTCAATTTTTAAACAAATGGTCATTCTTAAAGTATTTTTAGGGTTTCACACCTCAAAAGGAAAAATAACTCTTATAGGATCACTTTGGTGTCCCTCTGTATGTGTGTCATGAAGACCCTTTTGCTCGGGAATGCGTGGGGGTATCAAGTTGAAATTGATATGAAATACTTAGGTCTACGGTTCTGAAGCTGTAAAAAATCAAGCTTCTAAATCAAAGTAATAAAAAAATACAGCCATTCACGCTGTATATTTTGATACTTGCAAATAAATCAAAACCTATAGGGTGCTTCCTGATGACATAGAATCATGAAATTTGGCAAGAAGCAAGGTCTCACAGTACAAGGAAAATATCCAAAAATCGTTAATTTATAGTTATATCACACAGTCACATATTTTTTTAAAATATGTGACTGTGAAAGTTACAGTAGGCAATATATTTTCGTCCTAAAAAACAAAAACTCTGAAAATAGTTTAATAGGAATATTATGTAACATTAATTGTTTATAAATATCTAAATCTGTACGTAGCCCTCGTAGTGCGAGTTCATGCTTTTGAGGTTTTTTTTCATTTGACCCTAACCTCTTACTCACATTGGACTTTATTATTTAATATTAGTTTATAACATGTCGAAACCAAGTACAATACTTGAAAATTGGCGTGTATTCGCCAAAAAGAATACGAATATAAATATTTGGAATATATCTAGTACGTATGTATAAAGTTACTTAGCCATTTCTAATGCTAAAATATAATATTGTCACAAACACTTTATTTTAAAGTTAAACAAAAATTTCTTCTCTTTTCCATGCAAGAAAGTAACTGTTCAAAGCTAGCGATATTTTATAAATTGAAAATTTAACTGAGAGATCGAAATATGAGGTGTTACATAAATACCGTAATACGTACGAGTACGAAGTGTTTGCGTGGAATGGACATACTAGCATATGACGTTCCGTAGGTACCTGTTACAAAATACTTAACTAGTAGTCAAGCTATCTTGTTCATCATATATATTCCTTCTTTGGAAAGAATGAAATGGAAAATATTCCCTATAATAGTCTCATATTCGTAACGTATCTTATTTCTTTGACAAGCTAGTATTCTATATACTCATACTTTGTGCTTGCTCTATACTAGGTATTCTCTAGTCAGTTTAAATTTCATTGAGTACGTTCCACTAGCTGATCGCAACGTTCGCGTCCACGATCGCAATCAAACCCATTCCACTAGTTTGTCAACGTTGTAACTGTCAGTTCAATTCGAACGAGTTATGAACAATGCGTATTGTAACTATGAGGAAAGGCTGGGTATTTAACAAAAATAAGGAGATTATAGTATTGTATTTTTTATTACATATTAACCGTCAGACTATAATTCACACTTACAATAATTTTAAAAGTGTTATTTAATTTCTACAAAAATTTAATGATTGTTTGCAAATTTTGCATCTTCTGTTGTAAACTTTGCTTCTATGGGGTAGTTTTCAGAACTGCATAAGGCAATTCTCTCCGTCACCATATTTAATATCCAAACATGATATAATTTATTTATGTAAACTTCATAAATCAATTTGACAAAGTCAAATTGACCGGTAAACGACCGCAACGACCCATGTCGGTTCGCGGGTCGGTATGGACTCGACAGTCCACTTCGGTCGAGCGGTCATGAACAATGATGTTTTGATCAAGACCGCAACGACCGCAGTCACCAAGTGGAACGATACATCAGCGTTTTGAGTGTTGCAATCGCCTAGTGGAACGTACTCATTGTGTATCGAAATTTGGCTTGCATATGTTTATTCTAGTCTCTGATAACCCGTGACAAAAGATTTATAAGAATCATTGATGAAATAAAAGGATTTTTATTTTGTCTATGACAAGAATAGAAATGATGAGCACTTGCAGGAAATGAATACAGATTTTATTTTCCAGCAAAATCCTTAATAAATGAAATCTTAATAAATAAAAACAACGGTAAAAAATGTGTTCATGCATACAATAACCATTAGGATTTTTTAAAATTTTTGTTTAATTTAATTCAAATAAATAAAAGATCATACTATGGGTATACACATGTATGTTGATTAAATGGTGATGTAAATTTCTAAGTTACTATGGTCTAAAAAGACAATTCAAATCAAAACTTGTGTAATACAAAAATAAATCTATTTAAAACTCTCATCAGACCTGTAGTTTTGTATGGTACCAAAACCTGGGCAATCAATAAAGCAGAAGAGAATAGGCTACTCATCTTTGAAAGAAAGATCCTTCGATCAATTTTGAGAACGGTCAAAGAAAATAAAATCTGAAGAAGCTTATATAACAACCAAATTTATCACAATTAAATGAAACTACGTGATGTAGTATTATTTCTACTTTCTTTAATTTCTTTACCACAACCTAGGTTTCGTTGTATTACAACATCTTCAGATGGGCTTTTAGCAAAGATTCTTGCTGAAAGATCTTTGCTAATATCCCACCTGAAGATGTTGTAATACAATGAAACCTAGGTCGTGGTAAAGAAATTAAAGAAAGTAGAAATAATACCACATCAAGTAGTTTCATTTAATTGTGAATAATGAATTTATACAAAATTAACGCCAAATATATTCAATATTCTGTACAGCATGAAGGAAAGTCTTCAATATCAAAAATAGCCTCGCTTTGTGTAGATACTGGTGATAATCCCGGTATGTGAAAAACAAAAAATATTAAATATTTTAGGTTAGGTTAGGTTACTGGTTGAAATCCCGGTATGTGAAAAACAAAAGAATATTAAATATTTTAGGTCAATTGTTTACGTTGCATACTCCCAACCGAACATCCGACAAGCAAGTATGCCTTGTATTTTATATTATTTTTACATACTCATAATAGGGTCACGTAGTATAAAAAAAATACTGAGGTCGCAGTATTGAAATCATTATTTTATTTATGTTTATTTAACAAATCGGTTTTACTAATTGAAAATTATGGAAATTGCAAAGTATGACATTGTTTTTTATTACAATTTAAAAGAAAGTTTGGTTATTTCTCAGTAGAACTATTAAATAAACATGATATTATCTCACCGCCAAGCCAGTATCCTGTTTGCCTCCCTCAAGCCTGTCTCAACGGCTCCATGGACGGTAGAGAAGTGATGGGGACTTGTGGCTTCACCTGCGAATAGTAGTACAGGTGCTCCAGATTTAGGATCAAGGATGGGCTCACGCAGGGCTGCTGTGGGGTCGGCGACAGCATCTGAGCGAAGGCCGTGGTACGAGTAGCTTCCTCGGAAATGAGGGTTGGAATACCAGATAGTACTATGGATAAAGTTGGGGTATGTTATTTATTTTTATTATATATGTTCATGACATCATTTATAGAGATCGGTAGTTCGCAATGAGAAAGCGGCATAATGCATGTGTGTTTATGACCCTATTTTGTACCTTATTTTGAACTGAAACTGAAGTTGATCACAGTTTTAATCTTGTGTTTTTTTTTGTGATTAAAATAAATAATATAGATGGCTCTATTAGGCTGATTTTAGTATCACGCTGACCGTGAGCGCTGAGAACTCAGCACGTAGCTTGTCAGCGCTGAGGGACAGCGTTGGTCGTTTTAGTGTCGCACTGACCGCCTCGGGCTACAGCCGCAAACAAAAATGCGGAGTGCATTAATTATTGCTGCTTTGTACTACCTATCAAAAAGAAGGAAAAACTTGCGACGAAGACTGCATGTCCATCCATTAGTTGAGCAGAGAGCCGTCGCAGGAGAATTTGTCTCTCTTGGTAGTGTGCCTTGGCAAGACTCGTGTATATTTTAACTGTAAAATGCTTTGTATTTCTAGTAATAAATAAATACTTCTAGTAAATAATATAATAAAGATATTCTTATATAATAAAATAAACACTTGCCAAGTTGTTGTTTTTCTTTTTCTGAAACATTTTTCTGAAACATTCCTCCCAGGATTTGTTTCTTGCATCTTTATTTTTGTAGAGTGGATCGGATGCATTCCACAATATCGGTCTCAGGCGTACTTCGTCAATCACTCTACTCGTGTCTACATCGCGATTCGACATGTCTGTACACCCTGACGGCGTCGGCTCTGCTCGACACTAAAACGCTCTCTGAAGACAGAGGCGCGCGGGCGATGGTGAGCACTGAGGGCTGCGCGGCGCCGACGCGCGACGCGCACGGCCGCTGACGTGTCAGCGCTGACCACCGTCCGCGCTCACAGCTACGCGTTATTCAAAAACGCTCCATAGAATTTCATACATTTCGGCTGTCAGCGCCGACGGTCAGCGCGACAGTAAAACCAGCCTTAAAGCTGCAGTTTTTTTTAAATTTACTTGTGATAAATATAAATATATTTTTTTTGACTGCTTTTTTTTGTATTTTTTTTGTTTGTTTTTGTGACTGTGGTTGATGATTCAAATAAGATCCTGCAATATTTATGTATGTTATATGGATTTAATATACTGGTGCGCACTAATGGTGCGTTTGGATGGGTGTTAAACTGTTCTGATGGCAAAACCGCCTTGCTATTCGATCAGCTTTGTGTATTGTCGGCTCTTTCCAACTTAATTCACAATTCGGCCAGCTTCGTGTATTGTCGGCTCTTTTCGACTTGATTTGGTTCATCATTATTGTTTTTTATTTACTAATGCTTACAACTTTACTCTTTTATATATATGTATTGAATTAAACTGTCTTAAAACGTTAATAGCGTTATATAATTTGAAATAATAGTAATGCTAATAATTAAATTTTAATAATTTAATTAATTTATTTATTAATTTTAATAATTTTTAAATAAGTAGTTGTTTACTTTTGTGAGTTAAATTTGTTTTTTTCGTTTTCACTTTATTGAAACCAAAATATATTAATATAAAAATGTTTCACATCAAAAATTTAGAAATATCATATCTGCCCGTGCTGGATCTATTTTTTATTAGACTATTAACCTATATTCTTATTAGACTATTAACCTATTTTTTATTAGACTATTAACCTATTTTTTTTATTAGACTATTAACCTATTTTTTATTAGACTATTAACCTATATTCTTATCAGACTATTAACCTATTTTTTATTAGACTATTAACCTATTTTTTATTAGACTATTAACCTATTTTTTTATTAGACTATTAACCTATTTTCTTATTAGACTATTAACCTATTTTTTTATTAGACTATTAACCTATTTTCTTATTAGACTATTAAAATAATTTTTATTAGACTATAAACCTAGTTTTTTATTAGACTATTAACCTATTTTTTATTAGACTATTAACCTACTTTTTATTAGACTATTAACCTATTTTTTATTATACTATTAACCTATTTTTTATTAGACTATTAACCTATTTTTTATTAGACTATTAACCTATTTTATAATTAGACTATTAACCTATTTTTTATTAGACTATTAACTTACTTTTTATTAGACTATTGACCTATTTTTTTTAAACTTTTAACCTATTTTCTTATTAGACTATTAACCTATATTTTTAGACTATTAACCTATTTTATTATTAGACTATTAACCTATTTTTTTATTAGACTATTAACCTATTTTTTTATTAGACTATTAACCTATTTTCTTATTAGACTATTAACCTATTTTTTTTAGACTATTAACCTATTTTATTATTAGACTATTAACCTATTTTTTTATTAGACTATAAACCTAGTTTTTTATTAGACTATTAACCTATTTTTTTATTAGACTATTAACCTATTTTCTTATTAGACTATTAACCTATTTTTTTAGACTATTAACCTATTTTATTATTAGACTATTAACCTATTTTTTTATTAGACTATTAACCTATTTTTTTATTAGACTATTAACCTATTTTCTTATTAGACTACTAACCTATTTTTTTTAGACTATTAACCTATTTTATTATTAGACTATTAACCTATTTTTTATTAGACTATAAACCTAGTTTTTCATTAGACCATTAACCTATTTTTTATTAGACCATTAATTTGATTAAGAGTGATGTCGGTTTATTTTATAAGTAACCATAATAAACTAAAAAAATCATTATAATTTGAAATTTCGACAAGAATTAAATTATTACAATTATCTTAAAGAACCCTGTTATAAAAATTAAGGGTGTTAAGATGTTTTACGGATTTCTCGAAACAATTGGTGTTTTTGAAAAGTAAATACAATAATCGCCACCTCTTTTTTAAAATTATCCTTTTGATTTCATTTGGTGTACCTGTTTGTGATCCTCTTATAAAGATTTGAATAAAATGGCTTATTTAGTATATTGTCCATTGAGTCACATCAGCTATCCACATGTAAAAATTATGTCTCTCGACACTCAATTTCTACAGTAAATAATATTTATCAAATTTTATATTTGCACAAAATTTCTGTATTATTGGAACAATTATCAAAGCATTGTACCGAGTGTTTGTATTTGATAGTGTTTGTATTTGATATCACATAGTATCGAGTGTTTGTGATTGATAATGTTTTGTATTTGGTATTTCATAGTATATAAATACAATTTTATGAAATTACTTGTAAAGTAAAATTACATCTCATTCTAACTACTCATGAATATAATAGTTGATTCCAAAAAATGTGGAATTTTTGTAAGAGTAAATACTTTACCAAAGTATTTGAAAAATGTAACGAAGTGGTAATTTTTCTTTGATAATCTTAATTTAATAACTTACAAAAAATTATTTTTCAAACTCGATCGTTGCTACTAATACGACAATAAGCTGGGTATCTTTGAAGCCGGTCCTATTTTTTTTCATTTCAAAATTGTTTTTCATGTGGCCATCTTTAAGTTTATTCTCCATGGAAACTTGACGATAATGAATGAAATCTTGACGCTAATATAAGTGTGTTATTTGTGATTAAATGTTTAGATAAATCAAATATGAATTCTTCAGAAATTGAAGTTTATAGAGTAAATATATTTTAATTATGGAGATCAGTGGTAACTCAAATGTAAGATCAATTCTGAGTTTTATTTTGACATTTCATGTAAAGGAAGCATGTTGTTATAATAAAACAGCGACATGACAAGAGTTATCAACTAAAGACCTGTACATAAATTGTCGCCTTCTTCTTCTCCGTTAACCAGCATTCATTCAGTTTTCGATGCAGCCCTCGCTGGTGGAGCAGCGAACAATCTGTGCTACAGTTTATCAGCTGGTTCTTTGATGCCAACTCAGAAGACTCTTTTTATTTTTCATTTGAGTTATAGTGAAATGCCATACCTAACATCAATTTAATGAGGCATCTTCTTAAATGTTAGTCATTACTTTTCTTTGGGTTCTAACTTCTTTGTATCAGACTGTATGCTTCAAACTGACATGGAGCATGTTTAATTCCATGGATTGATTCATACTTCTCTATATGATGACAATAAAGTATAAAGGTGTCTATATCCTTCCGTTATATTGGTTTGAGATTGATTTGATGTTATGATTTGAAATCTTGTTTTAATGAAAACGAGGATTTCGTTTGTTTTCCATACATATCAGCAGAAAAACCTTAAATGTCATGAAAAACACTAGTTTTTTCAAAGCTTTTTACTTTAAAAGCTCGGAGTCTTAATGGCCATGACTATTAGTCATTAGACTTACCGTCTGCATTCGGCGGAGTCCTGTAAATTGGGGTAGCGGGCACTGAAGAATTTTCTGATCAACCAATCAAGTTTCCCCTTCAAAATGTCCAGGGGAATAGTTTCAGTAAATTTGGCAACTTCTCCTGATAGCCAAAATGTGATGACATCATCTGTGCCTGTCGGTGATAATATTATATTAGCACAGGTATCTTTAAATACAAAAATATGCTTTTTGGAAGTCTTTTAGGTCAGAGAAAATTGACAGTTTTTTATTATCATTCAAAAGATTAGTACGATACAGTGTATTACTGTTCATTTATTTAATAAATAGGTCTATATCAATAATAATTTGTGTGTTTATAGTATGTAATAAACATAATTATTCTGATTGAAGGATGACAAAAAAAAGCTCTGGAGGAGACAAAAAATATACAACGAAACGAAAACGAAAATTTTTTAGACGAAGGTAATAGGGTTCTTTGTGTAAAAAGATTTGAAAAATTTGGAAAAACACAAGGTTTAATTTTAATAATTTTAATTAATTTTTAATTTTAATTAAAATTGTTTTAGTTTTTTTTGTTAAAGAAATATTATATTATACTAGGTATGAAACTATGTTTTATGTGTGTTCCAACATACATTGGAGATTTTTTTAACTCTGACAGTTAAACTATTGGTAATTTTTAGTTTATTTAAAGAAATTATGAATTTAACCTAAGGGATAAATTTTTCATATGTTGTAATCAAATGAACAGTTATAGACGTTATTGTGATCCTGTATACAACTATCAGGGCTTATACAACCTATAAGTGTAGTTATTCGATGATGGCTTTTATTATTATGGAACATTAGTGCACACTAGAACAATTCGTTTTAGTGTGGACTAATGTTCCATTTTTATTCTATTTATCAAGCCGGTGATACTCTGGAAGAGTTGTTCCATTAATACATGGAGAGAATATCTGCAACATAAGCAGTGGATTGTCTCAAGATCGTGGGGATTCTGGCAACTTTAGATATAATGGTAGGTGAGGTTGTCAGTAACCTTCAGTGGCTTGAAGGGCCTACCCTACAAGCTACTAAAGGAGACAATTATTTAAAAAAGTAAAATATATATATATATATATATATATATATATACATATATATATATATATATATATATATAATACAATACATTTTATTTTTTATGTTTTTCTAAACCCTAAAATGGTGCGACACAAATTGTTTCAAAATATTCTTGTCAGTATTTTATTTCTTTCAATTTAACTTACATTTTTTTTATAATTAAATATTTATATATTTTTTTATTGATTATATGTTGAAATATATTTAAATAATATGACAATGAAAAATGTGGTAAATATATGGTAATAATTTTGAAAACAATTTTAATTTTGAAAATGAATAACTTTAGAATTGCTTCGAATTTGGAAAAAGGGTTTCTCTTTTCGCTTCAGGATATTGAAGAGTTACCGTTTTGTGATTTTGTGATATTAAGTTTATACCCTGTGCATACATATATTATTAATAAATATACATAGATACACTTTTAAGTGTATAGAAAATTTTACATGATATTTTCGTCTACTAACCCTGTGGATGATCAGCTCCGTAAATTAATGACAACCACTTATCTTCCTCAGCTAATTTCTCCACATCTTCGTTGTTCCACAAGAAATATTTTTCCTTTCTGTTCTCCCACCACATTGTATCATAACGGAGACAGAGTTTCGCAATCGTTCCAATTTCTGGAAGATTGATGCCGGCCACTTTTGAAGAAGGCAGGGGCGGGTTGAACCAAGTCTCGTAGCTGGGGTAATAGAGTTTATTTGAATCATATTATTTACGATTTACACACTGTTTCATTATCATGGGCTAGACTGTTTGAATTCATTAAATTTTAACGAGTATGTATTATATGTCTAATATTTTAAGATAACCGAGGGAATTTTTCACATAACAATTCCCCTTGAATTGCCAATTTACATAGAAGCTTTGGCCTTCAAAGCGGATATAAAAAAATGGTTCGCAATAACTACAGATTAATTAAAAATTTAGCAATCTTTTTTATCAATAACTTGATCAGAATTATTTATAATCAATTAAATCTGATTAATAGACCTTATACCCACACAAAATTATTCAGAATATTTATATAATTACATGTTATGTACTCAACTTGGTGTTATAATACCTTATAAATAGTGGTTATTAGTTAGAACTATTATTATATTATCCATTTTAAACTTGTTTTTGTTTTATTATATTATCATATTCGTGTTTTGGTATTGGATCACAAACAAGTATAGATAAGCTTTAATTGCATTCTTGCGTACCACATATTTGGACTGTGTTTTTTTGGTCCGATGGTAGTTATTTTACAATTTTTGGATTATTTAATTAATCTTATGTTTATTTCAATTAAAGTCAGCAGTTTTTCCGATTGAAAAAATATTTTTTTAATTTTCCAAATTTGGGTAAAAAGCGGAACCTCTCACTTTGTAAAAAAATCAAAGTCAGAGCCTTTCTTAACACTAAATGTATTCGAACCGTAAAATTTTATAAAGATTCAATGTGTCTGAAGAAAACGTACGACGCATAGAGATCAATGTGTCTGAAGAACTGAGCCCAAAAAGACAGGAAATATGGGGAAGAAAGCCTATTTTCGCCACCAAGCCAGAAAGATCTGTCAAGTAAATTTGCGTGGAAAACAGATTACCTACTACAAAAGTAATCGAATCTATACTGGAAGAAGCTAATGTTATTATACCTGAGTGCACTGTTTGCAGAAAAATGAAGGATAAATCCTTACAAGTCTCATCGAATTGCCAGGAAGCCTCAATTGACTATTGCGATGAAAACAAAACGTCTGAGGTGGGCTAAAGATAGAAAGACAGAGATATGGCATTTTGGAGATGCTTAATTTAATATTTCATTTATAATTAACATTTTATCGCTAATTTTTTATTCTTACAATTTAAGCGCTTATTTAGTTTCTTTTATAAGTATGCTTTAGGAAAGAAAAGACGTTTGAAATTTTATGGAGAAAAGCTCAATTTGTTCGTCATCGTCAAGGTGAAAAATTTCACCCTGGCTGCGTTTGTACAAACCGTGAAACATGCAACAAAAGTTGTGATTTGATCCATCAGTGGCAAGAAAATGTTACATGATAGGGTGCCTTTACATAGCGAAAGGCATTATGAGGCGGGACCACACATCATGAGTCAACAAAGAAGTCCTAGAAAATTGGTTGGTTCTTCTGTTAAGAAAGTGGTTCTAGAATGGGGAACCATTTATTTTTATGCAAGATATCATTGTAGAGCTCATTGTCACACTGCACATCCAATCAAAGCATATTTACATGACCAAATTATCCTACTGTTGGATTCACCAAGTGACAGTTCCTCTATGAATCCTAATAAAAATGCGTGGAAGTTGACGAAGAGGGAAGTGGCTAAAAGAGTGGCTATGACCAAAGAAAAATCTCATTGGAAAGATTATCCATGTAAGGAGTCATCATCTGCAAATGCAGGAAACTGACTGAAAAGGACTGAAGCATTAATGACTGCAAAAGGTGACTAAACAAAATATCAATACAAAAATACGCTCGGAGTATTAATATTGTTCCCACATTGAAAGTTAATAATTAGTCAATCGAAACTATGTTTTAATTATAATAACACATATCTAATTACATGCAGCAGACGTACAAATTTGGTTTACTCCAGTAAAATATTCCAAACCCATTTTTAACAACGGTTAATTAAGATTTTGCATAAAACTTCAGTGCGTCTAATAATTTGGCCAGGGACTGTAAGTGTTAACAAAATGTCGACAATAACCACTTAGGCTCAACTCAATGAAATAGATTAAGGAAATATAGAGCATATGATCACTCACACTTGTGATAAATGTTCATACCTACCCATTTTTAACAACGGTTAATTCAGATTTTGCATAAAAACTGTAAAGCTTCTAATAATTTGGCCAGAGACTGTAAGTGTTCACAAAATGTTGCCAATAACTATTTAGGCTCAAATCAATTAAATAGATTAAGCAAATATAGAACATATGATCATTCAGATTTGTGATAAATGTTCATACCTACCCATTTTTAACAACGATTAATTAAGATTTTGCATAACACTTCAGTGCGTCTAATAATTTGGCCAGAGATTGTAAGTGTCAAAAAAATGTCACCAATAACTACTTGGGTTCAACTCAATTAAGTAACTTAAGTAAATAGAGAATATATGATCATGCAGACTTGTGATACATGTTCATATCTGTCAATTAATAGGAATGTCACATTATGTTCCTATTAACTGAAATTTAAGATAAAATATTCGACACAACAACTGCACCACGTTAATAATATTGACACCGATTCTAACATGGTGTTGACACGACATGGGCTATTTCGCACTAACCTGACTTCAGTAATGTCTGTTGAAAACATGTGCCCCGGAACTTTGCGTTTTCTTTTTAAAAATAAACCATAGAAGCAATACAAAGTGCATAAGAACTCATATCATCTTGACGTTTTTGATATATTATGTAATTGGAGTTTTAGTGTAAAAATATATGAACTGGATGTTCTAGTGTTAATTTATTATTAAATATAGGTGTTTACAAATAATAATTTTTTTTAAAATGATATTTTCACATAACAACGGTTATAAGCAATTGTTGGACAAATAACATTGAAATTTGCAAGTTGCCAGATTATTTGTTTGCCTTACGATAATATTTTTTTAGGTGTATGGCAACACTTAAATGGAAATACGTAAACGTAGCGCGAAGTCGATAAAAACTTTTTACTTTATTTTAATTTCTGAGAAGGTTATGCGGGAAAATGATTCGTTCTTTATATTTATTTCTTTTCCCGTAATAAAGAACGGCTTTATAAATATTGTGAAGAGGTTTCCAGGTGTTAAGAATGGGCCACAAAAATAGATTTTTCAAAAATATAGTCATTATGAATACATGACATACATTTTCAAACGTTATTTAAAAATGGTAAAATTGACAAAGTTACAACACCTTTATAAATAATGCTGTACATATATATATATATATATATATGTATATATATATATATATATATATGTATATGAATAATAAATGCAGGTTTGATTTTGATTTTCCTTAGTAGAGTAAGTAGTGTCCAAAACCATATTAACATTTCAAAGCGCATAAGTCGCAAATTATTGTCGATGTGGCTAGCGAGCCCTTGCGTTAGTTTATCGGAAAGAAAAAGAGGTGGAGCTTGGGGCTCGAAGACTGGACCCTTCAAAGTCATTTGGTGTATTCATAACCTTAATCTCTTCAACATGGTTGATATTACTGTGCAGTAGTTATACACCGTACAATAGCAACGCCGTCCACATTAAACATGTTAGCAAACTACCATTAACCGTTTTAGTGCCATTGTTTTTTACTTATATATATTTAAAAAGGCCAAAGAAATATTTTGTTTTTTATATCATTTACCCTTGTGTCGAAAAAAACTGTATCTCTTCCAAAAATTATCCAATTTTAATAATATTTTCGGTGTTTTCTGAATAAAAACTTGTACAAGGATAATAAAACACAAAGAAAATTATGGAAATATATATTGTGAACAAAAACTGAAATCAAGGTCACATCGTATTTTCGCAGTACATCCTCCGTATCAGCAAAATAATTATCGTCACTATTATCACTATCACTCAAAATTTGCGTTACACCAAATTGTGAGCGCACCACAATGTCACTCCCACTATCACATTCTTTACAACTTGAAAAACGATCATTTTCACTCAAATTATTTTCGTATTCCGATATCATGGGTTAAAAATTTTCTTTTCCTGGATCCTTTTTATATTGTAATTACTGATAATATTATAATTTGAACTTTATGTAACATGTAGAGAGATAAAAAATTAGAGATGCGTGTAAGGACCTCTCCCACAACAGCAACTGATTTCACAAGCACCATACCATCGCGCTTGTGCGCGTACTAACTAAATCTGCCACTAAATTTAGTTAGTACGCGCACAAGCGTGATGGCGCTCGTCGGCACTCGAACGGTAAAATTGGCCTAGCTCGTTTTAATTTTTGTTATGCCCTTCGACTTATTTATAGCTACATTTTAATTCGAGCAAATGTACCGTGATGACGTATTCCCACCTACATGTATCCTTGATCCACAGTTACCAGTTTTATGGAATGCCAATCCTCCAAGGGATATCATGTATATGGGCCTACAAATTAGTTTAGCAATTTTGTTAGGCGTATTAATTTTGTGTTTGTTCCATTCTCCAGTTCGCAGTACCCTTGAAACAAATGCAGTCGTTTTGTGTTTTGTGTAATTTCCTTCAATTCTGATAAGAAACTTTTGATCCTGTATTCTTCTAAGTTATTTATAATTACACAGATAAAACACATTACACGCCTGACTGTTACATGAGATGACGAAGTCATAGTTCATTTGGTCGCAAGAATATCCTACAGCGGTCACCTGTTTTTTGCACAATTACATTATCTCTTCTTACAGACGAGAGGCACTCAATCTTCTTATAATTTTCAAGGTAAATTAGTTTTTTTATATTAGATAATTTTTCAAAGCTTTGGATCTTTCACAACCTGCCAACTCATCGGGTTTCATTGTAACTAGGCGCGTCTCTCCTAAGGCATTAAACAATTTTCATATATGCTTCAACTTTAATAAAGTTAAATTAAGACATATAATGTCCCACATTTCTATATTTATTCATTTCTTTTCAAGTCAATCTGAAATATTTGCTATTTTTCTATGCCAACAAAATCTAAACTCCCTTAAGCCGCAGAAAGTTATAAATTATATGGTTTAGTCATTATATAATTCACAAAAGACGATCGTTTAATTATAATTGTATTTAGACACGGTTCAAAATTAACAAGATAAATATGCCTTGTGATAATTATCATGATAATCATCCGATAATTATCAAATAAAAATGTATCAATCGATTGTATTTTCACTGGTATTATTTGCCAATTTTTACGTTAGAAGCAAGTAATTTATTAAAATTATATAAATTTATTTCTTTTATTTATCACCTTTTATGTATAGTACATATGACGGACTTATTGCTATATGAGCAATCTCTTCCAGTCAACCATAGCAATTGGTGTTGAAATTTAGTCGGAAGACTGTAAGAGATTTTACAACGACAATTCTTTATAGTACATTAGACAAAAAAAATACAAAAGTATAAGTAATACAAACTATCGACATGATTTGGGATGGGAAAGACAGGAAAGGACAAGGACACAAAGGAAAAGGTTTAAGGAGAGGCGGGACTTTTTCATTCGATCTTTGAAAATATTTAGGGATGTGATTTTCCTGATGTCGGGATCCAGGTGATTCCAAATTTTTTCTGCTTGGACAGTGAAGGATTTTTCGTAAAATGTAGAGGTATGTTTAGGAGGTGAGTGAACTTCAGAGACAAATCTTTAAATTTGCCAGTGAGATAATTTGGGCGCTGAGGATTTTTTAATATATTAAAAAGAAGTGTAAGTATGTGAAGTTGGCGTCAATCACTGATCTTCAGCCATTTGAGAAGTGACCTGTATTCAGAAATATAATCATATTTTCTGAGGCCAAAGATGTACCGGATGCATAAACTTTGAAGACGTTCCAATATTCTTTATTAAGATTAGGATAGCACACATCTCCATAATTAATTAGCTGTAACAGGAGTGTTTTATTTCTTTTGGCTGCAATTTTGCAATTAAAAACTTATAAAACGAATATTCAAACAAAAATTGGCTAAAACGAAGCTAAGTATGAAATAATAAAATGAATGAGTGGAATATCATCCTCAACGTCCTCAACTTTTTAAGGGTTGTCTGAATCTGGAAGTTCTGAATTCAACATAAAACTTAAATCGGATTTCACATTCAAATGAAGAAAGACTTACGTTTACAGCAATAACTAATGCCCGTATGCATCATACATGGTCAGGACTCTCAGTTGGATTTACTGATAGTTAAAAACTTATTTTGTATGGATAGCGTTTGAACCGTGAAATAAGGTATATGGTGCATATGGGCATAATACAAATAAAGACTACCTGACAGTTATGAAACACAATACGGGGAAATTCCCGTCACAAATGTTAAGTGGCGCGTGTAATGTTTCTAACCATTATTAAAAAATGTAAGAATGACAAAATTAAATATTTTTCATTATATTTGTCAGTATAAATTATTCTATATCATCTATCATCTTAATAATTATCAGTGATAATTATTGCTTCGAACCCTGAATTTAGATCATATAATTCTTTACGAAGTAAAATATATGCCGTCTGGAGTAGAAATCATAAGGTGTTTTGATCATTGTTTCTCCAACCAAAATAATAAAATTTTAAGTAACTTTATTACCTTTATTTGAAATAAAACTAACTTAACATTAAGCTTGAACTCTAAATTGTTTTGACAGTCTAGACAATTTCTGTTCATCAATTGTTAATTGCGCATACTCAGTGATTAAACTGTGTGAGTGCCAATTATTAAATTCTAAGTATTTGATCAAAACAAAAGGTATCCTAGATTTTAATTTAAGTTTCAAATATAATCTGAGTGAAAGTAGCATTTAAATTGGTCCACCAGTTTTCGTGTAATGCTCTTGCGAACAAATAGATCGAAGTCCTAAAAGAAATTGTTTTGTCTTCTTCTTAATCCAAGATACACTACCGACATTAAAATTAGTTTAATATTGAATATATTTGGCATTAATTTTGTAAAAATTCATTATTCATAATTAAATGAAACTACGTGATGTAGTATTATTTCTACTTTCTTTAATTTCTTTACCACGACCTAGGTTCCGTTGTATTACAACATCTTCAGGTGGGATATTAGCAAAGATATAATATCCCACCTGAAGATGTTGTACGTGGTAAAGAAATTAAAGAAAGTAGAAATAATACTACATCACATAGTTTCATTTAATTGTGATTAAAATTTGTTCAAAGCCATCTTTGAACGGTTTTACGTATCTTGTATTATATATGTATATATATATATATATATATATATATATATATATATATATATATATATATATATATATATATATATTCTATTCATACAGATGATGCTGCTTTTCAAACTGAGTATATTTGACACGTGTTTCTTTAAAAAAGTTAATTGAAATCGCAAGTTTGACAGTCAGACATCGACAGTCACATGTGACATTTGATAGTCAGACATGATATTGCAATTTTTTCAGAAATTATTGACAAATTTCACACAGTTCCTTATAATTTTCTACTTAATTTGATACAAAGAATCACCTGTATGAATAATAGGCACTTCTCTATTCAATAACAGATAAGTTAAAATGTTGTCTTTTAAATTGTCGCAGTGAAATTTATTTTCGACCTGCGACTGTAATAAAAACAGTTTTACTGACCGTTCCTGCAGTACTCCCAATGAAACTGTTACGATTATGATCGAGGAGCGGTATATAGACCCATCAGCTGTCTCTACAGAAACGAGACCGGTGGCGGGATCGGGAGACCAGTTCACTCGAACCACCTCAGAATTCAGAATGATGTTTATCGGAAAACCTTTCGGATTTGATGATGTCTTATTCTGAAATGCGACGATGGACGTTTTATTTATTTATTTTTTATTTTTCTGTATGTGGTAATATTTTAGGCTACGGGTTTTTCTACTTACCACGCACAGAGAAACAGCTGGTGTTTTTGCTAGATACTGCGGAAATAAATTTATTAGATTGTTGATAAGTTAATATTCTTTTATATTTGTAGATGAAACGCCGATGTGTTTTCCAATAATGTTTCATTAGTATATAATTTTATACTTATATCATCTATCAGTTAGTTTGTGGGGGTACTTTCATAATGCGGTCTATGGTATTCATTGAAATGGAATTTGAGATTTGAGCTGCAGGCTGCAGATGGTGCTGTTCAGTATATTTCTCATTTAAAAAAAAAATTTTATATATTTCTACTTCATAGATAGTTACAATTATGTTTGTGTAAATTTTACATCACATAATATTCATTATTTTACTGAGTTTACATTGATTATTGGTATTATTAAATTAGTATTCATTAAATTATTGACAATAAAGAAAATTCACTTCAAATGAACGGATGTTTAATAAACGGGCATGTTTTTTACGTCAAAGTCATATATTGCAAAGTAAGAAAAAAACCTTTTAGCTATAATAACATTATTTCTTCTCTCTTTATTTTACGCAGAGAAAAACAAATGAATATGGAGAAGACATTAAGAAAACATAATTTTTTAAATCATCTTTCGGCAGAATGGCAAAAATATATTTTAGTAAAAGTAATTCAGTGGCATTTTGTTCTCCTACATTAATGAGATTGACACATTATACACATTAGACTTTTGAAAGGTAATAGTTCTTTTGTCTGGCTTAATTTATATTTCAATCATGAAATATTTAATTACGACGCGTCTCAATACTGCATGCATCACAATACTGCATGCGTCACAATACTGCATGTCTCACAATACTGCATGCGTCACAATACTGCATGCGTCACAGTACTGCATGCGTCACAATACTGCATACGTCATAATACTGCATGCGTCACAATACTGTATGTCATTTTCTTACTACTAACAAGTGCTTATGAAAATTGCGAAACAATTTACGTTGTCGTTGATTATTTAAAATTTGAAGAAAATACTCTGAAAGGATACAAGAGACTTTAGTATATGTTATAGAAAATAGTGATGTAAAAATGAGGTTATGTCACAAGTGGAACTGAGGATAGATTTTTGAAAAACTAAACACTATATAGTTTAATGTGACATATGAATACATTTGAGTCATATTTTCTAATGGAATCAATTCACAATTTTTTTTTTGCTTTCCATAGTGCGAACCCATTGGTTGTCAAGAATCCGCAGGAAGAAATTGGTGGATCTTGATTACTTAATTGCTATTTAGGCGTTTGGGCATCTTTTATCACACGCTACACCAGCTATTCACACAAATAAATGTCATTATGGTAACCAAGTGTTTATGTATTTATCATTAGATGGCCCTATTAAAAAAACATTTTTGCGGAATGTTGAGGATATTTTTTGTTTTTTTTTTCTTTCACTCAACACAGCATTCTGTCATGGAAAATTAGCTGTTCCCTTGTCTGATCTCTCTCACTATTCTTTGGGGAATCGGATAATTAGATTTGAAACACTTCCTCCTCAGTCTTGTGTATTGGATACTTCCCGGTAAATCCCGATACATTGGTAGACAAAGCATTTATGTGTTTGGTTAGCCTTTGCTGGTAGTTTTGGCTACAAATGAAAATTTCTTGTCCAAGCAGCTTTTCAGTATAAAGAAGAAGGCGTCGGGTAGATATTTTTTTAACTTAAAAAGGAGACTGACATGCCAGACGCTATCGAAGGCCTGACTTATATCTAAGAAGACAGCTGAGCAGTATTTTTCATTTTCCAGCGTGAAGCGAATGGTATCTATCAAACTGTGTACCTTCTTAATGGTGCCATGTTTTTGTCTGCATTCAAATTGGTGGCCAGGAAGAATGATGCCTAGACGAGGATACATTCTACTCAGGATAATTTTTTCAAACAATTTGCTAACCAAAGGGAGAACACTAATTGGTCTGTAGGATGAACCTTCATTTGACTGTTTATCAGGTTTAAGAATCGCGACACTTGAGTAAGTTGCTATTGGAATGGGTAGTGTGAGAGTTTCAGGCATACGTTAAAGAGTATCACCAAAAACATTATGCTTTTCTTCGGAAGGTTGCTCAGCAGTACAGAACCTGGCAGATTATAACCCGGTGCTTTCTTGGGTGGTAGGGCTTTAATCTCTCGAGCTATTTCTCTGGGATTTACTGTTTTTAGAGGAAAGCATAATTGATTCGGTGACTGTAGGTAATTTATTATTCCATCATTCTTATCGAGATTGATACAATTTAAAAGTGTGAACTAGGTAGAGGATATTAATAAAAGATTTTTGTATTATTATATGATGTCATTGATGTGTGTTCAATATATTTCACATGACCCCAACGTGGTGTCACTGGTATCTGATCTGTTGTTTCTGCATGACCTGTTTTGGATTCACCAGATAGTGTACGATTAAAAAGTTAATTCTTGCAATTTTATGATAGTGTTTTTTATTATTTAAGAGTGTTTAGTTAGTACTTTCATCGATAAAACCAAATTTTATTGAAAGAATTTATTTTTATATTTTTTTGCTTTCTAGTGATGTAACAGTTTTATCTTTTAATATTAATTATTTATAAAAATGGAAATTGTGGTTTTGACCGAAATAAATTGTAAAGTGCTAATAGAGTATAGGAAATATAAAAATAAAAAAAGACTTTTGATTGTTGTGGGTCTGCTACAAACGTTGTTGAATGTTTACTGCAAACGTCTAAACCATGTTACGTATTTAGTATTTGGCAGTATTTTGTAACACTTTTGGGACTTTTTACTTTTTTAACATATAAATTTAAAGATATGTGCCATTCAAAGAAGTGATAAAAATTTGTTTCTTGAAAACCATTGGAACTAAGTCCTAATGACATGCTGTAGCTCGTTTTGGGAAAAATCTGATGATGGTACCGCTTATTCAGAATTCTATAATTTGAAGCAGTTGTACCACATGAGCTAGGTATCGTGCAGGATGATTGGAGCAGCAATTATTAGCTTTATAATGACCTCAGCCATACAAACGTTTCACAAATAGTACAGTAACATTTTATTATGACGTTACATCGAACATACTTTTATAACGCACCGTTTTAAAAATTCTTTAATTGATTATGATAAAAATGTCATATTATTAAAGTCCCATTTGTTTCGTGTACATTCTTTGTTGACTCGTTTAATTAATTTGATAAAAAGAGCGCTTTTTAAAATTTTTTTCTTAAATAAAAAGAAAACTAAAATTTAAAAATATTAAGGTGAAAAAAAACATTTTCCGCACCAGCAAAATGTCGAATAGAGTCCTGTACCCCATTTTCCCCCAGGAGTTATCGTGAGGACCCTCGCACGGCAAATAATCGTTAGCGCCCTTCATCGACATCTGGCTCCAGTTGTCAACGCCGTCAGCGAGACGGCCCATTATTTTGAACCACTCGCTGAAGTTGTCATAGAATTTACGCTGGGGGTGACTTAGAGTTGCTTGTGCCATGTAGTTTTCATATCTGGAAAGAGCAAGACCTTATTGTTTGTAATAGCTTTATCATCATTCTCTAGCTTTATCATCATTCAATTTATCGAAGAAGAAAGTCAAAATAGGTATAATAGTAATGATGTTGCAGCTTTTAACATAAAAAATGCTACTATTGTCTTTCTTTGATTACACTGTCGTAGAATTTACCCTGGGATTGAGGTACAGTTGTTTATGCCATGTAGTTTTCAATCTGGAAAGAGCAAGACTTTATTGTTTGTAATAGTTGTTTCTCCAGCTTTATCATTATTCAATTCATTGAAGAAGAAAGTCAAAATGGGTATAATAGCAATGATGTTGCAGCTTTTAACATAAAAAATGCTAGTATTGCCTTTCTTTGATTACACTGTCGTAGAATTTACACTGAGATTGAGGTACAGTTGCTTATGCCATGTAGTTTTCAATCTGGAAAGAGCAAGACTTTATTGTTTCTAATAGTTGTTTCTCTAGCTTTATCATTATTCAATTCATTGAAAAAGAAAGTCAAAATGGGTATAATGGCAGTTTTTAACATAAAAAAATGTTACCATTGCTTCTTTTGTTTACATAGTTTGCGTATTTTGTTTTACGTATTTTGTTTTTTAGATTTTTGTATTTAGAATGCTTTATAAAATCCATGTAACAGAACTAATCCATGCAATACTGAATAGATGGCGTTAGTTTCTACATTATTATATAGTTATAACTGAGTTATAGTTTCTTTTATAGAGGAACATGGCATACAAAATCATACGTAATTTAATTAATGTTTTTAATTCTACTGTGTTTAGAAATTAAAATTTATTTTATTTTAAATTAAACTACAAAATCTATAAAAATTAGAAAAATTTCAATTAGTTTGATAATAATTTTATCTCCACTTACGCATCAGTCATATATTCATCCATGGTGCGTACAGGTTCATTCGGTATATTATCCATGGCTTCCAGTAAATGGTCAAAGATTTGCATGCAAGCACTCTGGTCAAGGTAACTCCCATTGCTGCTGTGGAACTCTAGGTTTGGCGTAGTATGAAGAGTGGATAAGTGGATACCAGCAGCTGTGGCCAGCTCATACACCACATTATTCTGTTGACCATGGACCCTGATTGGAATGAAAAATTTATTTTGTTTCGTTGTTACTGTTTTCTGAGGAATTCATCAATAGTTATTTTAAGGTGTTGCCTCGTTTTCTTCTTTATTTCCGAACGTACAATTATAAGCAAACACTTGATAGTTCACAATTAAATGAAACTATGTGATGTAGTATTATTTCTACTTTATTTTAATTCTTTACCACGACCTAGGTTTCATCACGTAGTTTCATTTATTGTGAATAATGAATTTCTACAAAATTAACGCCAAATATATTCAATACTAGATTGTTCAACAATTTATGTGTTTTACAAACATATTAATGTACAGAGAGGTAAGCTTTCATTGTTTGTTTGGTTTTACAGTTTTGCTTAAAAACAGCTGTCCATTCATGACATGAAACTCTCGCCGTCGTTTAGTTTACGGTGTCCAGGTGGAGCTATGATTATGACAAAACAATAATGGGATGGTATATTGCTGGTTATTACAAATGATCTATTATAACCCGTTTCCAGTTGCAAAATCTGACTAGGAATATTTTTGAGATAAATAAGCAGTATGAAAATAATGTTGGAAAGGTTTGTAATATAACGGTAAAATTGAAAAAAACTTCTATAACAATCAGAACTTTACAATATTATCATACTACAAGATCGGATCATATAGTTCTGTACTGCATTAAAGCATACAACAAATAATTAAAGTGTTGGAACAATACTCATTATATTAAAAAAGCAATAAAACTAAACGCCTTGATATATATATATATATACTAGCGTGACCCGTGCGAAGTCTTCGCATTATTTATTCCATTATGAAGCTCAGATGACAGATCAAACAAATATTTTACTAAAATTGACATATAGAGGCGCAAGTATCAAAAGCATTGAGCTAAAGCACCACTTTATTTATACGCGAGTGGATTTGAAATTAAACAAAAATTTTACCGACCGTCAATCATATTGACGTTGAGCCGTCAGATGGCAGCATTGCTGTTTTGTGTATATAATTTTAATAATTAATTAATTTGCAAAAACAATAGCAATAATAAATTTTTTAGTTGTGGATGCCGGTAGAGCAAGCAATTATCTATAAAATGATATATAATTTATGTGGATTAGTTGCGAGATTTTTTCTAAAAAGGGAGTGTAACATCTTAACCTTAGCGTATTAATATACATGATGATATGATATATATATATATATATATATATATATATATATATATATATATGTATATGTATATATATATATATATATATATATATATATATATATATATATATATATATATATATAGGAAGACGCTAAAGGAAAAAGGAAATGAAACGTAAAACACACTCTTTTTCTAATTGAGTGCAAAAAAAATATTACACATAACTCTTTTTAACACACCCAATACTTTCTCAAGTGTGGGTGTTTACCCGCAGTAGCGATGTGTTCGCAGCTGTTCGCGGGTTATTCACTAAAGCGGTGCTGAACAATATGCGCAAGTTTCGTATGTATGAAAAACATGACAAATAATTATATTATTTTCAATTTTCTGAAAAAAGTCATCTTTTCAATTTTATTTTAACGACACTCAACTATTTTTCAGTCAAGGAATAACGTCTTTCTTTGTCCGACATTTATTCTCGGATACCGTGTATATATAACTTAAAAAAACTTTTATCTTTTAAATTTCATTTTAATGACAATCAACTATTTTTCAGTTAACGAATAACGTCTTTTTTGTCTGACACTTATTCCCGAACACCGTGTATATATAACCTAAGAACAACTGATGAAAGAGTTTTTTTTTATTTTCAAGTAAATTATTTGGCCAAATTTGAGTGTTTATATTACCTTCTATATCATAAAAGGCAAGGCCTATATTCATGCAATTCTTTGTCACATGCATTATAGTTGTATCTATATTTATGTCTTTCTCGTCTATATTTATAATTTGAGAACCACTAGTTCATGTCTGTATTGAGTTTGTTTGATTTGCAAAAATTATCTGCCTGGTTTTTGTGATATATATAATTGCGTTGTGATTGGTTTCCGTATCATGTATCATTGCACCGCAATTTATAGAATCTTTGCCTGCTTATAAACGCACCAATTTGGCAGGAGTCACAGACACACCTAGTTAAAGTTTTTTTCTGACATAGTACAAAGAAATTCTTGGTTTTAAAACTAAAGAGAAATGAAGAGGCTTAGGGCAAGTTGATCTTCGTGCACTGAGTGTTCTGTGTCAGTAAAATCGTATCATTTTAACATTGTAATGATTTGGTTAACGATTTAATCATTAAAAAATGTATTAAGTAGGTTATTCGTTTATCACATTTTTTTTTATTTTATGCGTGAACAATGCCAGTATGAGTATAATATTTCTAAGTATGCATTTTCACAGTTTTTCAATTTTTTTTATCAGAAATGAATAGCTTGTTTATGCATTCGAATTTTACCATTTATTTGTTTTTTTGAGACATATCTATTCTTAAAGAATCTTCTTTTCAGTGTTACGGTTAACGACCAATGGTTACTTTTGAAATTAAAATGTTTATTTCTATATTTCAAACATATTTTCTGGTCAACAGAAAATAAAACCCTATGAAATTTAAATCATCAAGGATAAACAGTTTACATTCTAGAGACGTCACAAAAACTTTAAAAAAGGATAAAAATTCTGATTTAGTCGTTATATTGCCTAATATGGAATACTGTGAGTATGGCTACCTTGAAAACAGAAAGTTATTGGGTGCCAAAAAGAAGTCTTTTCAGGAACAAACAGTCCCTTTAATAGCCAAAAAATGTTAGTAAAGAATGTATAAATGTTAGTGGATAAAACGTGAATCACATTAGAGTATGCGAATGTGTGTGTGAATGCATGTTTGTGTGTCTGTCATGCAGGCCTGTGTATAGAGTGGCAGTCTAATGGATCCAGACATCCTATTTGGAGCTCTTCAAACTTGTACTAGATACATTTTTTTTTCGAGAAATAATTGAAATACTTTTCAAGAAAAATGTTAAGTTCGATTAGACCGAGGGAATGTGTCGATACCTTGATTTCTTCTTTAGATTCATGTTCATATGTAGAGACACTTTTAAAATTTGTAAAATTTGAAGGGTATTACCATTTGGACTTTGGACATATTGTTTTAATAGTGCTTGGTAGAATGTACATGACAATATATTTTCAGATTCGGAAAACCAGACAATTTTTATACTTATGTCCTACAAAAACTTGGCATAAAATTATGGAATTTTAAACAATTAAATTTCAGGACATTAGTGAGCAATCTTTGTAACATTGTACCTTATGTGTTTTGATTAATGTCGGTAAAGAATTTATAGTTTTGTGGTTGTAACTTAAAATTTTGTTATATTATTGAGCTAAAAGATTTAAAAGTTTAGCTTCATTATACTGTGCCATTACATTATTTAATTATATCGAGTTCGATGGAAAAAAAATCATTTTTAATAGCTTTGTTTATTTCATTAGTTGTTTCCTCATCATTCAGCACCGAACTCGACGACTCCCGTCCCATAGTCTTGAGTGTTGACACGTCCCCCAAGGCGGCCTTCGGCCTCAATGCCCAGCACTTTCAGTCCTCCTCTATGGAGACGGGAGAGGGCAGCTACACCTGATGCACCAGCTCCAATTACTATGACGTCATAATTAGTGTTTCTGGGAGACGAATGAAAAAATTCTATTGCTTAATTTAATAAAAAATGATTAAGTACATAATATCAAGGGTTTCGTACATGTTTATATTACTTGAAAATTGTTGTTTCAAGTTAACAGAAAGAAATTTAATTGAAATTTTTATTTATATTTTAGTACATAGAGTTCTTTAAATTTTTCAAATCGGCAATTGAAGAATTAGACGAATTAAGTCACATAGCTTTAACGTTGATTATATCGCAGCCAAATTTTAAAATTAAAAATGGTAAAATTTTAATTTCATTTTGAAATAGGATGTCCTTTTTCCCAACTGGATGTCCTTACAAAAAAGGTTTTTCCATCTATTTTACATGTACGGAGAGATGTTTTTCCTTTATATTTAATCACCTATTAGTTTAGACCACTGTCCTCTATAACACTAGTATGCTGGACTGGCTTTACACAACGTCGTAATGAACCAAGTTGGTTCTTGCCATTTTGGTGCTGATAGTGAGCATGAACAGTAGTGAGTGTCCGCGGAACTAATGTTAGAGATGCGGCAGTGAAACACAAAATAAATCGATAAAAAAATTGTTCCATTAAAGTTGTTTATATGAACTTTTTACTTATTTATACAATTAACTTATTTATACAATTACTTTTTACTTATTTATACAATTAATTTTAGTGAGCATCAACAGTAGTGAGTGTCCGCGGAACTAATGTTAGAGATGCGGCTGTGAAACACGAAATAAATCGTTAAAAAAATTGTTTGATTAAAGTTGTTTATATGAACTTTTTACTTATTTATACAATTAACTTATTTATACAATTACTTTTTACTTATTTATACAATTAATTTTAGTGAGCATCAACAGTAGTGAGTGTCTGAGGAACTAATGTTAGAGATGCGGCTGTGAAACACGAAATAAATCGTTAAAAAAATTGTTCGATTAAAGTTGTTTATATGAACTTTTTACTTATTTATACAATTACTTTTTACTTATTTATACAATTAATTTTAGTGAGCATCAACAGTAGTGAGTGTCTGAGGAACTAATGTTAGAGATGCGGCAGTGAAATACAAAATAAATCGGTAAAAAAATTGTTCGATTAAAGTTGTTTATATGAACTTTTTACTTATTTATACAATTAACTTATTTATACAATTACTTTTTACTTATTTATACAATTAATTTTAGTGAGCATCAACAGTAGTGAGTGTCCACGGTTCTAATGTTAGAGATGCGGCAGTGAAACACAAAATAAATCGATAAAAAAATTGTTCGATTAAAGTTGTTTATATGAACTTTTTACATATTTATACAATTAACTTAGTAATATCCACATAATCAGAAAAGTTTTCTATGGGCGGGAATAAAATATAAAAAACACAAGTAACATTATTATTTGATTAAAATTATTGGCGAATATAAATTTTCTGTTTCAATAAATTTTACATGTTTAACACCTGTCATAATGAATAATTTTTATTGTCAGGTTTAGACAGTTATCTATATATTTTGTTTTAATTTATTTTATCAATATATGATTACTAATATAGACTTTACGAAGTTTCAAATGTATATTTAAGCTTATGTCCGATGTTCCAGATGTTTTATACACAGAAAGAGGTCTCAGATAGGCAAACTCTCTATCTAGCCCTTGAAAAAGTTATAAAGACTCAGGGATTAACATCAAAAATATCATTCTTCCAAAGACCTACACAATTGCTGGCCTACGCTGATGACATTGATATAGTTGGGCGAACCAAAAAAGATGTTCTGGAGACGTTTATTGCCCTTGAAACTGCTGCTGGAGATATTGGCTTAGCAGTAAACGAAGAAAAAACAAAATGTTTGTTAGTAAACTCTGGAGCGCATGATGTGCAGTCGCTCCAAATAGGAAATTATACCTTTGAAGGAGACATTCAGTTTAAGTATCTGGGCACACTCATCACCAGTAAAAATGAGATAAAAGTTGAAATTGGGAACCGACTTCTGATGGCAAACAGATGTAACTATGGTTTAAAAAGACTACTCAAATCAAAACTCATCTCTGTTAATACAAAAATAAATCTATTTAAAACTTTCATCAGACCTATCATTTTGTATGGTAGCTAAACCTGCGCAATCTATAAAGCACAAGAGAATAGGCTACTCATCTTTGAAAGAAAGATCTTTCGATCAATTTTTGGAGCGGTCAAAGAAAATAATGTCTGGAGAAGCTAATATAACAATGAAATTTATACTAAATATGGGCGAGCAAACATTTTGAGAGTAATCAAGTCCTACAGATGGTTGAGAGACGTTTTTCGATGGGAAGATCTGGACCCAGTTAAAAACCTGACTTTCGTGAAGATTGAAGGTACAAAGAGAAGAGGAAAACGACCTACAAGGTGGTTGGACAGTATAGAGGACTTAAAAATTTTAGGAGTCAACAGGTGGAGAAACCTTGCATTAAGTCGTACCGCCTGGAGGGAGCAGATTGGGAAAGTCTTGGCGTGCACCAGGCTGTAGTGCTGACAATGAAGAAAAATATATGAAAGTGGCTATTAAAATTATTTGAACTCAATTACGGGTATAGAATACATTACTAGCAGTATTCCAAAGATTCTTTAAATTGGTCTTGTAAATCATGTAAAGATGTCCTCATTTTATATATAAGATCCTTAGGTACTTTTGCAGATAATACCCCTGGAAAGTTTAATTCCATTGGAGGTTTACCTTTATTATTTTTATAAGCTTAGCGGAATAATAATTCTAACAAATAATAAACTGACAGATGGTACAGTTACATAACCTTACTTTTTTTGGTACAACAAATGCTAGACCATTTCTATAATCAAAATAAAATCTTAAGTACATATTTATATGCAACTGAGCAATTGTCACACTTAATTTTCTTTTGATTCGCTTAAATGACAAGTCCTGCAACAGGTCGCCCAAGTTCAGTGTCGCCCAAAATAAATGTAAAAAATTTACCGAATCCGTTTTAGAGTGATGGCGATAATATTTCTTTGAATGATTTTATTTTACTTTATAATATACAATGGCACCGGGAACGGTTTGTATTTTTTTTCAAAATAAATAAAATATGTGAATAATCAATTTTTTTAATTAAATTTTTTTGTAATATTACAAAAAATAATAGAAAATATATAAGCATCAATAAAAAACAATGTGATATTATCGTGTAACGATACAATGAATTGTAATATATCGATACATAGGAAAACTTTGGATATGTTTAATTAAATGTCAAACTTAGTTCTTGGAACGTTCGTGGTGGCGTTTCGAATAGGTACAAAAATTAGCGGTCATTGTATATGGTATAGCCTGTCTAACATACTGGTATAATAGAGGTCTGTGGTTTAGATCCTTAACTGAAGCAACTTCTTATAAAATTTTATGGACACTGCTTAAAAACTGTCAAGCGCTAGTTGAACTTTCACTACGAGGATTCTGTACACATTTAGGCACTTATAAACACAGGTGTACGAGCAGGGTGTATATTTCAATTGCCTTTTATATGATAGATATCCCACATTACACATGGAATTAAAAAAATTGTTGGGTTGGGTTGGGTTGTAGGGTTGGCTACCCCCGAATTTCCACGGAAATATTTTTGCGTTGTAGCTATTAAGATATGTTCGTATTAACATGTTTTATTATCATGCCAAATTTGAAGTTTCTACACCAAGCAGTTTCCGAAAAAAATTACTGTGGCAGACAGTTTTGAAAAGTCTTATAAAGGGTTTTACTTTTTCCTTTCGAGGTACAGAACCTTAAAAATTTTAGAAACTGTGAGGCTGTGACAGACGGATGACTATGACGAAGTTGTGAGGGCTCTTGTTACGCAATGGTGGAACTTCTGTGGAAAAATATCTATGTATAATATTTTGCTCTATGGAAGTGTTTTGGTCTCCAGAAAAGTTAGCTTATCTAATTAGGAATCCCTTTGCTCTTTTTAAATATTTTTTGCAAATCTAATTGCAGCTATGATTGGGGAAGATATATCAAATTTAGCTGTGATGCCTCATTACAATCATAATAATTTCGTGTGCGTTTAAATGAAAAGAAAGTTTTGTCATAAATAAAATGGATAAAAAACATTTTTTTGCATCGAGTCGAGTGGGAAATAGTTCAGTTGCTCACTTAACTCATAGATTTTACATATTTATATATTTTTATATATTTTGGGCCTGAAATTGTGCCCAATATCAAGCTTTAAAATTTGTTTTAAAGCTTGATATTGGGCACTTGGGCCAACCGAGTTAAAATCATTTTAACAAATATTTTTAATCAAATCTTCCCGGCATAAATACAAAATAATGCCCAAAATAATTAATCATATATATTCCATAATTTCCCATGTATTGGTGTTTCATAATTTTACATTGTAGTGATTAGGTTTTATTTTTTAGTGATGTATTTATTATTATTATATAAGTGGATAATGAAGTAAAAATTTAAATTAAACAATTGCGAATCATGTGACGCATTTCAAATCATATAATGTGATTACTTGTCTAAAGTGTACCATAAGTTAACATGGGTGCATGTTTTGTCAAATTTTAATGTAACATATAAATTTTTAATTGTACATTATAAATTTATTCAGCGTTATATTTTATTTTAATTTCATAATAGCTATTTTTCTTTTTTTTGGTCGTAAATAAAATTCTAAATGGCGTCTGCTATCAGCTATTTTGTTTTTCCAAATGTTTTAATGTGTGATGTCATTTCCAGGTTTAAATAATAATGTTGTATGTTTGATTTATTATTAAAATTGATTTTGATGTCTCGAATCTAGTATGAAATTCTTATATATGGATGAAGTTTATGAATTAAAAAGAAAGTTTTACATACGACTGGTAATTTCTGTCAAGGCCCGCAGACGTTGTACCGAAGGCTAGTATTAATGATATTGCTGCTGGAAAAGAAGAAATTTGAAATTATCATCATGTCTATATGCTTTTTCATATGTGAATTAAGTTAAAGCAAATAGATTTTAGTCATTCTTTGTCAATGAATATTATACGAGACCAAAATATGAAACAAGTTGAGAAGTTTTTGGCCTTGAACAGAGAAGATGTGAAGGATCAATGAAAGTCTTTTTTTGTAATGTTCATACATGTGTTGTGGTAACATACGTGAAGTTACATTTATATCTGTCAAATAGTTTTTTTTATATGGCTTTTAAATTTATTTTGTGCCAACATAAAATTGTTTATTTTTAAAGGTTTATTGCTAATAGAAATTCGTCCAAAATTGGTAAGAGTTTATGAAAAGTCTATTTCTTCATTTCCAACCGTGACGAAATGGGCAGCCAAATTCATAAATGATGGGAGTGCACTCCCATTGAAAATAATTTATGCGAAGAATGACCACAAACTTTAACTAGAGGTGAAAACATTGAGAAGTTGTATATTATGGTTTACTAAGTGATCGTTGATTAAAGGTATACGAGAATATACCGGTATATTAGATGATCAGCGATTAAAGATATGCATGACAATTTTACTCGCAGGTGCATTCATATCAGAAGAAAGAGCATGGTTCATTTGACAGCAAGTATTAGATAATATAATAGAGAAAGCCGGGTGCCATAATTATTAAATCTTAGAATAATGAGTACACCAGAAGGCGAGAACATGCGTGATAGTGTGTCCAAAAAACTACGCATAAAATGCTTAGTATCAAAACGCAGCTGTTAGTGCAATTTAAGACACAGATCTGAAAGGATACGTGAAAAATATAGCTTAAAATGCCGGCTTGTGCTATTCCCACCTGCAAAAAATATCACTGGCCTGCAAAAGAAACAAATGGGGATTACTTTTAATACGTAAAAACTATTACTTAATTTCATTTTCAATAAACTATGCAATTTTAAAATATCGAAGTAGATTTTTATTAATAGAAGCGCGCCATTTTTATTGGTGTTGTCATCGCTTAAAAAATTGTTACTGCCCAAATTAAAACATCTTATTGATTTATTAACGAATTTGGTGTAACGTTTAAATTTCCATTACCATATTCAATTTTAGAATATTTTACGTGTTGCGTATATAATCATTGTATGTAGGATTACGGCAAGAAACACAAATTACATTCATTCATTCTGTCTTCTTTAATTTCTTGAAAAATGCGAACGGATATTGTTTCAAATATGAAGAAATTTTATCACAATATTGAATGCTTATTAATATAAATAATTGTTTCGTGCTTTTTTGGATTTCTTTAGTATGAGATAGAATATTTTAAACTTTTACTATGGGCTTTTTCAAATCTTTTTTTACTTTAAAACACTAAGATAATTGTTTTTTTGTATTAAAAATGTTAAGTGATGAATAAAATGGTAAAATGTGACAAAGTTTTTAAATAATTTTAATCTAAATACTTTGGCCATTGGTTGCGGTCAGAATAAACATTTTAGAAATTTAACATGGCGGTCTTAATAATACTTTATATAAATTGATGCAAATGTGAATCGTACTGCCGCAAGCAAATATATTTATAAGCGTCGATTTCCTGAAGTTGGTGGGTAAATTTATTCTCCTGGTAACACCGAGCGCATTGGGGGAGGACGCTAGTAGGTGAAGTGCGGTGCCCCCTCCACCGATTTTTGGCTTCACCGCGACCGTGAAGAGATTTGTGCGTATGCGCTTTCTGGATTACTTTATATTCTAAGTATTAAATGCTAACCAAAAGTGAATTTCTTTATAATGTTTTGACTGTTTCAAAAAGGATTCACAAATTTTTTTCTTTTTTGGATTTACAAATTTTTTTTTACTACAGATTACATGAGGGCCCACCACTGGGTACCTGTAACTAAACATCAATCAAAGAAGTGGATGGAATTTGGTGACTCACACCAAAAAAGACAGATTCAATTTCATCCAGGAATGTCATGACCAGTTTTTTGGAATGATTGATTACCTTCAAAAGGGTAGAGATTCTTTTTATCAATTACTCTCAAAAGGGTAAACTGATAACTGGCAAATCCCACACAAGTTTTCCAGACCACATGCAAGATTTTGCTAAAAATAAAGATATTGAATATATTTGGCGTTAATTTTGTAGAAATTCGTTATTCACAATTAAATGAAATTACGTGACGTAGTACTTTTTCTACATTCTTTAAGTTCTTTTCCACGACCTAGGTTTCATTGTATTACAACATCTTTAGGTGGGCTATTAACAAAGATCTTTGCTAATAGCCCACCTGAAGATGTAATACAACGAAACCTAGGTTGCGGTAAAGAACTTAAAGAAAGTAGAAATAATACTACATCACGTAGTTTCATTTAATTGTGAAAAATAAAGATTATTATTAATCAGGACAATGCACAAAAATTGTTTTGGAAATCATAAAAGTGAGGTATCTGAAGTACGAATTGTTAAACATCCACCTTATTCACCAGATTTGAGACGATCTGACTTTGAACCATTTGAAATTCTAAAACAATTTGTACCTAGACAACATTTTTAGACGAAGAGGTAATAGCAGCTCTGGCAGGCATATCGCAGACCTTTTACAATCACACTTTAGCGGTGAAATCTATTTATTGGACAAATAGAGGAAAAAGTGCATCGGAACTACATGAAAAATAAACGCTTTACTAAAACACAGTCCTTCCCTGCCAGGCCGAAAACGTTTCGCCTTACCTTCGTACTACGCAAACTGTGATCTTAGTAAAAAGAAAACATATACGCATTATTTATTTGAAATTTTGTATAGATATTTATGTAATAAAATGTTGTAATATACACACACAGGATTATATCTATTTCTAAACATACGTACATTAATTTATATAGTAGCTACCTGTCTAAAATGGGAATTTTTGTAATTGTTATATATTATAAAAGTTTGCTTACATTTAGTTTATTAAAGGTTTTCTCAACGGTTGAGTTATCTATTTAGTGTTTTGGTCGAGTACAAAACTGTTACATTCCAACCTTAATATAAAAATGCTCATGATAAAACATCTGTAACAACTTACATATTTGTCTTTGAATTTTTTTGTAGATTTTATTGTTGCATACAATCTTTTGAAAATTTATTTCGATGTAGCACGAAATAAAAAGTGAAACTTTATTTCAATGTCACGGTTTTGATTGTTTAAATAAACAATTTTTGTATGGTTCGATTTTACAAGTGGGTCATAAAATACAATTTGTAATAATTACTACGCATTGTTTATTGTGACTCTGCTTTCTGTTTATTATAATTATCAATATACATCATTGAACTTTTTGTAGACTTTCATGTTTTCATTCATTAATTTAATGCCATGCCATAACGGTTTAAAAATATAACAAAAAAATGCACCCGGCATGATTCCACTTTATTTCTTTTCCCCCATTACCCACATGTACAAAAAAAATATTATGTAGTATACGTCAATCTGAATACTATAAGCTATACGATGATAAAGGTTTTAATTCAATCTTTATCACGTTTTAATTCCTCTAATAACATTTTCCTCTTATAAAATTAGTCCGAAAAAAGTGAAAATTGTCATTATTACGGCTATGTATATCAAAAAGAAACATTTTATTTTTATAAGATTATTTATTTGTGTGTCTGTTTGTCCCAATCGTTTTTTCTCAGAAACCGTTTGATAGAGAAACTTGAAATTTGCACATTTTGTTAAAACACATTATACTGTATATTTTTCAATAGCTAACAAAAATAATTATACCGAAATTTTGGGACGGAGGGGGAACAAATCAAACACTTAAAAATTTTTATTCAATTCTACATGCAGTGTTGCACATCATTTGAAAATGCTAATTATAAGGAATATGCATGTAATTTTTTTTACATTGTTAATTCATTGTTTGAATCGTTATAGCATAGTAAAGACAATAAATACTGTTGCAAATGAATCAAACAAATTAAAAAAATATTTGAATCATTCAATAAATTTAAGCTATTTAAATGCCGCCTAATCTTCGCTCGTCTTGGATGGTGACATACATTATACCCAGTATTTGTTGAACGATGGAGTTATACCCAGTATTTTCAGTATAATAGCTGTTTAAACCACAGAAGAAGCTCAAAAGCCGATTAATTGCACCTAGGTACAAAAATACCATTAGAAGTGCACCTAAGACAGTGTTTTTTCTTGTCATAAGAGAGATGCAAATATACAAAAAAAAGTTACATACAGTATTCATTTAGTGTAGGAGTTCTCGTTACTTTAAACATATTTTCAGTATAATAGCTGTTTAAACCATGGAAGAAGCTCAAAAGCCAATGAATTGCGCCTGGGTACAAAAATACCATTAGAAGTGCACCTAAGACAGTATTTTTTCTTGTCATAAGAGAGATGCAAATATACAAAAAAAAGTTACATACAGTATTCATTTAGTGTAGGAGTTCTCGTTACTTTAAACTTATTTTCAGTATAATAGCTGTTTAAACCATGAAAGAAGCTCAAAAGCCAAAGAATTGCACCTAGGTACAAAAATACCATTAGAAGTGCACCTAAGACAGTGTTTTTCTTGTCATAAGAGAGATGCAAATATACAAAAAAAAGTTACATACAGTATTCATTTAGTGTAGGAGTTATCGTTACTTTAAACATATTTTCAGTATAATAGCTGTATAAACCATGGAAGAAGCTCAAAAGCCAAAGAATTGCGCCTAGGTACAAAAATACCATTAGAAGTGCATCTAAGGAAGTGTTTTTTTTTGTCATAAGAGAGATGCAAATATACAAAAAAAAGTTACATACAGTATTCATTTAGTGTAGGAGTTATCGTTACTTTAAACTTATTTTCAGTATAATAGCTGTTTAAACCATGGAAGAAGCTCAAAAGCCAAAGAATTGCGCCTAGGTACAAAAATACCATTAGAAGTGCACCTAAGACAGTGTTTTTCTTGTCATAAGAGAGATGCAAATATACAAAAAAAAGTTACATACAGTATTCATTTAGTGTAGGAGTTATCGTTACTTTAAACATATTTTCATTATGATAGCTGTTTAAACCATGGAAGAAGCTCAAAAGCCAATGAATTGCGCTTAGGTACAAAAATACTATTAGAAGTGCACCTAAGAAAATGTTTTTTCTTGTCATAAGAGAGATGCAATAATACAAAAAGAAGATGCAATTAAAAAGGACTTAATTAAGAAAACGATGGTTTAGATATTATGCCCGGTTGAAAATTATTAGAAAAAATTTTTTAAACCAAATATAAATTATATGCTTGTTACGTATAGAAACTCGAAAAATTAATTTTCCAAAATTATAAAAAAAACAAAATTTTTAAAAACCTACAGAAAAGTTAGAGTTTAGTTTAAAGCTTACAATTTTTTAAATATTTCTCATGTTTTTACGCCTTTGAAAGATATAGTAGGCTATGTCCGCTTACATATTTATCAGTGCCTAAATACGTATAAAACCTCGTAGTGAGAGTTCTATTCATGCTCGACACTTTTTTGCCTATATAAATATTATTTTTATTAAATTATCGTACCTCGTACTTTGATATAATACAAATGGTTACACAGATAGTGCACAATGTTACAGTCGAGAGTTAGTGGTAAAGTGAAGTAACTATCACAACTTATTCACAATAAAAGGTAAAAAAAATTCAAAATATCAGGAAACTTAGAACATGAAATTGGTGAAAAAATCTAAACCATCAAGAAAATGAAAATACAAAGGAAATTGTGCTATCTATGCTCAGGAAACTCGGAAATAAATAAATCCATTCTAAACGTTTCTAAATTTTTTAAAGGGTCGTACTTTTATATAAAATATGTAGCATCTGTCTTATTTATTTATTTATATATTCAAAGGTTCATTAAACAAATTACAGACATTTAAGTGTATTTTAAAAAGATCACAGTTTAAAACTAGGTTATAACTTTAATTATGTGTGCGCAGAATGGTTTGAATATTGATATATTCATTTTATTACCAACAATTTATATATTCATTTTATTATCTTTGCCAATATCCCACCTGAAGATGTTGTAATACAACGAAACCTAGGTCGTGGTTAAAGAAATTAAAGAAAGTAGAAATAATACTACATCATGTAGTTTCATTTAATCGTGAATAATGAATTTCTACAAAATTAACGCCAAATATATTCAATATTCATTTTTTTAGTTGTGTTAATAATTTTTTACAAAATATATTGATCAACGTATTTTGTAATAAAATTAGTTTAAAATTAAAATTCTATTTATTTTATGGATATAAAGCTTATAATTAATTCTGTTTTAACTAGGCTTTTAATTCATAGATAATATGTTATGTATTTCCTTTTTAAATGTAAATGATATCCTTTAAAAAATATACGAAAGAAGAAAGTTAAGAAACAATATTGTTATGTAGTCAGCATATTCACCTTATGGGGTGTATACTGTGATCTTTTTATAATACGCTTAAATGTCTGTAAGTTCTTTGATGAACCTTTGAATACATAAATAAATAAATAAGACAGTTAATGCATTTTTTATGTAAAAGCATGACCCATTAAAAATGAAAGGATCTTTAGAATGGATTTATTTTTTCCCGAGTTCCCTGAGCTCTTGATGGTTTTGATTTATTCACCAATTTTATGTTCTAAATTTCCTGAAATTTTGAATTTATGCATAGATGTATTTTTATTATAACCTTCGAGAACGAATAATCTCGGTGAAGGTTTATGGGATCTGAATCGGATGTTGAAGTCGAGTAGAGAGAGGAGGCAAGAATCGACATACAAATATATGATTTTTTATAAATGCAACTGATCAACGCTTTTTCTCCGTGTAACTAGTGATGACAAATTGAATCTCTGAAGTCAGATTGATCAATATATTCCACCGAGAGAAAGTCTATAGCAAAGAATACTCAAAAACTTCTTTTGCACTCTTTCAATTCTATCACTGTCTAATTTGCAGTATGGCGATAAAATAACCGACTTATATTCGAGAAAATGTTTGTCTGTCTTTCCCTCTCCTTCTAACTTGTAGCTTCCTGAATGGATTTTCATAAAATTTTCACCAGCATAAAGAATGTTCATCCTGGAAGGTATTTGTATATTGTATCCAACAATGTGGGCAAATTCGAAACACTATGAATGGTATGACAACAGCGATGGCGCTAAGGCGTGTTAGAGAGAGGTCATTCTATTAGTGAGATATGCAAGTCCAATCGCCGGTTATAGAAGATGCCAATATAACAACATCCATGTGAGTAATTTATAAAATAATATATGAAAGTGTTGATAAAAAAACTGCCTGAACTTAAAAGGGTTGAAACTCTCCAATTCCCCTGGGTTGAAACTTTCCAATTCCAGTGTCCATCAGCATAAGTGCGGTATGATTGATGAATTTGATTCTTTTGCCATTTATCGTTCGTTTTACTAATGTGCCATCAAATCATGTATCTGATTTCGTTATATATACATTAAGATACATAATCAACATTTTAGCGTAGAATTTTATCACGAAACAATAATGTTAAGAAATACAAACAATTTTTATTCAACAATAGTTATGTTATTTATTTTTGATTCATTGTTTGATAAAAGCTAAAAATAACTGGAATGAAATAAAAGAAAAAACAAATTTGGCATCGGGGTTCAGGTAACAATCAACTTCATGACGTAAGAAAAGCTAAAACTAATTATTAGATAAGTTAATCAATGACGCGTTATGTAAACATTTAGAATTGTGATTGGTAAAGTTAAATATGTCATTGACTTATTTTTTATTAATATCATCCGTCTGATGTCTAAATGTATTTGACATTTTTGACTGTCTTAATTCAGTTAACACTAGAAGGACCAGCATTCGTATCCTATCTTGAAAGACTAACATTGTCATTTTGACGCAAGGATGTCCATTGACGTTGATAACTTATATAAATAATAAATATTATTTAATAATATTAATAAACTTTAACAAGCACTCATACCGATTTTACTCAAAATAACTGCTGAACATTTGAAACACAAAGGCCCTTCACAAACACACATTCGGCATAATTTTGCTTAAATGGCAATGCACTGCATATTTACGCAAGGAGATATAGAAGCTATAAGATTTTGTTTATTAAAAAATAATTTAATTTTTTTTTGTATCGGTCCTCATTTAATGTAGTTTTAATTTATACATAATTATAATTCCATTGAAGTGGTCAGCTTCTTTTTGAGTGCTTTTTTAAAATATTGTTTTTATTTTTATATTTCTTGCATATTGGCAATAGAAGTTACTTGCATTTTAACTCGTGTGGCATTTGAAATTAGAAACAAACAAAAATGTAAGGGTTATGTAAAAAAACAAATAAATAAAATCTTTATTTTAGTTGACACGTTACTTTCATTAAACAAACAAACATTTGAGTTAAAGTTTAATACGCACGTCAATTTTTCCATCCACAAACAAAATGTTTATTTTGTTTCACGTGTCGCTTTGGTTGAAGCAAACAAAAAACATATCTCATGGTATTAATAAACATTCTATTTTTTCCATCTATCAGGGCAAAAAAATTGTTTTTGTTTATTATTGTAAACTACTTTTTTAGCAATAAATACTACACTGTACTTTAGTTCTTAATGTTGTCTGTGTATTTAGAAAAATTTGATGTTATTAGTCAAGTTATTTCTAAGATACTATGTAACAAACAGATCGATAAATAAAAACACTTTTTTATTTATAATAGTGGTTACCGTTTATTTCTTCTTTAAAGCAATTAAATGAAACTAGGTGATGTAGTATTATTTCTACTTTCTTTAATTTCTTTACCACAACCTAGGTTTCGTTGTATTACAACATCTTCTGGTGGGCTATTAGCAAAGATCATTGCTAATATCCCACCTGAAGATGTTGTAATACAACGAAACTTAGGTCGTGGTAAAGAAATTAAAGAAAGTAGAAATAATACTACATCACGTAGTTTCGTTTAATTGTGAATAATGAATTTCTACAAAATTAACGCCAAATATATTCAATCTTCTACAAATATTTTGCCTTTTTGGTATAGCATATAAAATAAACCAATTTTCCTAAATTTTCTTTAAACATTTCCTTTCATATCCTACTTCTTTAATCCTTTTCCTTACATATCTTTCTCTTCAATCCGGATCCAAAACACCACCTGACATATCAAATTAGATTATTTTCATATTTTTTTGGTCCTCTTTTGTTGTTTATTATCCCATGTGGCTATCTGCTTATCTTATTTGTTCATTAATGCACTATAACTTCGGTTAACTTTAAGAGATTGCACCTGTAGCCATAAGTTCGTTGAGCGATTGTTCATCGAAGTTATAAATAAATAAACAAAATAAATAATATAACAAAGAGGAAAGTTTTGTTTGTTTGCTATTTTTAATGAATTAACACAAAAAATTTTAACTGTTTGACACGAAACTTTAATCAATATATAATTCACAGCGTTCAAATGGATATTTCGATATTAGTATATAAAGTGGAAAAGTTTGTCACTTTGTTCATGTTAATTGCTAGAACCATACGTCCCATCCCAAAAATTCTTTGTGTTCACATTTAAATGAAACAACGTGATGTAGTATTATTTCTACTTTCTTTAACTTATTTACCACGACCTAGGTTTCGTTGTATTACAATATCTTCTGGTGGGCTATTAGCAAAGATCTTTGCTAATATCCCACCTGAAGATTTTCTAATATCCCACCATAAGAAGATCTTTGCTAATATCCCACCTGAAGATGTTGTAATACAACGAAACCTAGGTCGTGGTAAAGAAATTAAAGAAAGTAGAAATAATACTACATCACGTAGTTTCATTTAATTGTGAATAATGAATTTCTACAAAATTAACGCCAAATATATTCAAAATTCTTTTTGTGTTAGAAAGCTCATGCTTCGAGGAAGATTATAAGCTATATATCATCATGCTATGATTTGTACGCAGAGAACGGTGATAAAAAATGTGGCAAAATTGCGGGGAAACTGCAAGGTAGAGAGAAAGTGGTTTATTTATTGATTAATCATTCCAAGTATTTCCGCAAATATAATCTTGACTCCGATGATGGATGTAGTTTGGAGAATGGTGAAAGGAGAAGAGACATTTAGAGTATGCCATAATTAAAATAATATAATACAAGCGAAACAATGGTATATAGCTACTGTTATCTACATTAATATTAATATTTATTATAATATTTCTTCGTTTGTTTGGGTTTGCAACGGGTAATTTCTGAAAATATCAAACCGATTCTAAACATTTGTGCACTAATAGTTATATAGGGTACTTTCCACTAGCCATTTGTAATACTCACGCCAACGACCGCAATCAAACCTATTCCACTTGCTTGTCAACGATGTAACTCTCAGTTCAAGTGGAACGAGTTATGAACAACGCGTATTTTAACTATGAGGAAAGGGCGGGTATTTGCCACAAATAAAGAGATTATAGCATTGTATTTTTTCTTATGTATTAATTGTTAGGTAATAATTTACACTTACATAAAAATTTGATGGTTGTTTGCTTGTTTTGCGTTTACTTTTATTATGTTTTTCTCGGAGCTGCATAAAGTGATTCTTTTATTTAAGTTTAATTTTAAAAGACAACATAAATTTTTTTATGTAAATTTCAGGTATCAATGTGTCAAAGTTATATTGACAGATAAACGACCGCAACGACCCACATTGACAAGTGAATCGGCATGGGTTCGAAGCGGTCGTGAACAATGACGCCATCAATGACGTTTTGATCACGACCGCAATGACTGCGGTCACTAAGTGAAACGATACAGATAGCATTTTGAGCGTTGTGATCGCCTAGTGTGACGTACTCGTATAGCCTATTTAATCAGGGATAATGTAACTTTCTATTACTTATATAATAGGTTATATATTATATTATCAGTTTGACAAAAATAAGTTTTCAGTTTGACATTTCTATATTAGTAAATCAAGTCAGAGGAAAAGTACTACTCAACTATTTTATCGGTATGCACTGGTCGAACAGTTGGATAGACGTGGAAAAAATTTACTAGGAAAATATTAGTAATTAGTAGATTTAAAAAAAGTACAGTAAGAGTTTTTCTTTAATTGTACTGTTTATGTATAATTATGTTAATATTTATATACTAGCATGACCCGTGCGAAGTCTTCGCATTATATCAATTTGCGTGGTAGATTATAAATATTTACACATGAGAAAATGAACTCACAGCTGTCATATTAGTTACAACAGAGTGTTTAGAGTCAATTTAATAAATCAAAATTGATTGCAGGTATTCAATTCATTTCTAATTTTGCACACTGCTTATTACGTTTTTATTCCATTATGAAGCTCAGATGACAGATCAAACAAATATTTTACTAAAATTGACGTATAGAGACGTATTAAAAGCGTTGAGCTAAAGCGCCACTTTATTTATACGTGAGTGGATTAGAAATGAAACAAAAATTTTACCGACCGTCAATCATATTGACGTTGAGCCTTAGATGGCAGCATTGCTGTTTTGTGTATATAATTTTAATAATTAATTAATTTGCAAAAACAATAGCGATAATAAATTGTTTAGTTGTGGATGCCGGTAGAGCAAGCAATTATCTATAAAATGATATATAATTTATGTGGATTAGTTGTGAGGTTTTTTCTAAAAAGGGAGAGTAACATCTTAACCTTAGCGTATTAATATATATGATGATGATAAAAATAATTTAATCATCTGAAGAATTTCACGTAGATAAAATATCCCCTTTACAGTATACCACTTGGTCTCATAGTTTAACAGATACGATGGATATCACATTCTTCACTTCACCGTAATGACCAAGTGCGTCGGCGCTCAATGCGTTAATATGATATGGGTAAGAAGTGGTTGGGGGCAGTGGGCGGAGATTAAATGTATAACAAAGGAGCTACACGGCACACTTATATGGTTGGCTTCCTACACATCAGACGTTAACGAAATTTAATTTTTAATTAGTGAATAAATTAAAAAGTATAATCAAGCCTAACTTTTGCAAAAGTCTGTTACAAAGTATCAGAACTGGTAGTAAATTCATTGGAAATTCAAAAGAGCATGTAAATGCGTCAGATAATGACTTCATTAGGACATAGGCTACTTGTCCTAATGTAAGTCATTATCGGTGAAAAAGTTTTGTTACCACTGGTAAATGTGAAAATATAATATAAAATGATTAGTCTATGGCGGTCATGGGTGGTCGCTAGTATAATATCTTTCAAAAATGTATGAATAATGAGTAATAACAAAGTAAGTGAAGGTAGCTGTAATAGCATGTATTACTATTAATAATAGCTATAGATAATTTGTTAAGCCCTATTTTTTGTTACAAAATCAGACCATAGAAATACTTTTGAGTTAAACGAAGCAAACCTTTATAGCTACCTCAAAAAATTAAAAAAAATTGTACATAATAATCAAATATACAGAGAAGCTCCAGTATATAAATTGCTAATTGTTTTTATATGTGTCTTAGAAGCATCTCTACGGCAAAAGAGTGCGGCAAAAGAGGGACAAAAATCCAGAATGAATAAATTGTTGGTACCATTCATAAATTAATTGTTTGTTTTTATATGTGTGCTTTAGAAGCATTTCTTCGGCAAAAGAGTGCACACAATAAAGGGACAAAAATCCAGAATGAATAGCTAAATTGTCGGTGATACCATTAATAAATTAATTGTTTGTTTTTATATGTGTGCTTTAGAAGTATTTCTTCGGCAAAAGAGTGCACACAATAAAGGGACAAAAATCCAGAATGAATATCTAAATTGTCGGTGATACCATTAATAAATTAATTGTTTGTTTTTATATGTGTGCTTTAGAAGCATTTCTTCGACAAAAGAGTGCACACAATAAAGGGACAAAAATCCAGAATGAATAGCTAAATTGTTGGTGATACCATTAATAAATTAATTGTTTGTTTTTATATGTGTGCTTTAGAAGTATTTCTTCGGCAAAAGAGTGCACACAATAAAGGGACAAAAATCCAGAATGAATAGCTAAATTGTCGGTGATACCATTAATAAATTAATTGTTTGTTTTTATATGCGTGCTTTAGAAGCTTTTCTACGGCAAAAGAATACACAATAAATGGGCGAAAATCCAGAATGAATAGCTAAATTGTCGGTGATACCATTAATAAATTAATTGTACATAATCATTATATATAAAAAAATATAATTAAAACGTTATGCAGTCATAGCTTTTGTATAGTAGCTAGAGGGTAATAAATTTAAATGTAAACGTTGTTTATCTTTGACATTGAATTATGAATTAAATAATGAATAAAGTGAATGACACTCACTCAATGTCAAGATATACATAGCGTCAGTCAGCGATGGAGATGGGCTGAAAATAATTCTTATCTGCTTGAGAGTCGTCTATTTACTGATATACTTACAGAACGGAAGGCCCTTATATAATCACATAGTTTCCATAATCACGTTAATGGATAATCAGTGCGTTCTCCATCAAGCCAGGGTTGCAGGGTTATCTGCAAGCAAGTGTAGCTTACTTCATATAATCTGGTTCTGAGAAATAATCTATATTTTTATTGCCACGAGATAACTTTAAATTTTGCATTTTATATTTATCTCTAGTACGATTAATATGTCATTTCGGTTTCATCAGCCGTCATTTTGGTGTCTTTATTTTATACTTGTAGAATTCTTTTTAAAAGTTGGTAACCAAAAATCAAGTGCGCCTCTGTCAGTAAATAGGCGCCTTGGTTTTACATAACTATATCACGCAAGTAGAATATATAAAATATAAAAAGTCAATTATATTGGATTGAAAATGTTTACTAATCTGAAGCGACCATGCAGAATGCCACGAGTATCATCTGATGGTAAATTAATTAACTTTCAGTTACACTGCCATCGTTTTTTCATGTAAAATCTTTGGGCGTACATATTGTAAACAATCAAAATGAATATAATGCCTAAATATGGTATAGCAAATTGACTAAAACCATTTTAATGATTCAAAAGAACAAATACAGCGTTTAGTTTTTCCAAAAATCGAATGTCATGTTCACTCGTACTATTACCCGTTTACATTCAATAACGTTTACTATTTCTTATTGATAAAATTAAATCTTTAATATTGACAAATGTGTACCGAACAGTTCTTATATCTGTAATTTTTACAAGTGGCCTACAATTTCATACTTTCATGCATGGGTTCTTGCCATGCCACCACTTAAGTATCGTCGCTTCAAGTTACGCCACTTGTAATTTTTTTTATTCTCCATTATTTCTTATCTGGAAAGCTTACTAACTGGTCTTTCCAAACCTATGTGTATGGTTTACTTTTTTCTGGTTTACTGATGAATATAGGAAAACATTTGGAAAATTTGGTGATATTCTAATCTAGATTTTTTTCATCAGAACTTTATTGAAAAGAGAAAGAAAGAGTTAATGCTTCACCATTATTTTTTTCATTGCGTTTGACACTATCATTGAATACCGAATAATTCACAAACTCTGCTTCGTTTACTCGATGCAGGGCAAAGCTTTGTCAAAAGCGTATTGTGTAGCTGATGTAAGAAATACTAAAATATGACATAAACGCATACAGTATGTACTATAATCATATTTAATTTATAAGTCAGATGCGTAATATACATGTTATAAGACATACAATACACTACAACTTTGCACAAACAATCTTTTTTTTATAATGTTATATTTTTGGATTTTTTTTCGATGACATTCTTCTTCATTGTATTTATTAGACTTTATACTTTTAATTACGCTGTAACAGATTCATATTATGACGATTACACTTTTCAATAATATTATTAAAAAGAATTAATTGAACTAAATTAAAATATAATTTTAAAATAACAAAACATTACATCAACAATATACACAATGCAAAGTGTCATAACAACAAAATGCATAACAGCTTTTTTGTGGGGATCATGCGCAACTTAATTTTTTCAGTTGATGGCTTTTTTTTGTTATTAAATTCTGTCACAAGGCTTTATCTACATAATATGCCCAATTTATAATAAATAAAAATGTTATTTTTTACTTTTATTAGTGGAAGATTCTTAACATCAAATGATTAGGCATTGAAATTATTGTCATAAAATGTAATCTCCGAAAATGAGAAATTGCGTACAATACTTTTTATTTTTGTTAAATTCTCCCAAGAAGTTTAATGTACATAGTGTGTGATAAATTATAAGGTCGCAAATTGCAGATTCTCTGACATACAGCCTAGCCAAGTAGGCAGGAATAGAACAGTGACCCAAACGCATGTGAGATACCACAGAGGTTATCTTTCGAGAAAAAGTGAATTTTGAATACCAAGGTTTTGAGGGTATAAAAGATTGGATATGGAAATACCCCACACCAGTGATATAGGATGATCTTTCATATGTCTTCTGTGAGTCAGATGCCATCCAGGCACGAGTCAGGGGGTCTATATTTCATTAATAATGATATATGGACCCCCCTTCATGATGGTGAACCAAACTTTTACTTCAACTATTTCATTGTCTACTATACCACAGTGATTAGGGATCCATGTAAGAACGACATCTGATCTTGCTCTGGAGAATTAGGAGCTGCAGTTTGAAGAAAAATATTTCTGAGAAGGAACTGTAAACAACTTAAGGAATTAGAGAAGATAAGGACCTGCGATTTTTTGAAAGTCGAGTATAATTCAAGGACAATAGCATGGAATTTTCCAGAGAACATCGAATATTTTAGGGAGGCGGAAGTATACCGAATGAGCGGTGAATGAACAGTAAAATGATGCTCCGACATAGCCACCTTTCAGAGTCTTGCATAATCCGTTTTAATATTTTTTTTTAAATTTTGAGCTGTATATGAAGGGAAGAAACAATTATATTCACAAAAGTAATCTTTGGAAAAAGTTAAAAAAAATATTTTTCTGTCTTAAATTTTTTTTACAACAGTTTCATAGCAATCTTTTCGTTGAGTTTACATACAGGAAAATTATATTATGATCTTATATTTGCAGATTTATGAAATGCCACTCAAAATAGCGTGTTTGTACCCGGCTGAAACTCAACCGAAAGAAAAACACTAGGACTCATACTTTCACATTACTAAAATGAAACTCTGTAAGTACTTTGTATCGTATTATCTTTTTTCGATTTGATGCATAAGTACTTCACATACGGGAATACTAAAATTGAAATCAAAATGATGTAATGTTGAGTAGTTTTAACGCAAACTGCAAGATGTCATCGCCGTAGTGTGTTGGGTTGATCACAAGGCATATGGTCTTTGACGATGCGGCGCACTGCGGGACCCGGATTTGTTTCCCGGCCGTTCGTCGAACGGGGCTGGACTAGTGTTATGGTTTGCTTTAAGAGATTGCTCTTGTAGCAATAAGTCTTGTAGCCATATGTGTCAATTAGATACATTAAAGGAGATAAATAAATAAGATGTTAATACCATTTTTCAGTAAACGTATAACAATGTAATTGAAAATTCCATGAACGTAGAAATTAACACTTTTATAACAATAATCATAACCTAATTGTCGTTATGTTGTTACACATTCTTTTTGTTTCGTTTTTTGCACTTTTCTATTTCAAAGCTTTAGCATTAAGAACTAATTTTGTAGCTTTATCGACGCCAAAAAGCTATTGCTATTTTCATCTATTGTAATACTTTGGTTGTTTTAATCAAACAAAGTATAGCACGTAGTGTCCATTTTGCATATTTTTTTGTTTTGTGTTTGCATGTTTTTTTAATTTCAGAACTTTTTTATTTTCGATTTATAACTAACTTCACGACCATGTTAAAACTTTAAGGTATCGCTGATCTCTGCTGTTACAACACATTGTGTTAATCAAAAAAGTGCTTTGTGCACAATGCACAAATTGCATATTTTTTGTTTTGTTTTTTGCATTTTTCTATTTTAAAACTTGCGGCTTTATTGACCTCAAGCTATGCTATTGCAATACTTTGTTTTAATCAAACAAACTGTCGTACATAGTGTCCGTTTTTTGTTTGTTTTGTTTTTCCATTGTTTTTTAATGTCAAAACGGTTTATTTTTTATTTATAACTAACTTAAAACTTTAAGCTATTGCTGATCTCTGCTGTTACAACACATTGTTTGTGTTAATCAAACAAATAGTGCCTTGTGCACAATGTGCATGACTTGCACGTTTTTTGGTTTTTGCACTTTTTTTTGTTTTCAGAACTTTTGTATTTTAGATTTATAACTAACTTTGCGATTATGTTGAATCTTTAAGTTATTACTAATCTCTATTATTGTAATATTTTGTTTTTTATAAATTGCCTTAAGAATAATAAGCGCTGTAAGTACTTTTAATATACCTGAAATTTCATGAAGGATAGTCCTACTCTTTGTGTGATGTTAAAAAATAGTTATTTTGGAAATCATTATGGTATATATATATATATATATATATATAAATATATATTACATGAAACTCATAATGTGACTTCATTAGTTATCATTTGGTCAACCGGAATAAAGTAATGACCGTTTTGGGGCAAATTAATATAGTTAACAATATTTTTTCTTATCCAAATGAGTGGTCAACATAATATCAATATAATTTACAACATTTTATCAGTAAAAACAAATATATTAAAAATGAACTTGTCTATATTACTATCTAACAATATAATACATAACTAGCGTGACCCGTGCGAAGTCTTCGCATTATTTATTCCATTATGAAGCTCAGATGACAGATCAAACAAATATTTTACTAAAATTGAAATATAGAGGCGCAAGTATCAAAAGCATTAAGCTAAAGCGCCACTTTATTTATACGTGAGTGGATTTGAAATTAAACAAAAATTTTACCGACCGTCAATCATATTGACGTTGAGCCGTTAGATGGCAGCATTGCCGTTTTGTGTATATAATTTTAATAATTAATTAATTTGCAAAAACAATAGCAATAATAAATTTTTTATTTGTGGATGCCGGTAGAGCAAGCAATTATCTATAAAATGATATATAATTTATGTGGATTAGTTGTGAGATTTTTTCTAAAAAGGGAGAGTAACATCTTAACCTTAGCGTATTAATATATATGATGATGATGATTATAATAATATCAAACCTAACCTAACCAAGAATAGATAAAGGCGCATCATAAGTAAATGTGAAAAACCATCTGTATAACAAATCTAATAGTTAGTAGTATTTTCTTTTAACTATGGAAATAGATTATCTTTTAAATTACTGAAAAATTAACTGAAACTTATGTTTCTATGATATCATATATACAATCTTTGAATAAATTAAATCTCGTCGATTGAATAAATTGTTACACAATTTGAAAGATATAAAAGAAGATTTATAATCAGCGTCAGTTCAGTTCTTGATGGATTGATAATAAAATTTTTACAACAGCTGCAACGTAGATCCTGTTCAACTCATTGTTACATAACCTGTAACTTAAAAAACGTTAATATCTTCAGTGATAGTATGAGCGGTAAAATTTTGATAAAAAAAATCAATATGTGGATTATTGGTTGGATTTTATGATTTATTACAGACTCGAAAGGTGAAAATGATTATTATCATCTTCAAAATTAGAATTTTCACATTTTCATTAATAGCAATATTATTGATTAGTGTTTGTCAGAGGAAAAATTGAAATTTATTCACAGGACAATTCTGTTCCCGTACAATCTGAAATAGTTTTCTGACTTAGGTTTAATTTATAAGTTAGTAATTTTGATATTTTGTACTGAGAAAAATGTCATTGAATAAACCAACCAAAGATTTTATAAATATGATCCAGCCATTGGTATATATGGTTTTTTGCATATTGGAAATTATGATTATATTTAACAAATTTATAAATATGATTCTGGCAAATTTTGTATTTATGGGATCAACTTGATTGCCCGCTCTTTTTGGTGACACAATTTGTAAAATTTTATTTAAAAACACATAGGTTTGTGTATACTTGAAGAAAAAAAAGTGTTGCAATACCAGAGATAAGCAATAGTTTGAAGTTTTACTATAATATATATTGTGAAATTTATTAGTTATGACTTTGAAATGGTAAAATTTTGAAATTATTTATAATAAATTTAAAATCCAAGTACGAATTTTAAAAACTTCGTAATATATTTTTTGTTATGACAATTTCAATACAAAATGCTGAGAATATCGAGCTTCTTAGAAGAACACCCCATTTTTTGTTCATACACAATATTCTTATTAAATCAGATGAAAATACTTCTAGCTAATAAATTATATATTTTAATAATTGTAAAAATATAAACTTGAATTGACAATTTTACCAAAATTTGAAAATAAATTCCTTCCATTTGTGGTATGCAACAGAGGATATGCAATGACATCCGTTACTGTATTGTCTATCCTTGTTTATGTCTGTTTTATTTTCAGCTATACGTGTCATGTAAACCAATCATGACAGATCACATAAAAATGCATCTGAACAGCGATGAATTGAGATAAACCTTGAAGCCACTTGAGAATCCGTACAAATTTTTGGTATGATCAAGTTTTCTTTCAGAAAACAATAATCGTAGATTTCAGATGTATTTATGTTCTGTGAAATGTTAGTGTTATTTACTATTTATAATAAAATCTTATGAAAATAAAAATATTTCTTAATTGGTATATTTTTTGACAGGTCTTTTGAATTATTTAATTAACATCCATTGAATATTCTCTTATGGTACTATCTATGGATGATGATGTCTCCTACACAGAGCCATCTACGGGCTAGAACAATATGGATGATAACGGTATACGTTGCCATCTACAGGTTATAAATGCTACGTACGCCACCTGGTGCTTCAGTCCCATACAAAATTCCAGCGAATTTTTTCGTATGGCTGTATATAAGGAACTTACACTAAATAATGCTTTATAAGCAAAATAAATTAATTTTAATTTTGCCAAAAAATATAAATACATAGGCTTGCGTTTTGCAAGAAAGTGTGCATATTTTTATAGGACAGAGGCTTTTTCCAAAACGCTTAGACAATGTTGGTTATTATTTTTGGATACACAATCGACATATCGTAACGGTAGTGAAATTGTTACGTGAAATAGTTTAATATAGCCAGTTCGTAGCCATTATATCTCATTTACTTCATTTATCCGTGTATATACTTTCGTATTCATTTTAATTTGATTGTTTATGTGCTGTGATCATATCCATACATTCAATGTTACCAAATGACCTCAATGTTTCTTTCCATATTTACACATATAATTGCAAATTTTGACTCATTTTCGTTCGTCAGTTTCTTTTACATATAGGTTATTTACTTGATGTGTGATTGAAAATAATAAATTTTTTGTATTTTGCATTTATGTTATATATTCGATTTCATTTTATAGCTTATTTTCAATTAAGAAATAACATTAACAATACTAACTTTTTTGGCATTTTATATTCACAACTAATGAGTAATCTGATTGTACTTCGCTCAACTAGAAGAGATTGTTTAATAGCAATAAGTTTGATTAATAGACTTAATTGATTAATCAACAATGAAGAAAAGTAAAAAATTTGTTTAAGACTTGTTCATTAAACGTAAACGTTCAGAATTTAGACTCGTTTTGGTCTATTAGGTATTTCGTGTAAAATGTATTTTAGAAGTTGTGGTTAAGAGGGGATTGTAAACATTGCATTGGGCTTCCTTCATTCTTATGTATATAGTCAGTTTGGTTCATATACTTTTGTTCTTTGTAACTTATATAATAGCGTCGTTCATTCTTTTGGCTGTATGCATTCATCGCTCCACATTAACTTCTGTATTTACATTAATAGAGACTAAACTTACTAAATATATAAACTCATCCCTTTATTATGTAACTATATTGTCTACTTTCATTTTATATGTCATTTCGTAATCATTATTTTCAACGATCATATGTCAAAAATATACGCAAGGTGGCGCAAAAGTAATGTCATAATGTGAATGTGCTTTAATTTTTGCAGATGGTGCCAAATGTCACTGTCACTTTGACATTTATGCTGTAGACACATAGAGAATTTGTTGTCAACAAGCCATAGAGCAATACACACCTCAATAAACTTTTCATGAAAACAGAGCTCTTTTTTTAAATTTTTAACAAAATGGTAGCCAATTCAAATTATGACATTACTTTTGCGCCACCTATATAAGTCATTTTAATAATCATCATCCGCATTCATGAGGCATAGAATTAAATTTTTCCAATTTATATGCTACAATCATAGCCATGCAATTTCTGAAGATGGATGTGTGCGATGCACAATGTTACTGTATCCTTGCTATATTAGACGAAGTCGTTGCTGCATTTTGGTGCTAAATAATCACTGCATTTGTCTGTAAATTTGAAAATTGTGTTATATACACATATATTTATATATATATATATATATGTATATATGTATATATATATATATATATATATATATATGTATATATATATATATACATATATATACATATATATATATATATATATATATATATATATATAGATATATATATATATATATATTTAGTAGCTGTTGAGCCAATTGTGTCGTTACTTGGTAATGCTGCTGTTGTTGGTAATGCATATGTTAAACATGTTATGCAGTGCTATTTATATACACAAATTACCACATTATTTACCACAGTTTTGTCAGCAGCTTCAAATATACTTAATTGATACCATATGCAATATATGATTTATATGAAATGTGATCTTAAAATAATTTTTATGTTGACACATGGAAAAAGCTAGTTTTTTTAAACTTCTTTCAAAAAACTTCGGTGTTTAATGTCATTGCTGGCCAGCAATTTTAATTTACTCTACCACTCAAAGGTTTTTATGTCATTGTGGGCGAGCAATGTCAATTTACTCTAAGACTCAAATGTTTTTATGTTATTGTTGACTGGCAATTTCAATTTACTCTATGACTCAAATGTTTTTATGTCATGATTGACCGGCAATTTCAACTTATTCTACCACGTAAATATTTTTATGTCATTGTTAACCGGTAATTTGAACTGTCTCTCAGTTCAAACGTTTTTATGTCATTGTTGACCAGAAATTTCAACTTACTCTACCGCTCAAATGTTTTTATGTCTTATGTCTATTTACTTTAAGACACAAATGTTTTTATGTCATTGTTGACTAGCAATTTCAATTTACTCTAAGACTCAAATTCGTTGTTGATCGGCAATTTCAACTTTTCTTTCTACGTTAAAAAAAAAACTTCATAGCGATGAATATCACTTCAAGAAACAATAATGTTTTAATGATATATATATATATATATATATATATATATATATATATATACAATTGATTTGGTACAGGTACATCTTACTGCTGTTATGTCGAATGTCTTCTACACCCTAGTTTAGTAAATCCAAGAAAATATTCATCTGTGTTTTCCAGCATCCTCTTTGAATTATAATCATGGTGGTTTCAATATTCGTATTAGGTTAGTTAATAACTTTTTATCCATAAGTTCACTATTTTCCATTCATATATTGTAAGTGTTCATATATTGTAAGATATAAATAGGAAAAGGTATGCTTCGTTAATGACAGTTAGAACCTAGCGTTCTTTTGTCTAACATCAAATAAAATGAATTTAAATCGACTTCAGAGACGGAGTCTTCTACTTTATATGTTCCACTTAACATTAATACATAACTTTAATGGGCAGAATCGATTAGTAATCGGTGATGATAATTGGGTTACATATGTTAATCGCTTACGCAAACGCCAAAGCTTGGCACAGATCAAAGAGGGATTTCAGTAACTAAACCTGTGCTGAATATGAGAAAGGTAATGGTGAGTTATTGGTGGAATATCAAGTGCATTATAAATTGGGAGTTGGTCCTACAGAGATCTACCACTAATGAACCACTTACTCTCAACTTGGATTGATTGGATGATAAACTAAGCAGTCAACAGGGTTGAGTTTATTTTCTCCATTACAATGCAAGACCATACACAGTATAATAAACTCATCTAAAATGATAGGAGTTGGGCTGGTTTTTGCCAGTAATTTCACCTTAAATAGCCCTTTCAGGCAATCATTTATATAAATAAAGAATTCGACTGTGAAAGATCTTGCAAAATTTTTTTTAATATATTATTATATTGAATATATTTGGCGTTAATTTTGTAGAAATTCATTATTCACAATTAAATGAAACCACGTGATGTAGTATTATTTCTACTTTCTTTAAGTTCTTTATCACGGCCTAGGTTTCGTTGTATCACAACATCTTCAGGTGGGCTATTAGCAAAGATCTTTGCAAATAGCCCACCTGAAGATTTTGTAATATACTTCAACCAAATAAAATTGGCTATTAAACTTATTTCAAATCAACTTCGAGTAAGGACTGTATTACAATTAAATGAAACTATGTGATGTAATATTATTTCTACTTTCTTTAAGTTATTTACTACGATCTAGGTTTTGTTGTGGCTCAGGTGGGCTATTAGCAAAGATCTTTGCTAATAGCCCACCTGAAGCTGTTGTAATACAACGAAACCTAGGTTGTGGTAAAGAACTTAAAGAAAGTAGAAATAATACTCCATCACGTAGTTTCATTTAATTGTGATATATTTTTATGTTGAAGTTATATTGTTATTGCCTACCAACTAGTGGTAAGTTATAGATAAAGATGGTGTATTCGTGGTTTGATTTTTTCATGAAGTTTATATGTCAAAATATTGTTTTTTGGGAAAATTTAATAAATAATAATAAAAATTGATTAAACAACTCAAAATTTTGCCAATTGTTTACTCTTCCTTTATTCTGCATCATATTAGCAAATGTTTTGTCAATAACAATAAATGTTTTAAATTTAACAACTTAATCCTGGCTGGCGGATATGGCTTTTTTGGCTCTGAAACAAAATTTTGTTCAAATTAATAAAGTGTCAAATAGAATTCTTATTTTATCTTTTTATTTAATAGCATTCATTCTCTTTTAAATAAAGACCCTTTACCAGTATTAAATGACGTAAATCTTTTATCAAAAAATCTTTTCAATGTATTTATTATCTTAAACCTTATCACTCCCAAAAAAAAATATTAGAAAACACAAAATTAAAAATCTGTAATAAGATTAGAAAAAGATTCAAAAGATTGTAAAGTGTTGGCAGGTATGCTTTTCCATAATTTTACTTGTAATGTGATTCTTAACATTTTTCTGTTTTCAAAATATTTAATTTATTCTTTTTTGTTATTATTTAGATTACACTTTGCATAAAAAAAATATTATAACTCATAGTTTACGAACAAAATGATTTTTAATCTGTCTGTACTTTAGAAAAGTTGTTTATCAGATTAAAAGTGTCATTTTATAAAAGTTTATTTCAATTATAACATAAAGGAAAACTGAATTTTTCTTAGTGACCTATTAAATAAACATCAAAATATCTCACCGCAATGCCAGTATCCTATCTGCCTCCCTAAATCCAGATTCGACGGCTCCGTGGACTGTGGAGAAATAATTAGGTTCAGTTGCTTCACCGGCGAACAGCAGCAAAGGAGCTCCAGACTGAGGGTCCAGGATGGGTTCACGCAGCGCCTCTGTGGGGTCAGCGAAGGCATCTGAACTCAGACCGTGGTATGAGTAGCTTCCTCGGAAATGAGGGTTGGAGTACCAGGTAGAACTGTTTATAAAGATAGAATATATTATTTAGCATATATTATAAGCGTCGTAATGTATTTACATTTTTATATTTGATCCTAACTTGAACTGATTAGTAGCGAGTCTTGATTTTAATTTTAGCTATTCACAGTCCTAGTAATTTATTATGTTTTCTGGAGACTGGGGATATGGGCCATTCCATCAAATTGGAGCTATTTTTATTATTCATTGACAATACAAAATATCATTTCTGCTGATGAAAGGTAGCAATATATATGCAGCTACAACTCAATACTAATGTTGCTCTTGGTGAAGGACGAGGGTCTCTTGACTTGATTTTCAACAAATCAGGTTTTTAGTTGTCCATTTTTGGATGTAGACCTGCTCCAGTTTCCTCTACTTTTGGCAGTTCTGAGCTTTTAACATCCAAACCTGGCCTGTATACTACTCTATGTTTTTTATCCATTTCTTTGGTGGTTTACCTAGAGTTCTAGTATGAGTGCATGGTTGCCATTCTTGTAGTTTTCTTATCAGTCTCTCTTTGTCTGTTTGAGTAATGTGATCTGCCCATTTGCAGTCGGCTATAATGGAAACTACATTCTTGAACTTTGTCTTAGACAGCCTTCAGGCTTAGTCACGCAGGGCAATTTCAAACATCGCCCTTTCCATAGTTCTCTGCAAGACATGAATCTTTTCTTTGGATGTTTTCTACCAAAGTGATGGTCGCAGCCCCAAATATTAAAACGACTAGAATACATTGCTTGTATCCTCCATCGCTATGGACAACTTGCTGATGAAAATTTTGCTGTTGGTGCCAAAAGAACCGGTTTTGGTTACACACTGTTGTCCGGTTTTGGTTACACGACGTGACTTTAGGTGCAAAGTAGTTGTGTGCCTTAGGAATGTTGGTCATGATTGACTAGTTAACCATTATGCCTGTATTTTTTAATATGCATTTCACCATACATGATGGAAATATTCATGATGTCGGAGAACAATATCAGTCATCGGCAAAGCACTGTTTCCCTTCCCTTACTTTGATGCCTTTGTCCTCTCAATCTAGATGTTCAAAGATATTCTCAAGAGTGAAGATGTAAATTCCACCAAAATAGTAGGTTATATAATAAATGTATGTTTATCATACAGATCAACAACCAATTCACTTGTACGATCAAATTCAGAGTTCTATTTTGATATCTACCATATTTTCAAAGATATAACATTTCCAAAGAAAAAATGTTTATTTTTTCATCCATATGTCCATATATTAATAGAGAGATTTCTAAGAGATTCACGCACATAGTTTTTATAGTTTTCCAAAAAAAAAAATATTTTATTGTCCTTTAAAGTCAAATACTGTAGCTATTATTCAGGCTTAGGGGGGCAAAAATAGCCATAAATAACTTCTTATTATTGAAAAAAGATTTAATAATAGCAATACAACAACGTGTAATATTATTTTTGAGTATTTATAACACAATATGTATTAACATTTTTTCAAGTTTTCCATTAGCAAGAAATTAATACGTGGAAAAAAACCAGCTAGGAGTTATAATATTTCAACTTTTATAAAACGTCTGATGAAGTAAAAGCAAGAATCAGCTTAAAATTATTTTTATGAACTGCTTTGTAACTTATATTAATTGTTTAGTAAAAATTTAAAATTAAATTACTTAGTACTTAGTTTTTTATTACAGACAAAAACATGGTACCATTGAGCATATACATAGGTAGACAGATATTATTAGCCTCACCCTGGAAAATAAAAAATACTGCTCGGCTGTCTTCCTAGATATAAGTCAGGTCTTCGACAGGGTCTTGCATGTCGGTCTCCTTTTTAAGTTAAAAAAATATCTACCTCATTCCTTCTACTTTATTCTGAAAAGCTACTTGGAAAAAAGTTGTTTTGAAGTTAAACTTGATAATGTAATGTCGGACTTGTACGAAATGAGGTCTGGTGTGCCTCAAGGAAGTGTTCTGGGGCCAGTGTTGTGTCTCATCTTTACAGCTGACATCCCTACAGATGACAACACCTTATTATATTAGGCATTTACTGATATTGACAGCTGACATCCCTACAGATGACAATACCTTCATTGCCACGTATGCAGATGATATTGCAATAATGTCAGTAAATGCCAATCTAGGAATCGCATCAGCAAATCTACAGAAACACATAGCTGAAGTTGAAAAATGGCTGAAGATATGGAGAATAAAAGCAAATCAAAAGAAATCTGTACACATTACTTTTACACTCAGAAAAGACGATTGTTCTTCAATTACACTGAATGGAGAACAAATTCCACATGGTAATACCGCCAAATACCTCGGCATGCACCTGGATAGACGACTGATCTGGCAGAAACACATCTGGAGTATAAGACAAAACCTGGATGCAAAACTTCGAGGCATGTACTGGCTAATTGGTAGAAAATCCCAACTAACCAATGAAATCAAAATGGCACTTTACAAAACTATATTGAAACCAGTTTGGACATGCGGAATTGAACTTTGGGGAACAGCAAGTAACAGTAATATAGAAGTCCTGGAAAGGTTTCAGACCAAAGCTATTAGATCTATGTTCAACATTCCAAAATGCATTCGCAATAAATATATTATGCAAAACCTGAGGCTTAAAACTGTGAAGCAAGAAATCGCCATCCGTAGCCAAAACTACCAGCAAAGATTAACCAAACTTGTAAATGCTCCAATATACAAGACTAAGGAGAAATAGTGTTCCGAACCTTATTAACCGATTCCCCAAAGAATAGTGAGAGTGAAAGATCATGAATGGCAATTGTAAAGAGGAAGATGTTACGAACAATTTTCATCTTGCTTTGTTTATGGGAATAATTTAATGTACGTGACCATAAATTATATTAATTTTTACAATATACCAGTAACAAATCAAGCTATAAAGAGAAGAAGCTTAACCGTTTGAGTGCCGACGAGCGCCATCGTACTCGTGCACGTACTAACTAAATTTGCCAGGAGCGCGATAGCATGCGCGAAATCAGTTGCTGTTTAGCGCGCAGTAGGGGAGGTCGCTCGCACTCATTGCTAATTTTTTATCTTTCTACGTGTTACATAAAGTTCAAATTACAATATTTTTAGTAATTACAATATAAAAAGGATCCAGGAAAAGAAAATTTTTAACCCATAATGTCGGAATATGAAAATAATTCAAGTGAAAATGATCATTTTTCAAGTTGTGAAGAAAGTGGTAGTGGGAGTGACATTGTGGTGCGCTGACAATTTGGCGTAATGTAAATTTTGAGTGATAGCAATAATAGTGCTGATACGGAGGATGTACCAATTATTTTGCTGATACGGAGGATGTACCAGACTGCGAAAATGCGATGTGACCTTGATTTGAGTTTTAGATATAATTTTTGTTCACAATATATATTTCCATAACTTTCTTTGTATTTTATTATCCTTGTGCAAATTTTTATTACGAAAACACCGCAAAAATTATTAAAATTGGATAATTTTTGGAAGAGATACAGTTTTTTTTCGAGACAAGGGTAAATGACATCAAAAACAAAAGATTTCTTTGATATTTTTAAGTATATATGAGTAAAAAACAATTGCACTAAAACGGTTAAGTATTTTAAATGTGCTCACTTAATTCAACAGTAATTCCTATAAGAAAAATTGAAAAAACAGTAATTCGTATAAAAAAAAAAGGGTAGCAGTTAATATGAAAAAGCAGTTAAGGCTTGTTTATTTTGTATAAAAAACCAAAAACTTTTTATTTTGTTTTTAATGTTGACTCCTTTTAATTCTCCACAAAATATAAGTACATTATTATGTTTCTAGCCAATGTTTTATTTTCATACCTGCTTAGACCAATAATATGAAGTCTTGTTAAATAAAATACATTTATGATGTACGAAGATATGTACTTTTGTTCAATTAATTTACTATAAAATGTTTAATTAATTTTAAATAAACTTGGATTATGGAAAAGGTAATAAATTTATTTTGCTGAAATTTAAGTTTTGTCAGTCTTGCTTTTGTTTAGTTGTTAAGTGCTTAGGTTACGAGATCATGTGTACATTACATTAATACATTATCTTATTTTGTTTATTTTTGTTTTTGATTATAGCAAATATTTGACGAAAATGATTATTTATTAAAATGACTAATTTTATTAATGTTTTTCAGTTTAAAAGTGCTGTACGATAATAATTGCTTAGATTATTAATCACACTCACCGTCTAATTTCAACGGAGTCCTGCAGATTGGGGTAGCGAGTGCCGAGGAATTTTCTGACCAACCAATCCAGTTTCTCCTTCACAAAGTCCAGGGGAAGGGTCTCTGCTTTTCTGGCGTTGTCGCCCGACAACCAAAACGTCAAAACGTTGTCTGTGCCTGCCGGTGATGATACTAAATTAGCAGGTGTACTCAAACACGAAATATTTCTTTGAGGCCCTTTCTTTTGGTTTGGAGTGTACTGATGGGCTTAATGTTATCACTTAGTATAATTCTGTTTATTGTTCTTTGTAAGAATTTGTTTTTTTTTTAAATGGTTGCTATATATTTTGGATGATCAATAAATACCATAAAATAATTTTTTTGAAAAGAACAAAATTGTTTGGTATAATAGAAGATTTAGTGTATAATGTTTGTACAGAAGATTAGAAGTGCCAAAAATTTACTTCTGTATTGAAGGAAATAGTATTATAGTAACAAAATTGTTCATATAGTTGCATACAATAATTGAAAATTTTGAATATAATATTTTTTAGAAAGCCATGCCAAGTCTTGAAAAAAAAATATATTTAACTTCTTGAAAAGAAGACAATCTAAATCTTTATTTTAATATTTGTTTCTCTGGTGTCAGGAATTCGTCCGTAAGTTAATGTTTTGTTTTTAAACAACATATGACGTTTAAAATAACTTTGATGTTTTTAAATAATTTTGATGTTTTTAAATAACTTTTGATGTTTTTAAATAAGGTTTGATGTTTTTAAATAATTTTTGATGTTTTTGAATAACTTTTGATGTTTTTAAATAACTTTTGATGTTTTTAAATAACTTGCACATTATGTCTGCTTTAGCATTGACAAATAAGCTTTTTAAGTAGGGGATTACGTTTTTATGGGGAAATTAACCAAAATTAACTCTATATTATTAAATTTTTTCTTTTTAAATTGAGGAGATAAGATTTTTTGATAAAGTAAAATTATTCATATGTTAATGGCTAAAAAAAAAAAAAATTTTTTGTTGAAGATGCAGAAATAATTACAGTTTTTCATACTATACATTGTTTTTATAGACCAAAACTTGGTAACAGAATTATTGTTAAATATATCGTGTGTGAACATCTAAAACTTAAATCTAACTAATATTATCAATGAGAAGTGTGTTTGTTTGTATTTCTTTCATGTCGCAATGGATCAACATGATTTCTTGTCTATGCTCTTTTTAATCACTAATTTAAAGAAAAATATTTTTGTTCTCGTTGTCATTTGTATTACAAACTCGTGGAAATAACCGTTTGACTGTCGACGAGCGCCATCACGTTCGTGTACGTACTAACTAATTTGGCCACGAGATCAGTTGGCGAAATCAGTTGCTGTTTAGCGCACGGTAAGGGAGGTCGCTCGCACTCATCACTAATTTTTTATATTTCTACGTGTTACATAAAGTTCAAATTATAATATTATTAGTAATACCAATATAAAAAGTATCCAGGAAAAGAAAATTTTTAACCCATAATGTCGGAATACGAAAATAATTCGAGAGAAAATGATTGTTTTTCAAGTTGTGGAGAAAGTGATAGTGGGAGTGATATTGTGGTGCGCTCACAAATTGGGCGTAATGCAAATTTTGATTGATAGTGATAATAGTGACGATAACAATTATTTTGCTGATACGGAGGATGTACCGGACTGTGAAAATACGACATGACTTTGATTTCAGTTTTTGTTCACAATATATATTTCCGTAATTTTCTTTGTATTTTATTATCCTTCTACAAGTTTTTATTAAGAAAACACCGAAAAAATTATTAAAATTGGATAATTTTTGGAAGAGATACAGTTTTTTTTCGAGACAAGGGTAAATCACATCAAAAACAAAAGATTTCTTTGGCATTTTTAAGTATATATGAGTAAAAAACCGTGGCACTAAAACGCTTAAGGACTTAGTATTTAATTTCTCTTGTTCATCCTAGATGGCAGTGCATATTTTAATTTCTTCCTAAAAGTCTGTAACTATAAACATATAAGCAAAGCTGCAAGTAAGAGTTAATACATTACATAAAAAGATTACATTGCAACGATGTGTTCATAGTAAAAATAATCGTAAACAAAACATTTACTCGTGTTTTTAGCTTAAATGTAGGTATAAATAAATCGATTAGTGATGACTTTTCCAAGAATTATTTTTTTCTATGAGTTTTTTTAGTGTTGTAATAGTTTTGAGCACTAAATAAAATTTGAAATAAGTTTATCTCATTATAAAAACTCGTAAAATCTCATATTCACTCGTAACGTAGCCTCTTTACATTCAATGAAGTCTACTGATTTTTGTCTTTACAATACTGATATTGACAAAAAAGTAATAAAATTCTCAAATTTCTGTCGTTTTTAAGCTACCTCTATGTTCCTTACATAGTCCCTATATGTCAATAGTAAACACTTAAAAATATTTGCGTGGAAACATTTTTGATCTCATTATAAAAACTCGTAAAATCTCATATTCATTCACTCGTAACGTAGCCTCTTTACATTCAATGAAGTCTACTGATTTCTGTCTTTGCAATACTGATATTGACAAAAAAGTAATAAAATTCTCAAATTTCAGTCGTTTTCAAGCGACCTCTATGTTTCTTACATAGTCCTTATATGTCAATAGTAAACACTTAAAAATATTTACGTCGAAACATTTTTGATCTCATTATAAAAACTCGTAAAATCTCATATTCACTCGTAACGTAGCCTCTTTACATTCAATGAAGTCTACTGATTTTTGTCTTTGCAGTACTGATATTGACAAAAAAGTAATAAAATTCTCAAATTTCTGTCGTTTTTAAGCTACCTCTATGTTTCTTACCTAGTCCCTATATGTCAATAGTAAACACTTAAAAATATTTACGTGGAAACATTTTTGAGGTCAAATTAAGATTTTAAATATTCTTTAAATTATATGTTGACGCACGGGGATATCAATTGAAAGGACTAATCGTGAATATTCCAAAAAATTTTTTCAGAATTATATATCAAATAATTTTAGAGATATTGTTGAAAATATCAACAAACACACATGCAACCCCACCGTTTTTGAATTTGTTAAAATCAGATTTATGAAAATAAACAGCACCACTAGAAGTTTACGTAATGTTTATCAGAATAATATAGCAATGGTTTTAAATCTAATATTTTTTGAGAAAATCATGTCGTTTTGATGTTTGTGAAAGATCTGCGAGGCAATATATTTTAACGGTAAAAAATAATATTAATATTTGCAAATGGTTTAATAGTAATACTGTGCATGCCTAAATGTTTACAGAACTATCTATGGAAATCTCATATTGCGAGTTATACTCTTACTTAACAAGCCTATCTTTTTCTCTACTTAACAAGCTTATCTTTCTCCATACTTAACAAGCTTATCTTCCTCTCTACTTAGCAAGCTTATCTTTGTCTCTATTTAATAAGCTTATCTTTGTTTCTATTTAATAAGCTTATCTTTCTCTTTACTTAACAAGCTTATCTTTCTCTCTACTTAACAAGCTTATCTTTCTCTCTACTTGACAAGCTTATCTTTCTCTCTATTTAACAAGTTTATCTTTCTCCCTACTTAATAAGCTTATCTTTCTCTTTACTTAACAAACTTATCTTTGTCTCTACTTAACAAGCTTATCTTTCTCTCTACTTGACGAGCTTATCTCTCTCTCTACTTAACAAGCTTATCTTTCTCTCTACTTAACAAACTTAGCTTTTTCTCTACTTAACAAGTTTATCATTCTCTCTACTTGACAAACTTAGCTTTTTTCTACTTAACAAGCTTATCTTTCTGTCTATTTAACAAGCTTATCTTTTTCTCTACTTAAGAAGCTTATCTTTCTCTCTAATTAACAAGCTTATCTTTCTCTCTACTTAACACACTTAGCTTTCTTTCTACTTAAGAAGCTTATCTTTCTGCCTACTTAACAAGCTTATCTTTCTGTCTACTTAACAAGCTTATCTTTCTCTTTAATTAAAAAGCTTATCTTTCTCTCTACTTAACAAACTTAGCTTTCTCTCTACTTGACAAGCTTATCTTTCTCTCTACTTAACAAGCTTATCTTTCTCTTTACTTAATAAGCTTACCTTTCTCTCTACTTAACAAATTTATCTTTCTTTCTACTTAAGAAGCTTATCTTTCTGTCTACTTGACAAGCTTATCTTTCTCTCTACTTAATGAGCTTATCTTCCTTTCTACTTGACGAACTTATATTCCTCTCTACTTAACAAGTTTATCTTTCTCTTTACTTAACAACCTTAACTTTCTCTCTACTTAGTGAACTTATCTTTCTTTCTACTTAACAAGTCTATCTTTCTCCCTACTTAATAAGCTTATCTTTCTCTTTACTTAACAAACTTATCTGTCTCTCTACTTAACAAGCTTATCTTTCTCTTTACTTAACAAACTTATCTTTCTCTCTACTTAACAAGCTTATCTTTCTCTCTACTTGACGAGCTTATCTCTCTCTCTACTTAACAAGCTTATCTTTCTCTCTACTTAATGAGCTTATCTTTCTTTCTACTTGACAAGCTTATATTCCTTTCTACTTAACAAGCTTATATTTCACTTTACTTAACAAACTTATCTTCCTCACTACTTAACAAGCTCATCTTTCTCTCTACTTAACAAGCTTATCTTTCTCTCTACTTAATAAGCTTATCTTTCTCTCTACTTAACAAGTTTGTCTTTTTCTCTGCTTAACAAGCCTCTCTTTCTCTCTACTTAACAAGTTTATCTTTCTCTCTACTTAAAAAGCTTATCTTTCTCTGTACTTAACAAGTCTATCATTCTCTCTACTTAATAAGCTTATATTTTTCTCTATTTAACAAACTTATCCTTCTCTCTATTTACAATCATATCTTTCTCCACATCTGAGAAGCTTATCTTTCTACTTAACAAACTAGTCTTTCTCTCTACTTAACAAACTTATCTTTCTGTCTACCTAACAAGCTTATCTTTCTGTCTATCTAACAAGCTTATCTCTCTCTCTACTTAACAAGCTTATCTTTCTCTCTACTTGATAAGCATAGTATGCAGGCCTCTTTACCTATACTAACAGTATGGGTGTAGTCATGTAATGAAAATGTACTATGTGACATCTTTCCCTAGATTTTCCAATTTCCCAAGGTTCTTTATAGACTCGCCTACATAGAGATACTAAAGGGCCCATTATTGAAATAACGCTGTCTGTTGAGAACTCTAGCTCATAAACAGAAAAGTGCTATATGTTAACCAGAGTAGAGACTTAATTTTTACATATTTTATAAAACTTTTGACAGAAAACGAAAAATCCTATTTAAAACTAAATTAAATATGAAACATCAAACTTGCAATTTTTGAGCTATATCTATTGTAAATACCTTACGGACAAACAATAAATATTTACATTTAGATTCACTATAATGGTTAGCAAAATATGAGTAATTAATATAGTGTAATTACGTTGGAATATAGTGAAAGAAAATAAATCTTTTTCCCACATCGAGCTCAATAAATTAAGCAAGGGTAACATCACATGTGCTTCTAACTCAATGCAAAATGTTATATTATATTATCGTAGACTAACCCTGTGGGTGGCTAGCATATGGTAACAATAACCACTTGTCTTCTTCAGCCAATTTTTCAACGTCTTCGTCGGTCCACAAGAAGCCTATATCCTTCCTATTGTCCCACCAGATTGTCTTGTAGCGGAGGCAGAGTTTTGCCACGGTTCCGATTTCTGGGAGATTGATACCGGCCACTTTCGAAGAAGGCAGAGGTGGATTGAACCAAGTTTCGTAGCTGTGGTAATAGAGTATTGTTTGAGTAATGTTACATAGAATTTGTCAGTACATGGTTCGATACTGTTTAATAATAACTAGCAAAGAGTATATAGCACAAATAAATATATTTAGAATTCCATATCGTCTCTCTCGGTGTGATACCTCGTATCAGAGATATTGTGACTATTCAAAAAGTAAAAAAAATTGTTTTTAATTTAAAGTATACAAATACTTTCAGACCTAGTAAATTAAAATTTTGATAATCAGATTCTTTAGTAATTCCATTGAATTTGTTATTTGTTTTTGAAAATTGGGAGCAATTTGGAAATTGTCTGTACTTTAAAATGAAATTAAGATGGGAAAACTTTTATTCATTGAATTTTCCTGATTTTCATTGTGATCTCAGTCGACAAAAAAGTAACAAATGCCTTATCCCATTCCATTTACAACTGGTTTAATGAGTTCAAGGATTGTATTGGTCTCAGTGACGATCTTGTCAATTTTTATAATGAGATGGACAGCATTGACGCAATATGCAGTTGTCACTGTTGAGGGATAGGTGATAAGTTTATACATACATAGGTATGAGTTAAATATAGAAGATTCTACATGAACATTTAGGCATCAGAAAACTTTGCACCAGTTGGATTACCTGAGATTTGATTGAAGCTCAAAAACAGTGCCACATTGATTGGTGTCATGAAATGCTAGAAAAATTCAACGGACGTCACTCAAATACTGTATTTGACTTTAATCACGGTGACAAAAGTTGGATATATTGTTACAAACCTGAAACTAAGAGGCAATCAACATAGTGAGTATTTCCTTTAGAAGAGTTACCTATAAAAGGAAACGTTTCAAGAGCTGGAATAAAAATGGTCATCTCGTTCTTTGACTAACAGGTTATATGCAATGGTTGTTCTGGAGAATAAACAGTTACTGCAGAATTTCTGTAGAATTCTCATTTATCAATACACATTTAGCTAGAAGAATGATCGAATATTTGACTATATCGAGTGAAGAAATTACTGGTTACCCATTGTGTAGCTCCTAGTGGTATTTAACTTTCGCCTGAGAGATTTAAAAGATATAGCTCATATGTTATGATCATATCTATCACTCGCTCACATGAAATCAAAATGTATCAGTATATCACTAACTTGGCAGCGATTGGCGTCTTTTTCGTTTCATCAAATCAATTGTTTCACTCACTCATCGCGTCGTGAAGGTAGATATAAAAGTATATGTTTTGACTATATATGAAAGAGAAAGAGAATGATTGAACTGTTTTTTTAAATATGCAAATGGGACTCGCGATGGAATGTGAATGTTGTGATAAAGTATACTTTAGTTCGCTAGAGATAAAGTATACTTTAGTTCGCTAGAGATAAAGTATGCTTTAGTTCGCTAGAGATAAAGTATGCTTTAGTTCACTCAAAATATTTTGTGTAAATAAACATTTCTTTGTTTCATTCCAAAATTAAACAAAAAAATTAAAATTTTTTTAAATGCGACAATTTATTTAATAATCATTAAAGTTATTTTATGTATATTTTGAATCTAGGTTGACAGTCCTAAATCGTAAACTTGCAAAGTATTAAGCAAGGTGGATATCCTTGTAGAATTTATTTTTATTTTCAAACAATAGTGCGTAATGTTCAGTCATTACTTTTTATCACCACGTCGTATGACCATTTTCCAACTTATGCGCAATAAATAATTTCGTTAATTATTCGAGTACTGAGATACTGAGCTAAAGATATAAATGAAGGATATATATCTTTACAATCAAATGATATATATCACTCTTTTCTTTTCACTGATACATTTTGCGCACTTCTAATAGCCCTGTGTTCACACCTTTCTGTTTATCCCCAAGAATAAAAGATAAACTGGAAAGAGCATGATTTCCGGCCCCGAAGGAGCGGTGACAGACTTGAAAAGAGCTGCAGAAGATATGTTCAAGCAAGAGTGAACCAACTGCTTCTATCAGTATATCCGTTGAACAGAACAATATATAGCGGGATGAAGACTATTTTGAAAAACAGGGAAATGTGTAATTAATTACTTTTTGTACATGTTATACACGACAATGTAAAAATTATCTATTTTGCAGATTGTTTTAAACCGATGATATAAAGTTTGGTCTGGTTTAAACCAGCAATTTTTAAAGTCTTGCCTTTTTGTTGAAGCGTGATTGTAATAAAAACAGCTTTACTGACCGCTCTTGCAGAACTCCCAAAGATACTGTCACGATTATGGTCGAGGAGTGGTACAGAGCACCGTTAGCTGTCTCCACAGAGACGAGACCGGTAGTGGGATCAGGAGACCAATTCACCCGAACAACTTCCGAATTCAGGATGATGTCTATCGGAAGACCATTTGGATTTGATGACGTCTTGTTCTGAAAAAATTTACATGATAAAGTTTTATGTTTGCCTGCATACTACAGACATACATTTGTGGTATAATATGTATTTATTTATGGATTTGCAGAATTTTATATATACAGTGGACATATATGGCAGACTTGTTGCTACAAGAACAATCTCTTACAGCTAATTGGACCACTAGAATAATGATAAATGGTGTAGTGGTAGATTGTGCAATTAAATGAAAGTAAAAAAAATTTAAAATGTTATACATAAGTTCTTGTAAGAACTTGTTGTACATGTTCATATATACATAAACATATACATACACACAACTACACATCAAAAATATGTCCACAAAAACATACATTTATACACATAAACACGCACATAAATGCATACATATACTCGCATTCTTATATATGTGAATCTACCTTCTGTAAAAAAGTTTCCCAGAATCGTTAAAAAAATGAATTAGTGTGTTTACAGCAAAACTGAAAAAAAGAAAGAAGAAGAAGTCTGTCTATCTGTCCAGCTATTTTTTTCATGAACTGCTTAATACAGAAATGAAGAAAAAAAGGTTTTTACAAACAAAGAATTCTCTAGTTCTCTAAAAATATTAATAGGAATGTTCTTATTTGGAAGTACTCATTGTACTAACCAGCAAAATATCAAACAGGGTTCTGTACCCCTTCTTTCCCCATGAGGTATTGTAAGGACCCTCACATGTTTTGAAATCGTTAGTACCCTTTGTTGATATCTGGGTCCATTCGGCGCTGTCACCGAGACTGGCCATTTTTTTGAACAACTCGTTGAAGTTGTCATAGAACTTGCGCTGAGATTGAGGTACATCCGCATATGCCATGTAGGTCTCATATCTGGAAAAAGCATGACATTATTAGTAGAAATATATTTCTAGTTTTAAAAGGTTATTCATCTCATCAGAAATCTCAATATAAAATTAAATCTTAATGCACTGAGACGAAGATAATTTTTTACGGAAGATTGGTTGTAATTTTTATTTCAAAGATTGGTTGTAATTTCGTTGACGGTGTGTATAAAATTTGCATTTATCGACACAATTTTCGTATCACTAAAATATGCTACGAAATCCTTATTTTTATTCTGAGACAGACTGTTATAAGCCGAGTTCCATTCATGTAGTTTTCTGTACTGGATCTTTTCGGAGACTAAAATTTCCAATGGCTAATGCTAACAGGTTTAGTTCATTTTCTTATGGTCATCAACCATTGGATGTGGAGTCTTCCCGTTTTTCCGATTCTTTTTTGACAGGATCTATGTCATTGCACCTAAAGACGTGCTACAGTCAGTGTTGGCCGTAATCGACTAAATTTCTTAATAAACTGAAAGTTATTTATATATTACAAGTATATTTATTTACACATAAGAAGTATATTTTAGTCAACTAAATTATTTCTGATTAAAAAAAGTCTTAAGTTATAAGTTTTTAGTTAAATTTCTGTTAACACTACTGTTATCATGCTACCTACGTTTGTCTATTATCACCATTAAATACGCAGTTGTTTAAGAATATGTATGTTTTTCTTTATGTCAGGTCCATATATTTTTATGTCCATAAGTCGATTTTTACAAATCTCCTAAAAATATACGTAATTTTAGTTATAACCAGTGATTATAAATAAAATAAAATTAATTACTAGTATCTACATATATATATATATATATATATATATATATATATATATATATATATATATATATATATATATTAAAAATATTAAAGATTAGCAATATTTGCTAATAGCCCACCTGAAGATGTTGTAATACAACAAAACTTTTCGTTCGTGGTAAAGAACTTAAAGAAAGTAGAAATAATACTACATCACGTAGTTTTATTTAATTGTGAATAATGAATTTCTACAAAATTAACGCCAAATATATTAAATAGTTGTATTTTGTTATTGTGTGTTAATTGTAATATATTAATTAACACTTACAGTAATGGTAAAAATATTATTTAATTTCTATAAAAATTTGATGATTATTTGCATCATCTGGTGTAACATTTATTTCTATTAAATATTTCTCAGAGCTGCTTAAAATGATTCTGTCTGTCACTATGATTAATCTTCAAGGACTTAAATAGACTTCAAATATCATTGTGTCCAACTCAAATTGACCCGAACTCGTTTCGAAACATGTTTATATTTGTCTTTTATAATCATTTTCTTAGCAAATAAAAATTTGCCTGACTAAAAGAATTATGGGTTATTTAGGAATTATGTTTTTTTCAACAAAAGAGAATAGATTCACAGAAGTTTTAACTAATAAAATTTATGCTGCCAATCTTCGTACGTATGTATTATAAGTAAGTCATGAGGTTTATTTAGAAGTATATTTTATATTAGGCGACTAAAATATACTATGTACACAAATTTTGATATGTAATTAATAAAAATTTATGTTTCGGTATATAAATTTTACTATAATTAAAGCATTTGGAAGTAGGCATTCAAAATTGTATTAAGCAACAATTAATCGCAAAATTCCACTTTCACAACATCTTTTGTATATCTTACTTATATAAAATCAAGATTAAAATATTTCACGTTTTAGCTAATACGTTGAAAATTTGTATAATAAAATTTTAATTACAACTGCGAAACAAATAATTAAGATTATATCGTATATCTTAACATTAATGATTATTTTCGATTTCTAAATCACTACCAACTCGTGTACATAAAGTACAACACTGGTAACAATCGTAACTTAAAACATTTATCAAAAGTTTCAAGCCGCTAAGATATTATAATATTACTATGGGAACTACACAAAAACACTTGGAAAAATAACTTTATGTGGTGTTTTATGTTGTACACTTTATATTGTAGATGTATACCTACTTATAACACGAATCTCGAGGTCTTAGTTTGATAACTCAATACCATATTCACTGCTCTATCCCCCCAGGTGGTCACTGCTCTATCCCCCCGACATGGGCTCGAAGCGATCATGAACAATGATGCTATCAATTACGTTTTGATCACGATCACATGTCCGCAATCGTCAAGTGGAATGATACAGTGAGTGTTTTGAGCATTGCTATCACGTAGTAGAACGGATATGAAAAAGTATATTAATGTATGTTAAACAAAATTATTTTCATCCACTAACAAAACAAATATTGATGTGTCTATGATCATATAAAATGAATTAGTTTAGTTTGGCAATGCGAGCGCAGGATGTTGTCAGAAACAAAGGATGACAGTATTCGCGGCTATGTGCCGAGCAAGGAATCTTTCTGTTTAATGATTGAAAAATTGATTTTCTGAGAGAAATGCCTCTTCTCAGTTGAGAACAGAATAAAAATTTTGCATGGCGAGGAAAAATTGGTAGAAAAATTTGAATCTGACATATTTCTATATTCTGATCTATTTATTAGGATTTTATATATTATTTGTGACTTATTATGTGCGTCTGAATGGCAAGAATGTTATCAAAATAATTACAAGTACTTTAAACAATTTGGGGCAATGATATTGATAATAATTTTTGGCAGCCGCTCTTTCGGTGCACTCATGCAGGGGTAGCTGCTTGACCTGATCTGTCCACACCATCAGTTCTCTCGTGTGTGGTTTGGTGCCTTTGGAAACTGATTATCATGTGAAATATGATGAATTTGATGGAATTATCAAATATTTTTGAATTGAGGTACAACTGAGATAGTTTGAATTTGGCTTAGACTAAAAATTTATTGGCTATGTTTGTCTTTGTACCGCTGCCAATAAGAGTGAAGTAGTAAGGTATGGTCTTTTATTTGTTAGTTGCCGTTAATTTATAATATTGTGTATTGAGTGTTTGGTATCACATTTGTTGTTGATAAATATATAAATACTTGTCATCAGAGGTAGGTGAGTTTTACGCAACAATAGTATTTTTGTACTTATTTGTTATTAGGATGAAGGCTGGCAAAATATGTACTTTTATATATGTAAGTTAATTATTAAAACCTATTTAAATCGAAACTCCGAACCTATTTTTAGCATGAAGTTGTGACAAACGGGACATTTTTGCTTGTTTTTTCATTAAAACTGATACCGAATAATATTTAGCTTTTCGACCATTTAGAAAAGTGGTTTGATTAATATTGTTAATACTTACACAGAGTTCATATATTCGTCCACAGTGCGTACTGGCTCTATCGGTGTCACATCCAGGCCTTCAACTAAATGGTCAAGTAGTTTCGTACAGGCGTTCTGATCAAGGTAGGTCCCATTGCTACAATGGAACTCCATCGACGACATTTCGACGGGAGTTGCAAAGTGGATATTTGCATTAGTGGCCAGCTCATATACAATGTTGTTCTTTTGACCGTGGATCCTGATCGGAATAAAAAGTTATGATCGTTTCATTGTTCTTATTATAAATAGATTTCGACGAATGTGTAATTACGCGCGAGAAGGCTTCTGTTGTTATTTTAAAATAAGACTTTATTTGTTTATTTATCGTGTGAATTATTAACAATGACAGATCACTGGTCTCACAACGGGATTTCCTTAACATGAAAACAATTTTGGATTGTCCGTTAATATCTTATGTACCTTTTATGGTACATGACACATTAACGGACAATCCAAATCAACAGTTTGTGAATATCGTGGTGTTCTTGTGAGTCATATAAAATATAATAAGTGCTATAACACACTTATAATTTTTTATGTGATCCAAAAAAATATGACACTTATATGTGCGTGCCCTGCACAAACGTATTGTTGATGGTCATCATCATGAGATGAAAAATCTTTACGAAACAATGCGTAATAATCGAACAACCTATCTATTTCTTTTCATTGATCTTTTTTCTCTGTAAATCACTATTATGGTAGATAATACTGGTTGCACAGTGACAACTACGCGTTGGTTATTAGTTGTGAACGAATTGAAATCCTGACAGCTGGCAAGGTGAATGGCTGCAGCGTGACCATTGTTGAGTACAGTAAATGGTTGAGAGTTAGACGCAAAGTAAGTTTAATAGTGTGTTACGGCCGAATGCACGTTCCCATTGAATATGAATATACGGTCAATGGATCCCTCTGCATCGTATTGATGATGCCTTTAATTTTTATTGAAGTTTCATGAGCGTATAGCAGATGCGTATAGCATAGCATGAGCGTATAGCTGAGCAACAAATTATTTCGAAAATCTGGATTTGTGTTGCGTGATTCAATTAATTTTTAATGCACGTTATGACTCATTTTCTTGGTTTAAAGCTAGTTAGAATCCAGCTCCATTATTTGCTGTCTTCACAAAGCCAAGGAACTTTGATGATTGAATGCGTATAAAAGATGTTCTCATGATATCTGTACATGAGATAATATGGTCATTCTCCTTTTCCGTTTGTTAGGTTTCCATACTATGACTGTCACAGAGACATTGCGCTTACGAAATTTGTCTTCCAACTAATAAAAAGTAGAATGTGCCATATTGCTGAGTAAACTGTCATTCTTCATAGACGATGACTTCCTACGCTCATGATCATATATACAACTATAATTTTTTGCTATATCATCCTGTAGAACCTAATTATACAGGAAATCTTCAGCCTGCAGTTCCTCCGATGCATTCATTTGCTCAATCATCTAATCGTAAATGCATTAGAATGTGTACTGTTTATGATAAGCGAAAGTAAATTTGCAGAAATATGTTGATGTTAACTTTTATAACTCTTACGTAATTTTGTGTGCAGATCGAATCTATGAATTAAATTTTGTGAAGCAATTGCTTCTTTATCATTACGATTAGCTAAGAAATGAAAATTCGAACACCGGAGGCGCTGTTTATATTTTAATATAAATTAAATAGTATTTATACCCCCCATCAGTCCAGTCCCGCTCGACACCAAGTCATGAGGTCCTCTAATGACCTATATCCTTGATGACAAGCGGCCGGGAATCAAACCCGGGATTCCGCAGTGCGACGTCAAAGGCCGTAAACCTGTGATCGACTCAACACGCTAGGCCCGAATTGTCAGGTCTGAACTGGTGGAGGGTATAAATATTATTTAATTTATATTAAAACAGGTACATTAAAATTATGATTAGGCTGGCTGTGATGTTGTGATAGGCTAGCTGTAATGTTGTGATAGGCTAGCTGTAATGTTGTGATAAGGCTAGCTGTAATGTTGTGATAAATAAATTTCATTAATGGTAAATTAATTAACAAATGATGCAACAATTTACCAAAAATAGAAATACAAAATCGCCAAATGTGATTACGGCCTTGTTTGTTAATTGTTTGATAGCAGTAAAAACGTTATATTTTAACATAAATATTATAAATGTAATGGATTACGTAATTATTTATTATATTATTAACATAATTATTATAAATGTAATGGATTACGTAATTATTTATTATATTATTTAACATAATTATTATAAATTAGTTATTATATTTTTTAACATAATTATTATAAATGTAATGGATTACGTAATTATTTATTATATTATTAACATAATTAATATAAATTATTTATTATATTATTAACATAATTATTATAAATGTAATGGATTATGTAATTATTTATTATATTATTTAACATAATTATTATAAATGTAATGGATTATGTAATTATTTATTATATTATTAACATAATTATTATAAATGTAATGGATTATGTAATTATTTATTATATTATTAACATAATTATTATAAATGTAATGGATTACGTATTTATTTATTATATTATTAACATAATTATTATAAATTATTTATTATATTATTTAACATAATTATTATAAATGTAACAGATTACGAAAAAGTAATGATTACTTTTTGGGATGGGTTATTGAACAAATGTTTTTTCTATAACATGTTAATACTTTATTTTTATATGTAAGTTTTATCAGCCATTGGTTAGAATTTAGAAATTCTTTTCGTTAGCATAGTACAAAACTACAAAATTAATTTAAAAAAAGAAAGTACATTTTTTTAATACAAACATACTTACGAGTTGTGTTAACTCTTCAAATTTTAAATCGAATTTGCCGAAGATGACAGTACATAATATGATATTTTAAACCAAACTACAATATAATTGAGCATTTATTTATTTATTTATTTATCTACTTTAATGTATCTAATTTATACATATGGCGGACTTATTGTTACGTGAGCAATCTCTTACAGCCAACCATAACACCCGTCCAGCCCGTTCGCCGAACGGCCGGGTCTCCGCGGTGCACCGCGTCGTCATAGGCCGTATGCCTTGTGATCAACCCAACACACCACGGCGACGATTCAATAGCATTTAGCTATTGAATGTATTCATGAAGCTATGTGCCCCTCTCTAAGTGAGCTATTAACTGCTTCGTGAGTTTATGCTAGCACACAGTGTAAGCCCAGCAGGGAAACGGTTGTACCTCTATGAGTATTTCAAATAAAAGAAGAGGTATATATAATTGTTTACATACACATGTGTACGTATTTATATATATATATATTTATATGTATATATATATAAAACGTAGATATAGATACATATAGATATTATTAAAAAAATTGTACAAAGTGAACATGAGTGTAGTAAAAGTTTAATAAAGTCATATAGGTTAAATTGGAGACTACCCCCTCTATATTTTTGAAATCGATCATATGCTTAAAATAAAATTTTCCTGCAATTAATGTGTCTTCATAACTAGTTCCCTTACTTGTAATTTCACTCTAAATTCAAGCGACCAAAAACAGATACTGTCCGTCATTCTTTCAACTTTTCAAGTAAAACATTTTAAATTCTAAAAAGCTGTTGCTAACAATTGGATAAGTACATGGAAACTCGACTTTAGTTGTTGAACGATGTAATTCTGCGGTTAAAAATGTTGGCTATTTGAATTTAGGAAGTTGTTAGGTACACAGCAAAGGGTCCTTTTTCAAATAGTTCAAAGAATTTGTTGCTTTAACCGTCGGAAAATGAAGGAGACCGGGCTGGTTTGCCTCTCATTTTTTTATTTAGTATAATTACAGAATCGGTTCTGTTTGAGACCTGTCATTAAAATAAAAGGTTTTTGATTACGTTGTTCATTCAACAATTTTTGTTTGATGCGAAGTATTATTGAATCTGTTTGTGACTAATTACGCTATACCATATATGCATATTAAATAGTATTGAAGTACATCACTTAAACAGTGAACTGTGCTGTGGCAGTGTATCTGTATTTAGTTATTAAATCTTTTAAAATATCTGCTGAATCGTGTATAAATTGTGTGTGTTTATTTTATGAATTAAAACTCTGTTCAAAAGCTGTGGAAACATTTTGCAAGATATATGTTGGTTATTCAAAGAACAGTCCACATAGAAATGTTCTTAGGAATTATCTTCATCACTCGAAGATTTAGAGCAACACTCCATTATTGACGACAAAGAGTCACACATCGCTTCATCACATTCACCTGGACTTATCAATACTTTCCTAAAATGTTTACAAGTGAGCAATAAAACAAATCGTTTGAAATTTACAAGATAACATGGATGATAAACAACGCAAATCACACCACTTTTAGATTGTTTATTTACTTGTGATGTTAAATGAATTTTGACTGTGGCATAATTACGTGTTTCATATCAAATTTATCATAGGTTATCTTTAAACAATACAACACACTTCATAAGTATTGTACCATATTAAAGAAATATTATGTTGCATAACGCTTTAAAAGTTGATAACTCTAAATAAAGTTGCCCCACCGCATTAAAGTTCACCGTTTAATTGGCATATTTTGATAATATTTAATACATATTCAGAATAAAAACTATCCGGAATCTTTACCGGATCCACTCTTCCATACAATTCTTATAGGCCGAAAGTGGTACGACCTTTAATTCCCGCTGCGAATTCCGTTTGATGTCTTCAATCGAGTCGAAACAGGTTCCACAGAATGGCAATTTTCGTTTTGGAAATAGGAAGAAGTCACACGGAAATAAATCCGGTGTAGATGGTGGATGGCCAATGGTATTAATTGAGTTTTTGGCTTTGTACTCAGTTACAAGTGTTGCTCTGTGAGAATTCGCATTATCATCATGTAAAATCCATGAGTTGTTCTTTCAATATTCTAGCACAATCGCCTCAAAATATTGATATAATACTCCATATTCACTATCTGTCCCTTTGACAGGAATTCAGAGTGTATCAAACCATGGCAAAAAAACAAAACAGTCAGCAATATCTTCATTTTTGAGCGGAGACGTTAAAGGCCATTCGGGATGAGGCAAACCTTCGACTACTTCACATCCCTCTTTGAACGATTTGTACCACTCCTATGTCTGGGTTTAGTCGAATCATCATAAGCCTTTTTTGGTATTTTTCTAACGATTTGGAACGGGAAATTTTGTTTTAAACACAAAATTTAAGGCAAATTCATTGTTCAACTAATTTATCTATAATAAAATTTGATGAGCAACTTTGAGGTTAACTTATTACAACAGCTGTTGCAAACACACTACTTGGCAGATCGTGCTCAAATTTGGCTCGGTAATTAAGGAAGGTTCTACCAACTTAGTAAAAAAATTTATCAATTCCATTTAAGTGGTTCATTTAAATGACAATTCTGGATAGGTTTTATACAGAAGGTACTTAGGCACGTAAACTCAACAAAACAAACAAAGACTGCATGAATTATTTTTATATACAGTATCCGAGGCATAGAAGCAAGTGACAATACTATGCGAAGGTAATATATATTATTCTTATAGCATTAAGTTTATTGTATATATTAGCTGTATACATTACAAGTTTGTAGATAAAAAAAAATATTTCAATTTTAGTATTTGTTTTTAATTACCGGTAATTATCTGTCTAATCTTATTGAAAGAAGAGCAAGACCCAAGTGGAGAGAGAAGATAATCGATGACTAAATCAAGAAAACATATTCCGGTAATTACCTTACATTCCCACAATTTAATTTTGCTTTTTTTTTAGGATTCTGCGCCTCAAAAGGAAAAACAGAAACCTTGTAAGATCATATGTCTATTTGTTTGTATTTCACGGCTGTTTTTCACTGAAAGCCTTTAACGTAGAAATTTGAAATTTGGCACAATAGTAAAGCATAATAGCCTGCATTTATTTCAATAGAAAACACTCAAAGTTATTCACATAGAAATTTTAGGGGACAAAAATTGAATACAGGAAAAACATTTTTCAAATTCCATATAAAATGTGGTGTGTTATTTGAAGACTATTGTTTTTTCATGATTAGGTGTTTTCATTTTAGGTATTATACCTTAAGAGATATACTGAAAAGTATGCATAAAATATGTCGTATTTCTGAGATTACCAGATCCCAAATTGTGAAAAAAAACAGAGGATTTTAGGAGACTACTCAAAGGTTTTAAGGAAACTATAACGATTATTCAAATACCTTTAATGTTACATGCGTTCCAAATCATTGGTGAAAAAAGTTAATGCTACTGTCCGCACTTCTTAGGAGCAGAAGAAGGCTTAGAAAAGAGTAGGTACTTAATTCTAAGTTTGCGTTTTGGACATAAATTGTCATTGTACGTTCATTATTTAGTTATGGGTAATCAACATAAATTGGGTTAATAAAGAAATTACTGATATGGTGTTGTAGAAAGTAACATTAGAATTAACTTAACGAAACCTTCTCCCCAGTATTGCAAGGTCAAGAGTTAGACTGAGGCTAAGAGAGATTGGTTGGAAAACATATAAACCTTCTAATGGCCAAGAACTGGAGAAGAATGGTAGGAAATAGATCATATTGGTGCAAATTGTTAGAAAAAGTCAGGTCGCACTGGTCTGTCGTTCCACTGAAGTACAAGGAAATAATAATTATATAATTGTTAATTATTGTCGTTAATACATTTAGCAGAACGTGCTTATGACAACCTCTATGTATACTTAGTGCCAATAATGAGTTCCACATTTGCAGGTATTATCCCATATTATTTATAGTACCGGGTGACCGAGTCTTGTTCAGTGTATTTCGAGTTTCTTAGAGGAACGTGAAATTACTTGTTTCATGGTATTAGATTTACTTCCATTTTGTCTTTGCCTTCGGCCTCGGTTTCTGTTTCAGCTTCGTGTTCATCTTTGCGTTAGCTTTTACCTTCTCCTTCGCCTTTCCTTTTCTCTTTCCCTTCAACCTTCATCTTAAACCTTTCCCTTAAACATTCCCCTTAAACCTTCCCCTGTAACCTTCCCCCGAAACCTTCCACTTAAACCTCTTTCTAACCTCCCCCTTCCCCTTGCGCTTTGCCAGCTCTTCTCCTTCCTCCTCCCTTCCCTCCAACTTTCTTGCCTTACCCTAAATGTTCACCTTAGGTGTTCATAGAGACATTTGTAAGTATTCGAATATGGTTTTATAAAATAAGCAATAATATAATGTATGCTTTGAAAAATAATATACACAAAGAGGTTAAATCATGTAAAAAGGAAAAAAAATTAATTTAAAAGTTTCTAGGAAAAAGACAACATAATTTTTTGTATTATAAATTATGAGATCTATGTTTTGTTTACTATGCGATAACAAGCATATCGCACAATGGTAGAATTACATGATATATGAAATAGTTTTTTTCTAAGAATTAATTAATATATTCTGAACAACATTGACTCGTGCTATTAACAGCAGATAAAAATGGCAAGCGTTAACAGCAAATAAAAATGGCTGGCGATTAAAAAGAGTGGGAAAAGGATTATTTGAGCCGTAAATGAACCAGGCTAAAATTAGCCACTAGACACAGAAAGCCATAGTCTAGATTTTGGATACATTTCGAGCCTGGTATCGGGTCCTCGGTCCACCTGTGTAAATTTGCACTTGTATCCAATGTCGGGCGCTCAGGCCTTCTACCGGTTGATATACATTTGATTTTTGACACAGTTGAAAACTTTAAAATTACTTTATTGTTTCATTGTTTAATTGTTTTGAGCCAACCTAATTTTGTTCTTGAATAATGTACTTAAGATTTACTTACCATTCAGCACCAAACTCGACTATTCCCGTCCCATAGTCTTGAGTGTTGACACGTCCTCCGATGCGGCCTTCAGCCTCGATGCCCAGCACTCTTACTCCGGCTTTGTGAAGGCGGGTGAGGGCAGCTAACCCTGATGCTCCGGCCCCTATTACTATAACGTCATACCTATCATTTCTGGAGACAAAGCAACAATAAATAAGAATGAAACAATTTCTATTATTGATATGTAATCTCACGAAGATGATTGCTACAGTGTTTTTTGTGCATGTTTTTTTTCGCGTGTTGTTTTTAATAGATCACATGAATGTTATGAGTATTATATCTACGCTTGAAATTGTTTACGTGATTTATGAGAATATTTTGGTAGTCCTAAATATGTAACGATAATGTTTTCCATATACACAAAATCTCTTAACTATTTCTATGGAATTAAATTGAAACTTTCAACTGACGAATTAGATAAGAATTTGTTGACTTATTCTGCAAGCTTGTTAAAACAACGTAATTTCGAGAAAAATGGACTTAACAGACGAAGCAGATGAGAAAAATTTTTTTGCATCATGTTAAATGCGATATTTTAAAATGGTTCTCGTAAAACTCTCCTCTTGTTATTAGTTTCCTGGCGTAAATTTTAATTTCTTTGGACTTCCCAAGAAATGGAGCATCATCAGTTTACATTGCGGTGACACAGATAATGAGATAATTTGTCATTGCTAAGTTCAAAAAGACAGAAAATATGTATCTCTAATCATATGTATATGATTACTTGTCAACAGAAAACTAAAGCCCCCAACCTTTTTTGATTTGTCAAATCTTCAGTTATTCATTTTCAATTGTGGCTTAAAATATTAACCAGGAAGCATTTTTTTTCATTATATCCTTAATTGGTATTGGTTAAATAAATTCTTTTTAGTATGAAAAAAATTTAAAATAACATTTTTTCTTTGTCTGGTTTCTAAATATTTAATGTCACTACCAGGCTTTAGTGAAAATGTTCATGAAAATGTGAAATTTTGAAGACATAATACTTCACTTTTTGATTACGAATAAAAAAGTAAATTTTACGTACGATTGGCGATTTCTGTCCATGCCCGCAGACACTGAGTCAAACGCAAGTATCAGTGATATTGCAGCTGAAAAAAAGAAATAGAAAATCGTTATCTGGCCTGATAGCTTTTAAGGTATTCTATACTTTGTTGATTCAATTTTGTTCATCACGAGTCGAGTCTGTTAGACATTCTCGTATACGAGTCAATCTTTTTTATTAGTTACTTCCACATCTTATACTCCTTTAACCCGCCATAATTCGCGCCCTTAAACATTATGCGAACACTAATGCATACAGCATTCTTCTCACATTTAAAAAACAGTCAAATCTACAGACGAAACCTACTTGGTAGTGTATTTTTTATTACAAATGTCATAAAATACAAGTGATAATATTAATTGAATATTTATTTTTAGAAAAAAAATTTATAAATTTCTTTTACTGTATTAAAACGCTGGAACTTAAATTTGTCATCTTCTTCTCGGTAGTTACAGAAAAAAAAAATTTTTGAGGAAAATAAAAAGTTAACAAAATTTAATAACAGCAACTTAATTTTCCTCATATATGCTTGATTTACAGATATTACATAATATGACAGCATGTTCAGAACACAATAATTGTTGGCGGTAAAGACAAGCCTTGTTTGCTTTGCAGCTTTACGTTTTGGGCACACTGCACGTATACCTTTAGGTGCCTCGGTGTCTGAAGCCTCTCTTTAATTAGAAAAACATTTTATAATTTTGAATATATTTGGCGTTAATTTTGTAGAAATTCATTATTCACAATTAAATGAAACTACGTGATGTAGTATTATTTCTACTTTCTTTAAGTCCTTTACTACAACCTAGGTTTCGTTGTACTACAACATCTTCAGGTGGGCTATTAGCAAAGATCTTTCTAATAACCCACCTGAAGGTACAACAAAACCCAGGTTGTGGTAAAGAACTTAAAGAAAGTACAAATAATACTACATTACGTAGTTTCATTTAATTTTATAATTTGTCGAAGAGGGTATGATATATTCTGCAAAGTACTTTTACGGTTGATCTGTGACAGCGTTGCACGTTATATGTCCATATGTCTTCAGTAACAAAATGGAGAAACATTCCATTATCTCTTTAGTATCTTTGACTACTGGTTTCACCCCTGGTCTAGGGTCAATTATATTACACAACTTCGTCCTAACATTTGGTGCGCTGTAGATGATAAATCCATTTATTGACCTTGTCTTTTCCTAAATGATATTAACCTTCTGCTGATTGACTAGAAGAAATCTCATCTTGTTCAGTCTCTGATGAAGACTGTTCCGTGTCAGCGCAATGTCCACTGTGTTCTCTTTCTCCGTTACACTTAATACTGTCCGCCTTAACATCTCCAGTATTTTTTCCAGTAACCTCGCCATAACTTGTTTATCTCTTATTTCTTTTATTTTGGAAAAAAACATAGGACATATTTTATTACTTTTTTCTATTGTTTATATATTTGTGAACAGTTTTCATAAAAAAAATTAACTTTAAAACACATAGAACATTTAATATTAACATTTAAAGAAAAAACAGTTACAGAAAAAAGTACTTATGTCGACACTCGCACGGTGAGCCAAATGCTTCGCGATGGTTACTAACTGAACAAATCTCCTTCTACAAGCAACTGGAGCACACTGGCCAATATTTTGATCGGGACGAGGCAGGTGTAAAATTCAGCTACTTAGTGCATGAGACTGTTAGGTAACCTACTTACAAAATGACGCCGTTTTTAAATTTACCATGAGCAGAATGCTCATAGCGCGAGTTCTCACCGGTTAAGGATATTTGTATTATCTCCGCTAATGCTTAACTACAATAGTACGTAAGCTATAAGTAATGAAAATATAAGTTCATATTGGGTTTTAGTTATTGCGATCATTTAAAGTATCCCTTTAAACTATATTGTATAGAAGTAAACCTTGTACCCACAACGTTCTTGATTTGAAAAATGTATGACTGTTGTATTAAAGTTTAAATGACTTTAAATATGTAAAACGTATGTAAAAACTTACAACTTGAACGAACCCGCCAACATGACTGCAAAAAGGATTTTTATATGTTTATGAGTCATGCACGTAACCATGTGAGTTTATTTTGCATGTAACCATACGAGTTCATTTATCACTTTTAACTATATTGTATAGAAGTAAAACTTGTATCCACTACGTTGTTGATTTAAAAAATGTATGACTCTAGTATTAAAATTTATATGATTTTAAATCTGTAAGAAGTATGTAAAAACTTACAACATAAACGCACCCGCCAACATGACTGTGTAAACATTCGTGATGAAAGATTCGTGCACGTAACCGTGTGAGCTTATTTATTTCCATGCAGTGCCTTAACCAATTTTAATAAATAGATATTGTTAAAATTGCTATATTACCCTAGTAACATAAGCTATATAATAGCATAAAAACGACACTCATAATATTTAAATTTGTAATACGAAAACAACCAAATCTACCGATTGCAGAATCATCATGTAGAGCTTGTTTAGAGTATTCCAAAAATACATAATAATGTAAGTTTTTATTATAATGCAATTGTTTTCTTGCAGTCTATGAGGTTCACAGAGTACATGACTGAAAATCTGAAAATATAATTAACAAAGATTGTCTAGTTAGAGTATAATACATTACGCTTGACAATTTGGACCAGTGTTATCAAGCAGGCTTCCTGATTGCTAAAAGTTACATATCGAATTTGTGACAAAAAAATTTAATTAACGTTAGTCAATTTCCTTGTCAGGAGTGCGATATGTTGAGATTGAAATTGAGAGCAGTCTACTGTCAGAAGTTTTAATTGCAAGTCTACGGAAACTCTTCGCTTTTTGCTTTTCAGTACAATTTTTTATTTTTAGTGGTTTTAATCTTTATAATTATTTGTTTTTTGTTATGTCGTTCCAGTGAAGATTTTTTTTCTGAAAAATGTTTCTGAAAAAGATAATGTTTTTGTGTAGTTTCTTAATAATAAAATTTAATTATAACAAGGATTCTGTTTGTTCGTTTAAGCTTTAAAGTAATGGTAATTATAAATTTTAATAAAATTGTTTTGATAATCTTTATGTGACATATATATACAAACAAACAGGTTTTTAATGATATAATGTGATTTCATGTCGTTATCTATAAAATTGCCATATTATTCGAAAGAATTGTAAACACAAATCTAGTACGCAAACTTTTATCTTAATTGACAAATTGTAAATCAACATTTCTTTTCATTTCGTTTTATCTAATTTATATTGTGAACAAAAATTTACAAACAAAGATTAGGCTGACAAAATAAACATTTTTTAATATTAAACAATGCATATATGATGGTGTAGAAATCAAAAACTAAAATTAAAATGTATTTAAACAGCATTGACAGGTCGGGAATGAATGGTACAAACGACCATTATACAGTTTTGTTTAGCATTAAATATTATATATAGGAAAAACGGTCTGAATAATAGTTAATAAATATAAACATAGCATTTATGGTCAAGAGTTCACAACTCATTGTGCAGTAAGGCATGTTGAATAAAGTTAAAAATATGTTGAATACAGTTGTTGTTGTTGAAAATATGTTGAATACAGTTGTTGTTGTTGAAAATATGTTGAATACAGTTGTTGTTGAAAATATGTTGAATACAGCATGTTGAATAAAGTTGAAAAATAACAGAATGTCAAATATTAACAGAATAAAAAGATAAGATCATCTTAATGAGCACATTATCTTAAAACGCATAATATCAACTTATTTTTAAGAAAAGTAACAATTAACACACGCAAAAATATATTGAAATTAAAAAATTGTATACCTATATTTTGTATATATATATATATATATAATATATTTTGTATATAATATATTTTGGCTAATGTAGATAAAAGACGCATCTTAAAATTAGTTTTTAACATGGGTTAATATTTTTATTTTATTTATTTTACCGGTTAAACTTGGAATTAATAAAAACCTCTTGGTTAAACTTGGGATTAATAAAAACCTCATGGTTAAACTTGGGATTAATAAAAACCTCATGGTTAAACATTTAACAAAAAATAAAGGTAGCTAATAAATTTGATATGATTTATTTTTGGTCATAATTTTTTTTGTCATTTTGCGACTTATAACGGTAAAATAGCTGAGCGATAAGCAAATGGTGTAAGTTAATGCTTAAACAGGTTATTTTAATTGAAGTAATGTTCACACCCGCACCATGTGGTCAGTTAGATCTTCTATTACAGTATTTAGACTCATGTTATGTTTAACTGGCTAATGATGAAATTAAATATCGCTTAGTATTGCATCCGCACCGTGTTATCATTTAGATCTTCAACTATAGTATCTAGACTCATTTCAAGTTTGACCGAATATTGATGGCACTAAATCTTGCTTAAGTTATGTTTGCACCCATATTGCGGGTCATTTAGATCTTCAATTATCGTATTTAGACTCATTTTAAGTTTAACTGGTTAATGATGGAATTAAATAAAATGTTATGCAATTTAAATTAAATTTAATGACAACTGGCAGTATCGCTTTTGTGATATTCAATTGGAGGATCATGAAAAATTGTTTACTTTGAACAGGAGTTGTTTGCGTAGAGGAAACGTTGACTAAGAGGTAAACTTTTCTTGTTTTGTTTATTTCTTTCAAGGATTTCCGTTTAACTTTTATATACTGGAGAACTATGGTTGAAATAATAATTTTAAAACAAACCTAATGGATCTGTCACAGGATGGTGTTCTCTATTCAAAAGAAAGGCCTGAAGAAACTGATGCAGTATTGTGAATTCGAAAACCGTGTCAGACATTTTATTTTATATTATCATTGAACAGCACCCGGGCTTGTTATTTCATCGACAATGGACACAAAAGTAAATTTATATCTCGACTAAAACGAACTAATAAATGAAAGCAATTTTTATATGGATAACGAAAGATAAACCCTGACAGGACGAAACAAAACGAATTGACCGAATAAACAAATTAATATTTCGATGGATTGCAGACAACAATGAAATCTATTAAAAAGTTTTGGGATTATACATTTTGTTATTATTTATTATTTGTTATAAGCATTCTTATGAATTAAGTACGAGTAGTTTGTAAACTGACAAGTACGAGTAGTTTGTACTTCGAGGGTTGCGTACACATTTAAGGAATTGTAAACACGTTTAAGGGCACACAGTATTTCTATTGAAATATTTATTAATATTTATTTGTTGTAAACGTAAATGCATTGCCTATTACATCTTGTACAGGCTTAAAAACGCATATTTCAATATATATATATACGAGTATGATCTATATATATATATATATATATATATATATAGTATATATATATGTATATATATATATATATTTATATATATATATATATATATATATATGTATATATATATATATGTATATATATATATGTGTATATATATATATCATACTCGTATTTTGAAACATCGCTAAAGCTTTCTGTCAAACTTTGCTTTTTCTACATTTCTGTATTTTTTTACATATTTTTAAGTATATTTCTGATGTTAGTATAGTTATGTTAGTATAGTATGTTAGTATAGTATAGTTATGTTAGTATAGTATAGTTTTAAGTATATTTATGAGTTATACCTTTTCAACAAAACCCCACAATATGGAATATTAACATTTTTTTTTCCAGTATTTCATTTTTCACCTGAAATGTCCGTACGAATATTTTTGAGTGTAACTTTTTGAGATAGTGCAGTTCAAAATGCTTAGGTCAAATTTCAAGTTTCCACATTAACTACTTTGTGATAAAAATGACATATGAGGCTTGGAAAGAAAGACACGTTAGTCATCTTTTAAGGATTTTGTACTTCGTTTTGAGGTATGTCACTTCAAAAGTGATTGAAACAAAATGTAATCATGGATTTTATTTACTCGGCTAAAGCCAGGACAGGCAGCTAATGGACAACAGATTAAAATAAATTTAAATATAAATGCTGTTTATCATTCACATTGAATTTTAAATTAAATAATAGTTCAACCGATGATACTCACTCAATGTCAGGATATACATAGCACCAGTCAACAGTGGAGAGGTCAGCCGAAAATAGTTCCTATCTGCTTGAGAGTCGTCTATTTACTGACACAGTTACAGGATGGTGACCTTGTTTTATAATCACCTAGTTCCCGTAACCAAGGTGACTGACAATCGCAGCGTACTCCATTTCTCTAGGGTTGCAAGGTTATCTATACTTGAGTGGAGTTTGTGACGTATTATCTGCCTGTGCGAAATAATCAATATTTTTGTGGCCACGTGATGACTTTAAATTTTATATCTTCATATTTATCTCTTATGTGATTAGTATGTTGTTCCGGCTTCGACTAGTATCATTTTGGGGAACCCAATTGTATTTAGGGGACCCTATTGTATATCTTTATAGATTTGTTACATTTAGAAGTTATAACTAAACATTGCATGCAAAAATGTTGTATGATATTTCACATTGAAATGTTATTCTCATCACATCTAAAGAAGTTTCACTTCACTTATAATTGATTTTTTCTGCGAAATATTACTAGTACTTTTCAATATTTAAAGCCCAATAAGGGGTTCTCCATGTTGCAACGTATGGTGTACCATGTGGTTACGTTTTGATGGTGTGGTTTTGATGGGTGCATTGCAGATCTGGTGTACTATGTGGTTACGCTTTGGTGGTGTGGGTGCATTGCAGAACACTTAACAATTATTTCAATGTTGAAATAGTTTATTTGGAGACGGTTTTAAAAGAAAATTTTAGTGATTATAATTATCATATTGACTCACCTTATTTGGAATTCAGGCATCCATAGAAGCATTCTTGCTTCGCACTACATCTCATGCGGCCTTAAATTAATTCTATTTATTGTATTTACTTAATATCGACAGGGATATTTGACTCTCAGTTCGACTGATATTTGACTGCATTCTTTATTTTAAATTTCATATCTGAAGAACTTTTTCACGTCAGGAAATAACCAAAATAATGTGTCGCTCTGTTAGAGAACTGAATCAGTGGTTTTATGCAAGTTTCACTCCAGCGGATCAGAGAATAAACCTCCAAAGGTTGCAAAAATACTAAATACTCTATTATTATACAAATTTTATATATTCTACAGCGAAAATATCTTAGGCCTTTCAGAAGTTTCAAAATTTTGGTCTTTTTGAAATATCGTCAAATCGATAATAGGTTTCAGCAAATATATATATTTTTTTCACCAATAAAAAAATGTTTATCTTTAAGTCCATTCATTTATATATTTTGACACTTCATAAATTACAAACATATTATTTCAAACTCATATTTAAAAACAATATAAAAACATGCTGCGAATAACATGAAATAATGCATATTCAAGCAACAATTAATAATATTATTATTATTTTTTTTGTGGTGTGTTGGGTTGATCACAAGGTATACAGCCTTTGACAACGCCGTGCATTTTCGTGCATGCTTACACTTCTTGTCTTATTCTATCATATTCATCTATCTCTCTTGGTTGTTAGTCAAGTACCTATTTTCCGTCCTTCTTGCGATAGATTTGTTATATTTAGACGTTATAATTAAATATTGCATGAAAAACATTGTACAATTTTACAATGAAATTTTTTTCTTATGGCACTTAAAGAAGTTTCACTTCAAAAACTTAAGGAAAACCCTAAATTACACTTATAATAGATTTTTTTCTGCAAAATATTACTGGTACTTCTCAATATTTGGAGCCCAATAAGGGGTTCTCCATGTTGCAACATATGGTGTACCAAGTGGTTACGCTTTGATGGTGTGGGTGCACTGCAGGGGACTTAACAATTATGTCAACGTTGAAATAGTTTATTTCAAGAAGGTGACGACATCAAAATTTTAGTGATTATAATTATCTTATTGCCTTCTCTTCTTTGGAACTTAGGCATCCATAGAAGCATTCTTGCTTCGCACTACATCTCATGCGGCTATGAACTAATGCTATTGAATATATTTGGCGTTAATTTTGTAGAAATTCATTATTCACAACTAAATGAAACTACGTGATTTTGTATTATTTCTACTTTCTTTAATTTCTTTACCATGACCTAGGTTTCTTTGTATTAAAACATCTTCAGGTGGGGTATTATATCTTTGCTAATATCCCACCTGAAGATGTTGTAATACAACGAAACCTAGGTCGTGGTAAAGAAATTAAAGAAAGTAGAAATAATACTACATCACATAGTTTCATTTAATTGTGGAAAAACAGGGACATTCGACTGTCAGTTCGACTGATATTTGACTGCCTTCTCTACTTTAAATTTCATATCTGAAGACCTTTTTCAAGCCAGGAAATAACCAAAATAATGTGTAGTTCTGTTAGAAAACTAAATCAGTGGATTTATGCAAGTTTCACTCCAGCGGATCAGGGAATGAACCTCCAAAGGTTGCAAAAATACTAAATACTCTATTTTTATACGAATTTTATATATTCTACAATAAAAATATCTTAGGCCTTTCAGAAGTTTGAAAATTTTGGAATTTTTGAAATGTTGTCAAATCGATAATAGGTTTCAGCAAATTTATATTTTTTCTTCACTTAAAAAAAATTGTGTATCTTTAAGACAATTCAACTATATATTTCGGCACTTCATAAATTACAAACGTATTATACTGAACTCATATTTAATAACCATATAAAAACATGCTGCGAATAATATGAAATAATGACGCATTCAAGCTTTGGCAGTTACTGTCAAACAATTAATAAATATATTATTATTTTTATAACAAAAAAAAGGAAGTTTTGCAATACAAACGATGCCAAAGATTTGGGCACTCCAAAACTCAATGTTTCCGCCCCTTCAGATGTGTGAAATGCGGAAACGACCATTCAACGACCTCATGCACTAAACCTCCAGAGATAAACGCCCTATGTATAAACTGTCAAGGCAACCATCCGGCAAGTTACAGAGGATGTCAGAAATATAAAGAATACAAAGAGCGAATTTTCAAAATCAAAGCAAAACCAGACAAGGGTAAACCAACACCCTCAGAAGATGTCCTAATACCATCGCAAACCATTACATATGACACCAAAGTACAGCACTCGAGAAGATGCACTAAAAACTAAATTCAAAGATCGTATGGAGCAAACAACTAATCTGCAGTCAAGTAACACTCCACCTAACACAACAACAGACAACAACCAAATCAGCAATTTATTGGACGTAATGTTTAATAGATTTCAAGAAATCATGAAAAACATGATGGACAGCATGATGGACCGGATGGTTCAACTAATCACAGGTCTGGCCACACAGAGGGCTTAAATATGCGTATACTCACTTGGAACGCCAACGGAATTACTGAAAAACGTCAGGAACTTGAGCTATTTATGATATCGGAGAATATATATGTGGCCTTGATATCCGAAACAAGACTAACCCAGCGTTCCCACGTGAAAATGAAATACTATACGATCTATAGTACCGATCACCCTTCTGGCAGATCTCACGGTGGCACTGCAGTTATACTAAAGAACATTAAACATTATACTCTTAACCCTTACAAAACCGATAAGATACAAGCAAGCATAATAAAAGTCATCCTTAAAAACTCGGAAATAACCTTAGCCGCTGTGTACTGTCCAAGACACCAAGACACTCAATTACTGCTGATGAATTTAAGCAATTCTTCGAAGAGCTTGGTTCAACATTTATCTGTGGAGGGGATTGGAACTCCAAGCATACGTCCTGGGGCTCAAGACTGATCAATCCAAAGGGTAGACAACTCTATAAAGTTACAACAGATCTTAATTTAGAATGCATTTCGCATGGAGAGCCAACCTATTGGCCTACGGATTTCCATAAAACACCTGATTTATTAGATTTTTATATAACAAAAAACATCGGTCGAAATGTTGAGAAGTGCGACGATCTATCGTCAGATCACTCTCCAGTCATCCTTACTTTGGGCAAAGTAGCTATTTACTCAAAAACACCTACCGGAATTTACAATAAAAAAACAAATTGGGACACATTCAAAGAAATTGTTTCCTCCAACATTGACCTCAATGTCAAATTAAAAACAGAAGAAGACATAGAAAAAAGTATAGAAAAATTCAACTCCATAATCCACCTAGCAGCCAAAGAATCAACCTCCACAAGCAAAATAAATAAAATGACTAACAAAGAATATCCTAAGAACATAATGAAGAAAGTATTGGAAAGACGTAGATTAAGGAAAGAATGGCATAGATCTAGGTATCCCCCAGATAAAACAATCCTGAACAGAGCGACTGAGGAACTCAAGAAAATGATTAATGAACATGAAAACTTAAACTTTCAAAATTATCTAGCTCACCTCAATCCTTACCAGGATAGTAATTACTCGCTTTGGCGTGCTACTAAGAATCTTAAGCGACCGAAAGAACACATGCCACCTATAAGAGGAGATAACTGTTGAGCCAGATCGGACCACGAGAAGGCAACAACTTTTGCAGAACACCTCAAAGACGTCTTTACGCCTTTACCGAGCAGCAACCTGGAAAAAGACAAAGAAATAACAGACTTCTTAAACTCTCCAGGCCAATTATGTCTTCCATTAAAACCAGTGAGCCCCAGAGAAGTTAATAGACAAATTAAATCTCCCCCGGTCAGAAAAGCTCCCGGTTATGACCAAATAGATACTACTCTCTTAACTAACCTACCAAAAAAAGGATTAATGTACCTGGTAGTACTATTCAACGCAAGTCTAAGACTCTGTCATTTCCCCTGCCAATGGAAGCTTGCCCAGGTCGTGATGATCTTGAAACCTGGTAAAGAAGCAGCTGAAGTTGTATCATACAGGCCAATCAGCGTACTCCCTCTGGTCGGCAAACTTTTCGAAAAAATAATCCTGAGTCGATTGCAACCCAAACTGAATGAAATAATTCCCGACCATCAATTTGGCTTCAGGCAAAAACATGGCACAATCGAACAAGTTCATAGATTAACAAACACAATTAACGAAGCCTTAGAGAACAAAGACTACTGCTCCGCTGTTTTTCTTGATATAAGTCAGGCCTTCGATAAAGTCTGGCACATGGGCCTCTTATACAAAATAAAGAAGCATCTACCGTACTCATTTTATCTACTTCTAAAAAGGTACTTAGATAAAAGATGCTTTGAAGTAAAAGTCAACACTGAAACGTCAGAATTCCACGAAATCCACTCGGGTGTCCCTCAGGGCAGTATCCTCGGGCCCGTATTGTATCTGATCTACACTGCCGATATTCCTAAAAACGTTGACACAGTAATGGCCACCTATGCAGATGATACTGCTATACTATCCGTACATTCTGAAGCAATAACCGCGTCTATATTTCTTCAAAAACACCTTACTGAAGTTGAAGCGTGGCTTGCAGAATGGAGAATAAAAGCGAATAACAGTAAATACGTTCACGTAACATTCAGTCTCAGAAAAGGAGATTGCCCAGCAATTACTTTAAACGGGCAACAGATACCGCACTCAAATTCTGCTAAATACCTCGGCATGCACTTAGATAGACGATTGACTTGGCAAAAACACATCTGGAATAAACGTAAACAATTAGATGCAAAATTGCGAAGCTTGTCCTGGCTCATCGGGAAAAAATCACAACTATCTAATGAAAGCAAAATGGCTGTCTACAAAACAATATTAAAGCCAGTGTGGACATACGGGATAGAGCTGTGGGGTACAGCATCTAACAGTAACATCAAGATCTTGGAAAGATTTCAAACCAAGACAATGAGATATATGTTCCAAATCCCAAACTGTATAAGTAACAAATACATACTCCGAGATTTGAACTTAACAACTGTGAAACAGGAAATAGCCACCAGAAGTTTTAAATACCAGACCAAGCTATCTGAACATGTGAATGTGCTGGCTACCAAACTATCAGGAGATGGCAGTGTTAAACACTGACGACTAAGAAGGAACAGTATTCCAACCCTACATGGCAGATTTCTAAACCCAAAGTGAGAGAGATCGATGGATTCTCCTCACAGCTAAATTACATACGCAGACTGTAGTCACTAATAATAACAGCTAAATGTGAAAAACAGATTGCTGTGCTAAGCAGAATACAAAAAAAAAAAAAATTATTTTTATATGCGTTGGGTTGATCACAAGGCATACAACATTTGACAGCGCCGTGCACCACGGAGACCTGCGTTCGATACCCAGCCACTCGTCAAGAGGGGCTAGACTGGTGTTCTGGTTAGCTTACAGCTAACCAGATTGCTTTTGTAGCAATAAGTCCGCCATATGCATCAATTAGATACGTATGGCGGATTTATTGCTACGACAGCAATCTCTTACGGCCAACCAGAATCAACATTCATTTCATAGAAAAAGCTGCCTCTTCATTAATTGAAAATCTTGGTAGACACTCAATGCAAATAATTAATATAGAGTTCGAAAATGTATTTGTCAGTTTGTTTATCATTAATATAGAGTATATGTAAATAAATAAACAAATGAGTCTTTGGAAATATAGATAAACCTTAGAAAAAATAAAGTCTTAGGAAGTCTTCTTAAAGTCTTAGGAACTACAAAGATATAATATGAGTAAAAAGCTCGTATTACGAATATTCCAAACATTCTCAAGTAAATATTATCAATACAGGTATTTAACACAGATTTTGGAGATGTCTTAACGAATAATTAATATAGAGTTTGAAAGGTATTTGTTAGTTTGTTTATCATTAATATTATGCATATATAATTGCGTACAGTTTTTGTATTTAATTATTTACGAATCATAATATTATTTTCAGGTATCATAGGGATTGACCAGTGACAAAAAATATTGTTGGAAAACACAGAACTGTGATAAGAAATATAATGTCACTTGGGGAACACTGCTTAAACATTCTAAGGTAGAGAGACATTGCTTAATTTATCGACTGATTATTCTGAATATTCTCACCGATACACCCCAGATATGGATGACCGATGTTAGATGAAAGAAATGAAGGTGTTTAGCGACCACAGAGCAGAGCTGCATAAGTAAGATAATTCTAAGTAGATAAGACTGTGAGGTGCAAAAAAACAATAAAATTTTACTGGGACATTATTATTATGTTATCGTAGTGGTGTGTTGAACTGAAAACAAGGCATATGCCTTTTGATAGAGCAGCGCACCACGAGGATCCGGATTTGATATCCAGACGCTTATCGAGCGGGGCTGCACTGGTGTTCTAGGTGGTTGTAAGCAATTGCTATCGTAGAAATATCTACATAGTCCACCATATGTATCAACTATATATATCAAAGTACATAAATATATAAATATGTTTGCAGGATCTAGTTAATTAGTATGAAAAGAACTTTCAGATTCCATATAAAATGAAAATAATCATAAAATTGTATTATATTGGTCCTTTTTTATTTATATATATATATATATATATATAATTTTGTTTTTCAATAACAAAATATTTTTTATTTTTAATATTCTTTCTAGTATACATTTAAACCTTTCATTATCATAATCAGAACTGCCATAAAACAAATTTGAGCACTTGCAACTCAGTACATGTGACAGAAATTAATCATATTTGGCAACCTAAACTCGATTTGTAAGTATATAAGTAGTTTGTAAGTATATTAAGGAGTGAAACAAGAGAGAAAGAAATGTCATTACAAATGAACGTAAACATCTGATAAAATCTTCATATATATTTTCATGGACAATTGTCAATTAAAAAAATTGCTGTGTTGCCAGAACCAGAACATGGCTGATTGCAGCTGAAGGAAGCCAGAATGTGTTGCACCTGTTTTAAATTATATTCACAATAGCTATATGCGGGTTCTTTTTGGAAATTAAGTACATACATTGCTAGTCTCATTATGGTCGAAGTGTACACAACATTATTAACAGATCAATCATAGTAAACAGGTAAATAAATTGACAAAATTTTGACAGTTTATTTTTGACACACCTAATGTATAAAACAGCTGATAGCAGTAGTGAGTGCCGTTTTTGTCTATTTTCGTGCGTATGCTTCTTGTCTTATTCTATCATACTCATCTATCTCTCTCGGTTGTTAGTTAAGTACCTATTTTCCGTCCTTCTTGCGACAGATTTGTTACATTTAGATGTTACAATTAAACATTGCGTGAAAAACACCTAAATATAACCTAACCTAACCTAACCTAAAGAAGTTTCACTTCAAAAACTTAAGGAAAAGAGTGTAATTTAGTTACACTTATAATTGATTTTTTCTGCAAAATATTACTGATACTTCTCAATATTTAAAGCCCATTAAGGGGTTCCCCATGTTGCAATATATGGTGTACCAAGTGGTTACACTTTGATGGTGTGGGTGCACTGCAGGACACTTAACAATTATTTCGACGTTGGAATAGTTTATTTCAAAAATTTTAGGGATTATAATTATCTTATTGCCTGGGTGTTATTTGGAACTCAGGCATCCATAGAAGTATTCTTGCTTCGCACCATATCTCATGCGGCCATGAATTGATGTTATTTATTGTATGTACTTAACATCGACAGGGACATGCGACTGTCAGTTCGACTGATATTTGAAATTGAGAAGAAGCTTAACCGTTTGAGCGCCGACGAGCGCCATTGCGCTCGTGCGCGTACTAACTAAATTTGCCAACAGAGCGATGGCGCTCACGAAATCAGTTGCTGTTTAGCGCACGGTAGGGGAGGTTGCTCGTACGCATCGCTAATTTTTTATCTTTCTACGTGTTACGTAAAGTTCAAATTATAATATTATTAGAAATTACAAATAAAAAGGATCCAGGAAAAGAAAATTTTTAACCCATAATGTCGGGATACGAAAATAATTCGAGTGAAAATTATCATTTTTCAAGTTGGGAAGAAAGTGATAGTGGGAATGACATTGTGGTGCGCTCACAATTTGGTGTAATGCTAATTTTGAGTGATAGTGATAATAGTGACGATAACAATTATTTTGCTGATACGGAGGATGTACCAGACTGCAAACATACAATGTGACCTTGATTTCAGTTTTTGTTATAATTTTTGTTCACAATATATATTTCCATAATTTTCTTTGTATTTTATTATCCTTGTACAAGTTTTTATTAAGAAAACACCGAAAAAATTATTAAAATTGAATAATTTTTGGAAGAGATGCAGTTTTTTTTCGAGACAAGGGTATTTACATCAAAAACAAAAGTTTTCTTTGGCATTTTTAAGTATTTATAAGTAAAAAACCATGCCACTAAAATGGTTAATGTTGTTCTTATGGACCAGTTTAACAAAACACCCGTATATATACAGACCAACATCAACTGAAATGTTGAAAGAAATTTATGCAGCACGGTCATCCAAAATGCTTATGGAAAAATCATTTATAATCTGGAATTGACACATTATCGCTATGAACGTATTAAAATTGTATTGAAACTGCAATTCTGTCAAAGTTATGTAATATGATTTCAATACAAAATTTGTCTTCATTTGAACTTTTTAACAGAGTGACAAATTTCAATGTGATTTTTTAATGCAAAAGTAAGTTTTGTTTAGATCAAAATAAATTTTATATTTAATAATCGAGCTGTTGTCTTGGATCGGCCACAATGAACTAACCAAAATGAAAATAAAATTGGGTAGTGATTTTGATAGATGAACATAATTTGTCTGCCAGCCATTTATATCAGAAATAAAAATTTTTTTAATTAAATTTTCAGGGATTTCTCAAAGTTTGTGACATTATTTACCACAGAAAGATGTTATATTTACACATACTCGAAAGTATTGATTTTATTGTAAGTAATTTTTTTTGCGTAGATAGAAGAAATGTAGTTTCAACATGGTCGAAGAATTAGTCAAACATTTATGTAGTTGTGGGTATAAAAAATAATGAAAACAAGGAAAATAGTTTATAAAAGACACGTCTTATAAAAATGGTTTGTAAAAGACACGTCTTATAAAAATGTTACTTTTGAAATTACCATAAAAAAGAATAAACAATAATTGAAAGTAAATGTAAAAAGAATTATTCCTCGTAATAAAAATTTAACTTATCGTTAAGTTATAAAACAAAACACAATCACACACAATTTTCAAAAAATCATAATTAATGTACACTACACACAATGTTCGCTGACATATAAGTCTATATGTTTATCCCGTTTTAACTTGATTATTTATGTTTGAATGGAGATAATTGCCGCGAGCAGAAGCATTACTTAGAGTACATTCCACTAGCCGCTCGTAACGCTTGCGCTGACGAGCGCGATTATACCCATTGCAATGGTATTCGTAAATATGAGTAAATGGGTGGGTATTGGACAAAAATAAAGAGATTATAGCATTGTATTTTTTTATTATGTATTAATCGTTTTATTATGTATTAATCGTTTTATTATGTATTAATCGTTTTATTATGTATTAATCGTTTTATTATGTATTAAGTAATTTCTATAAAAATTTGATTATTGAACGTTTTGCGCCTTTTTGTGTAACCTTTACTTCTGTTATGTACTTTTCGGAGCTGCATAAAGTGATTCTCGTCATGATATAAATTTCACATATCAATGTGTCAAAGCCAAATTGACAGATAAACGACCCATGTTGATACGTGGGTCGGCATGGGCTCAAAGCTGTCGTGAGCTATGATACTATCAATAATATTTTGATCACGACCGCAACAACTGCGGTCGCCAAGTGGAACGATACAGTGAGCGTTTTGAATGTTGCGATCACCTAGTGGAACAAATTTAATGAGTGATATGGACTCGCAAGAGGCCAATTTAATGGACAAGCTGACAACAATATCATAATGATAAGAGGGATGACACCTTGAATACCTGTTTTGATTAGTGGTAGAGTAGCTTACGTAAACAAAAACTTTCATAAAACTCAATAAGTTTGGATATTAGATAAACATGTAACAACTCAATAAGTTTGGATATTAGATAAAACATGTAACTAAAATTTCTGTGAGGATTTCCTCTATTAGATTGGATTATCTTTGTGTTGCCATCTTATACATTTACTAAAAAAATCCAATAAAAAATCATATTGTATATAATTTTACAAACATCTATCAAAATTTTTTTTATAGTATTTTTTTTATAGTATTTTTCACATGATTTTTTAACTTAGTATAAGTAAATGTCTATAATAGTATTGATTTCCGTTGAGAACTTCAGATTAGGACTTTCAGATAGACAGTCGCTGTTAGGTGAGCCAGCCGCAATTTTTGTGACTGCAGCAATGGGGTGCTGCGTGCACGGAGACAAAAAACTATCTTAAAGACAAAAGTATCAAAAGGAAAGTATTGATCTCTGAAATAATAATGTTTTGACGTGAATACGTCTTTAAATTTGTTACCATAACAAAATCGGGGGATACAGTTTGGCGTTGCAGTTTTGAATCTATCCTCTATATCAACAATTAAATTATACCACTGGATAGCTAAAGGATCAAAGAATTCATTACGATAAGCGAGAATAGTGACGCATCGCGCGCGGTGGAGGGGGAAGCGCCGCCATTTTGAGGTTATTTTGCTGCGTATCGAGATTTCCAATTAGTATAACTTTTGATTCGGAAAAGCTAAGATGTTCGTTTTAGTTTTAATCGTCAGCTGTCGTCAAAATCTATCGATTGTATATAAAACATTAGTTTAAAGTAGTGACAGTGAGTATAATAAGGTATTAGATCTGAGTGAATATAGCGATGACTATGATAAATAAAATAATAAAACAAATAAATAAAATAAATGGATAAACATTTGGTCAAATCATTAATATGAAAAAGTAAAAATCAGTGCATTTCTTCTTAAATTTAAATAAATTCAAACAGAAGATAATTTTTACAAATTTTTGATAAAATAATTTTGCATATTAAAAAAATAACAAACATTCTAAATAATAAAAAATTGTACAATAAATTTGAAGACGCTAAAGTATAAATCAAAGAATATTTTAATTATGGTTCTCTTTATAAGTGAGTTTTTGCCGTTTCTAAATAAATGGATTAATGATGATGAAATGAAATGACTGATGGTGAAATTGGGCGGTGTCTTATTTCACTATCAATATTTTAATTATGGTTCTCTTTATAAGGGAGTTTTTGCCGTTTCTAAATAAATGGATTAATGATGATGAAATGAAATGACTGATGGTGAAATTAGGCTGTGTCTTATTTCACCATCAATATTTTAATTATGGTTCTCTTTATAAGTGAGTTTTTGCCGTTTCTAAATAAAAGGATTAATGATGATGAAATGAAATGATTGATGGTCAAATTAGGCTGTGTCTTATTTCACCATCAATATTTTAATTATGGTTCTCTTTATAAGTGAGTTTTTGCCGTTTCTAAATAAAAGGATTAATGATGATGAAATGAAATGATTGATGGTGAAATTAGGCTGTGTCTTATTTCACCATCAATATTTTAATTATGGTTCTCTTTATAACTGAGTTTTTGCCGTTTCTAAATAAAAGGATTAATAATGATGAAATGAAATGACTGATGGTGAAATTAGGCTGTGTCTTATTTCACCATCAATATTTTAATTATGGTTCTCTTTATAAGTGAGTTTTTGCCGTTTCTAAATAAAAGCGAGTATCTACTAACACGAGGTGACTCGGCTTAAGTGGCCCTGGGGCAGTGTAAAATTATTAAGTTTTAATTATTAATCTTATGATTGATAATGTGAAAAAGGCCTTTTTTCACTCTTTCTTTATTTATTTTTAGCTGACTTACATTTAGTGGACTTTTTGCTATATGAGCAAAAAGGGAATTGATGTTATGTACCTTACATAACATCAATTCCTTTTTTCACTCTTTCTTTTTGGCGGACTTACATTTAGTGGACTTTTTGCTATATGCGCAATCTTTTCCAGTTAACTCCAGTACTTAGATATGAAGATTTTATAATGTGGAAGACCATAAAACTCACTATAACAACCAAAAAAAAAGAAATTATCAAAACAAGTAAATAAGCAAAACTAAGCTAGATAAAAACAATTCAAAAATAAATTAAATTGTTAATTACAATTTTTGACATGTTTCGAGATTAGTCTCGATTGGTCTCGGCAAGGGATATAAAATGGTATAAGAAAAGACAAAGAGACTATTAGAGAAAAGACTTTTTAGACGGCCTTTGAATTTATTTATAGAGGGCGAGTTCCTGATATCCAGATCTAGTCGATTCCAAAGTCTTATATTTTCGATAGCAAAGGACTTTTCATAAAAGGTGGTTGCATGTTTGGGAAGAAGGAGATTGAGCTGGTTCTCCGAGCGTAGCCTCATGCCATATGCAGACAAGTAACTAAATCTGCTTCTAAGATATATTAGATACGTTGGATCGAACAAAATATTATAAAGAAGTATAAAAATATGCAGATTGCAAATAAATTTCGAAGGCGTTCTAATTTTTGAAGATGATCATCAGTAAGGTCTGATACGTCTACGTAGTCAAACAGTAGTAATAAGAGTGTTTGACAAAGGTGAGCTCTGGTTTGAATAGCTAGAAAATTTTGAAGATGCTATTATTGATAATTTATTTGAGGATACCAGTTAAAATTTTAAGCGAACAGTAGATCCACATCTTTAACAGTTGGCGTAAATGGAATTGGTGTGTCATTTAAAGATAGACGCTGCAGATCTGATAGCCTAATTTTAGAAAGCAGTATTTGGCAATTAAAATACTTGAGATTTAATTGGATTAACTAACAGACCCATTTTATGAGCCCACTAATCGATTGAAGCAACGTCTTCATTGAGGGTAATGTAACTACTCTATAAAAACTATTATAGTTGTTATAGAGGACAACTATACAATTTGCACATTTGGAGCAGTGCTTCATATGACCAGCATACAATTACGAGGTCCTATCAGACCGTACAGAGCGATGATGATGACCTTCTGCACACCACGCTTGTGTTTTTATCAAAATTAACAAACAAGTTGCTTTAAGCTCATATGGTATGGCGTAACTATTGACATTTATGCAAAAAAATGATTCCATGTTCGTTTATTGTATTGTGTAGTCTTGCATAGTTAAAAAGCAAACATAATGTTCAATACATTATGTTCGTTACATAATGTTCAATACATTACGGTCGAACATAATGTTCAATGTAGAGAAGATTTTCATGATTATTAATTTTAAAAAAATTAAATTTTTATTAGAGCTATTATTTGTCGAAAAAATAAGTTTATTGAAAATTGTATGTGCTATTCCTATGATCTCAGTGAAATTGAATGTCCCTTTTCGACTTTAAAAAATTCGAAACATGTACACAATATCATCATCATATATATTAATACGCTAAGGTTAAGATGTTACTCTCCCTTTTTAGAAAAAACCTCACAACTAATCCACATAAATTATATATCATTTTATAGATAATTGCTTGCTCTACCGGCATCCACAACTAAACAATTTATTATTGCTATTGTTTTTGCAAATTAATTAATTATTAAAATTATATACACAAAACAGCAATGCTGCCATCTAACGGCTCAACGTCAATATGATTGACGGTCGGTAAAATTTTTGTTAAATTTTTGTTTAAACTCACGTATAAATAAAGTGGCGCTTTAGCTCAACGCTTTTGATACTTGCGCCTCTATATGTCAATTTTAGTAAAATGTTTGTTTGATCTGTCATTTGAGCTTCATAATGGAATAAATAATGCGAAGACTTCGCACGGGTCAAGCTAGTTATGTAATAAGATGATATGCATAGAAAAAAGTTTAATTAATTTCATCTCCGATTTTCATAAAAAGTGATGGATATTTCTTTCTCAAAATGGTCGACGAATGGATTTTATAAAAAAAACAACTAAATAAATAAGATATTTTTTTCTATTAATTTTTTTAAGTGAATTTTGCATTGAAATCTTTTTTTTTTAAATTATGTCTACTCGCTAAAGATAATTGAATTTCAATCACTAATAACAATGAAAAAAGTAACAAACAAATTCTATATAATAAATGTATTTATATTAAATTTTTGTCTTTTCCAATTTCTAGCGACACCTTACATTTTATTAGAAAAAAAAGAAGCTTAGATGTTGATAAAAATAAATTGTAAGTTATGGTTACCACAAATTGGATGTGTGTGTTACCACTAATTAGATATGTTATGGTTACCACTAATCAGATGTGTATTATGGCTACTACTAATTAGATGTGTATTATGTTTACCACTAATTAGATGTGTATTATGGTTACCATTAATTAGATGTGTATCATGGTCACTACTAATTAAATGTGTATTAATGTTTACGACTAATTAGATGTGTTTTATGGTTACCACTAATTAGATATGTATTATGGTTACCACTAAATAGATGTGTATTATGGTTACCACTAATTAGAAGTGTATTATGGTTACCATTACTTAGATGTTTATTATGGTCACCACTAATTAAATGTGTATTAATGGTTACGACTAATGAGATGTGCATTATGATTACCACTAATTAGATGTGTATCATGGTTACCATTAATTAGATGTGTATTATGGTTACCATTAATTAGATGTGTATTATGATTACCACTAATTAGAATGGTATTATGATTACCATTAATTAAATGTGTATTATGGTTACCATTAATTAGATGTGTATTATGGTTACCACTAATTAGATGTGTATTATGGTTACCATTAATTAGATGTGTATGTAGATTTCTTATAATCAAAAATGAAAACGAGAAGATTTCTTTAACTTTGTTGTTGCTCCAAGAAATGTAATTTGATGAAGAGAGTTGGGGCTTGCAAAACTGTTTTAATCTGTGTCCAATTAAATTTATAGTAATTTTCTTCAACTTTTATAGAACAAATGTGGACACGGGGTGTCATTGCGTGAAAAATCTACCTGTAATGCAAATCGGGTGCAAGATTTTCCAAAAGGACATTTTGGAAAATGTTCATAAAGTTTTATGTAGTAGAGTTTTTTTTATAGAATTCTTGTAGCGAAAGAATAAAATACAGAAATTTTCCCCCAAAAAGATATGATGGAGGAATTTCCCCTTAGAGGTTATAGTTGAAATATTTATTTTTCTAAATATCGACCTAGGTATTTGGAAAAATTATTTGGTTATTGCACATACATACTTACTTGATTTGGTCACCAGTAATTAACTGTAAAAAATTTTGGAAAGCAGAGTTTTCCGGTTAGATTTATTGATATTTTCAGGTATTTATTTTGTATCTATCTTCCTATTTAAAAAAACATGGAATTTTTTTCAGGTCTTGTCTGTATAAATGATTCTATAACTATGCAAAGTATTAAAGGGGAAGAAATGATTGTCGGGGTGAATCTCATTACTCTGGATAAAGAGATGAAAAGACCATTCAGATAGAAAAAAATTGTTCGTAAGTGCTTCGTAATTGATTTTAGAAAAAAAAACACTGATGCATCTAAATTTTCTTTATTTTTTATTGTAAAGACTAATTACCGGTAAAGTCTAAAGACCAATATAAATAATTTAAGGACCTAGAACTATAAGTTATCACTAACTTTCATTTATTGCTTCATAGATATATTATTTTGATATAAATAAATTAAATACATTAAACTATTTACCACCTATATACATTACGGGTTATATTGATCAAATATTAATTAATAATTTATAAGTATTTAAAGAAAAAAAAATTGATATCAAAAGCGTTATGAATTATTACGGAGCTAATTTGATTTTTTTCTTGCATAAAAATAGTATTGCCATAAGGGACTCAGTCTGAAAATCATAGTATTCAATAGCTACAGTTTCCTCTAGCTTGTCAATGGATCTTTCAAATTGTAAATGACATTTATGACTGACAGTTGGAATTTGACAGGTGCCATTTATAACTTATTCAATGAAAATAAAATTACTTAGGCACATTATATGTTGAAATGCAAAAGTAATTCTTGCGATTTACAGTTCGTTCATATTATTACGAATTTTATTTAGCATGTTGGTACACTTACGTTTATGTGTATTAATGTTGTACAATCATTGAATATCATACGATATAGAAAACAATGTCACGTAATTTTTTTTAAACTTGCAGGTTTACGTAAATAATTTATTTTCATTTACATAATACATGCAAACCTCGTAAATATTAGAGTTCGTGACCAGCAAAGGCTGATTTAATTTATGACAATATGTATTTCAAAATTGTTTATAAAATTAACTCGAACAATAAAAATATATTATAATAATAGATGTTACCAGTATACAAAACATAGTTTTTCAATATTGCCAATAACTAGAAATGACCTTGACTTAACGGACAAAATGTAACTAGATTGATATTTTTAGAGTATAAATGATTTCTGCAATAAAATTGTCTAATAACATCGATTACAAAAAAAAAACATTTCAAAACTACGGCAACATAATATTACAGTTTAAAATTGGAATAAGCTATTTGACATTCAGCGTTCTATTGAATACGCTACCATAGAAACGACAAAATGGCCACACCCGATAGCTGTCAAAAATATATTTTACAAAATTCTATTTAAACCATCTATAGTATATTTAGGAAATGTTATTAATACAAAAAGTTAGAAATACATTTTTTTACATAATCTCACATGGAACCACAGAATTAATATTAATTATATTTATACTAATTTAACGCTTAACTAAAGCCTAAATATATGTAGAAATTATAAATATTTCGGAAGCTACTTTGGTAATTAAAAAAAACTTTATCCAATTAATAAAAAATATAAAAAAATTGTACATATAATATCGCTTAAATTACGTTTATTACGATCCAATTACAAAAATTTTAATTACTGTCATATGTTAATAATAATATAATTTACTAATATTAAATTATTTTCAATTACAATTGTATTATTTTACAATAAAGTATAAATTTCCTATAAACAATTCGCAGGATCCAAATGTCGATTCGATTTTTTTTCCTTAACTAGAAATAGGTACGATATAAGACGTAAAAAATTACTTTTATCGTAAAATACATTTATTTCTTTATGAAATGACAAAACTTAGAAAACTGATTTAGTTTTACATTTTTTTTTACGTTCCAATAGCCTAGTAACTGGATTAAGCCATAGGGAGCAACGATTCAGAGCACCAGATTATAAATTTCCTTACTTCTTCTCGATCATAAGTTCGTCAGTTATTTTTTTCGTAAACGTTACGTCAGTATCATTTGGAAAATCTCCACGTCATCACAATTCAAAGTATAGAATAGAATAAGCATGTCATCATCCAATGAAGCAATAAATGCAAAAATGAGTGAGAAACCACTAGTAACAGCTGCTAACAACACTCCATCATAACAACAACCAGTTGAATGACATTGTTTCATAACGAAAGTAGGATATTACACTCGTTAGTATTTTATTCCCTAATTATAACTGTTTTAAAAATTTTTAGCGATATTGGATACAATTTACAGCAGTGATGATCGGAAATGGATCATGTTGTAGCAAGTATAATGGAAAGAACTCGAGAACACATAAGTTGGTATAAATACTTTGGTAACGAGGAGGTTACCAAAGTATTTATGCCAACAAGAACTGTATTATGCTTATTGAAGTAACTATTAAAGTTGATATTATAAACCATAACCGGTGCTATTCTATAGTGAATTTTGCGAACTAATGTGCTAAAATAACGTATAAATACGCTTAGTATTCAGACAGAGATATTAGTGATAATAAGAAAAGTTGTATTCGAAAATATAAGTAAAACAGGCAAGATCGGGCGACAAACTAATCAAACGAAATGAAGGATATTATGGAAGATTAGTCAAGTCATCTACGTAACATTTACGTAACAACATTTCAGAATAAAGAAATTTCACTTCAAATACGCACAATGAGCTAAAGAATATTGTGAGAAATTAGACATGTTATTTATGTAACATGTACGTAACAACATTTCAGAATGAAGAAGTTTCACCTTAATAGCTCTTAACAAGCAATAGACTGTTATGGAAGGTTACTCCCATTATTTACGTAACATATACGCAACAATATTTCAAAATGAAGAGGTTTCACTTTAATGATGAGGCTAAAAGGTTACTCCCATTATTTACGTAACGTAACAATATTTCAGAACGAAGAGGTTTCACTTTAACAGTGAGCAACACATTAGAAGATATTGTGGAAGATTAGTCGTATTATCTATGTAACATGGACATAACATCATGTTTCAATAAAGATATTTCACTTCAATAGCGCCCAACAAACTAAAGAATATTGTGGAAGATTAGTCACATTGTATACATAACATGTACGTAACAACATTTTGGAAACATTTGGTTTCACTTTAATAGTGAGCATTAAACTAAAGAATATTTGGGAAGATTAGTCATTTTATCTACGTAAAACGGACATAACATCATGTTAGAATAAAGTAGTATTTACTTCGACAGCGCATAACAAACTAAAGAATATTGTGGAAGATTATCTACATAACATGTATGTAACAACATTTTTGAATAAAGAAGTTTCACTTAAACAGCACACAACGCACTAAAAGATATTGAGGAAGATTAATCACATTATCTACATAACATGTAACAATGTTTCGGAATAAAGAAGTTTCACTTCAATAGTGCGCAAGGAACTAAAGGATATTATGGAAGATTAGCCACATTATCTATATAACAAAATTTTTGAACAAAGAAGTTTCACTTCAACAGCATACAATGAACTAAAGGATATTATGGAAGATCAGTCACATTATCTACGTAACATGTACGTAATAACACTTCAAAATAAAAAATGTCATCTTGCGCCTGTGACGCAAACGAATGTAATTTCAATTTGCTTTTATTATCAAATTCATATTATTTCAACCCATTTTTTTTTTTCACATCTCCATTATCACACTTGTGTGCTCGCTCCATCGTCCCTATAACTTCAGTACCAAGAGTTAACCAATTGAAAAAAAATCAAATCGAACACAGTTCCATAATCTTGCAACAGAAAACGCCGCCTCACTTTGATGCGACTTTTCTTTCCCAACCGTTCCAACCAAACTCGCTGGCCCCCATATATTCACAACGTGTTAGATATCTGCTTTAGGACTAAACGTCTTATGTCTAAATACGACATTAATTTATTTTCATACGTAAATATATATCTATATATATATGGCGCTAGGGGAACATCATATCTTATGTAGAGATCTTGTAGAATTCCCAGATAGAGCCGTGTTATTCTTGGCGAACCGTCTGTCTGTCTATCGGAACAGTATATTTTATAAAACAAGTAGCGTTAGCCACATGAGATTTGTAATATGTATGTATTATAAAGTGAGCATATGGGCACGAAACTAAAAAAAAAATTTGTGGGTTTACTGTACAGTTGAAAGCAAATTAAGTTTTTATAAAATTCAACTAGCGGGATATCGAAGATAGAATTGAGTAGAATATGTTGTGAATATGTTCTTGACCAAAATTTTTTTTCTGTATTTAGATAGTATTGTTTTTAAAAACAACTTAAAATTGTGATTTTTTTAGAAGATTGATCGTTCAGTTGATCTTTTTTTACGCGGTTATCATGAAATACAATGTTGAAAAATAATTTTTTTTAAATTTATGAGATACCTAAAAATAACTGATTAAAACTCATCAGTAAAGATAAGTACATTTAAAAATATAGATCGCATTATAATTGACAAAAAATAATTTCTCCGATTCAAAAATTGTTATTAATTTCAATAAATATCACATCATAAAATATTGCTCTAGAAGTAATAAATTAACCTAAATAAACTTGTTTAACAAATTAACTTACAGTTTCAGAACAATTTTTATAGTAATTGAAAAGTAAACAGGATTTTTCGACATTACATCGTTTTGAAGTTTCTATAATTTTGGAAAATTCAATCAAATTGAAAATATAATAAAGTTTTTCTTCCAATGTCAGCTGAAGTCTGAAAAAAAATATGATTATAAAACCCTAAAGAAGAAAAAGTCATCTTTGACATTTTGATGACAGCTGTCAATGTCACTATAAAATTCTCTTTTGTTTATGATATTTAAATGATTAAAAACATTTTTTTATAATCATTTTCTAGCGTTTTTTTCATTTCTTTATAAATGCTATTATCCTTAATTATGTTTTAAACCAATTCCTAGGCAGAGACTGTCATTTCAGTTTACATGGATCAAAAAAAATTAATCTTTTACGAAGTCAACATTTTAAATCTGCCAGTACAGAAGGTGATTTGAAACTCTTTTCAATGAGAGATAGACATTTCAATAGATCACAGCTCATATTCGACTCGATAATAAAATGAAAGGAGTTGGGACTGTCTAGATGTTGCCAGTTAATCATTTTGAGATTGGTTATTCGGTTGTTTTAAAAGACGTTAACATGAAAATAATCATTACATCGAATATAAATTATATTTACCAAAATTGTCAGTGTTTTTACTGGTTCGAATATGATATAGACGGAAAGAAAAAAATGCATATTTCTTAAATTAATTTTTTCACAGCGGCAATCTCGATCACTGTTCTCTTTTCAAAATTTGCTTGACATTTAACCTATAATATTTGAAACAAAATAATTTAAAAAATCAATAAAATTTTATTTCGTTCTTAAATTAAGTAAATTGTAATAAATTATATCATTTGTTAAATAACAATTTAAATATAAAATTACTTTTTTCTGCGTATAAAACTTTATACAAATTGTCGATCATATAAATTTAATCAAATACCTCAATCGCAACTTCATAAAATATCAACAATTTTTTTATTTTGTGGTAGTTTCCCGCTGTTTCTACAACTCGCAAATAATGGCAGACAGTTGACGATAGATCTTATCGATTAATTGAAATTACATAATCCTAAAACCAGAAAATGGCCAAAAATCGAGACGCATTGCGTTATTGTTTGGTCGACAAAATGACAAAATCATCGTAGCATCTATCAAGATTAGTAAAAAATGAAATATGACAGATGAAAAAAATGAAAATTAGACAAAGACAATAAGCTGCATAGAAAAAGAAGAGTGCCTGAGTAGACTATGGATACTTTATCAAAACCCCTTTTTTTGTAAGAAAATTGTTTTTTATCGCATGTAACTTTTATCATTTTTGACTGTATCATTAATGTAAGTTGTGTATGGCCATTTTTTATACTACAAAACTTTGACATTTAAATAAAACTTTTGACAAAAAATAAGTTATTTTATAGTTCCAATATAAAAAATTGCAATCGACTAAAATAAAAATTGCTAAGAATGTAATAGATTGATTTCAGCAAAATTCTTTTAAAGAGGACAACCAAACTTGCAATTATAGTACACAATATATAGCCAACATAAATATTGTATTAATTATACCAAGCTTTGTCCCGTTGAAAGAAATAAATACAATTAACTAAAACAGTATCGTTAGCAATTATCATGAACTTAGCACAGACAACGAATAAAATGGACCATCCTTGTATAAAAATTTATTAAAATGAAGCAAAAGGAAGCACAGAAACCAGACGCCCCATAAAATAGTACGACATTTATGAAAAAACAGAAATATCGTTACAATCCTATACTGTTTAACTATATCTAATGTTTATTTCATACAAAGGTATTAATACCTCTTCGTGCTAGCACGGATGCTATTCTAGCACGTGTAACCTATATTCCAATACAGTTTACATCAATACTTAGCACAATCATTATTTCACATTCGTGCCAGCACGACTTTCTCTACTCACATTTCACATAACATAATTACTATTAGCTTCTCGCGCTAGCACGGATGTCATTGTAGTAAAGTTTTCGAGACACTTATTGTAATTTTATTTAAGATATAGTGCAATTTACGTAGCACATTCCATGACCAAGCAGTTGTGCTGCGTTACAGAGATTATTAATGTATTATGTTTATTGTCATTAACTTAAACATAGCACAGTCGTTATTACGTATATGTGCTAGCTATGCACGCTGGAGTACCACATTTAACAATAACACACAAACACCGTTGAGGTTGTGCTGTTTTCCTTTTAATGTATTGGGTGTTTAGTTGGACACTAGTATAATATAGGGTTGCATCTAACGTAGCACAGCTATCGACAGCAATGGCAGGAGAGCATTTAACATAGATCGGCCGACCGAAGTTGCCGAGTCCCCAAGATACACTCCCGTCTCATCCGCTCTCGGCTCGTGTGCACCTCCCCTCGTATGGAATTGGAATATGTCGCTCACCTGGAATATTGCATGAGTAAGTTTGAGTTTTTTTTAAAATATATTACGGTTTCATCAACCCAGAATATTTTCTTCATTCTAAAAGTATTGATGTTTTTTCAAATAGTTTAGATTAAAAATTATTCCAATATATTTGTAATTCACAATTAAAGTAATTTATTTTGAATTTTGCTGTAATCTAGAAAGTTAACTAAACAGGTGGTGGGCATATTACTACAACAGCAATCTCTTGCAATCAACCAGTATTAGACAAGCAACTAGTTGAAAAAAAATTAACAATAAATATATTTACACATAGATATATATCAGCAGTAAAAATACTATATGAAGAACAGAGGCACCTCTTGGAGAAGAGTCCACTTCTTGGAATACTTCCAATTACATTTATTGGAAAAAAAAATGAAATTATCATCTGCCATGTGCACCATGTAGTTATTAACTTTTAATTTATTACATACGAAGTGGTTTACTCACTTCGTTCCATCCGTATCTATTTTTGGCCTGTACGATCGCCTCGTAGACAGCTCCTGGTTCAAGTCCGCGTAACTCGTGGGCTACGTGGTGTGTTAGGGTGCCACCTGCCGCTGCTCCGCCCGGGATCACCACATCGTGCCACCGCCCCGGTTGTTGAAAGGTCTCGTTCATCTGCGCAAAATTACGGAGAGCATAACATTGGTGGATGTGGAAATTCATGAAGATGACACAAACCTAGACTCATTATTGATGCAACTTGCTGTTATGTTTCATAGCTGCTGTAACATTGTTACATCTTGCCATTTCCTTTCCAAAAATTTTCGAAAAAAGTTTTGAAACAGTTTTATGACAGCGCTAAGTCATCATATGGAGGATATGTCATCATGTCATATGTATATATGTCATATGCATGTATTCATGATTTGTTTATTAATACAGAATAAATTGTAAAGCTATGTTGCATGTATTTCATGTATTTTCTCAGAAAATGTAAGCTTGTACGTAGGGTTTCAAGATGAGTGTGACAAAGTTGTGGAGAGATATTTCCTTGATGTCCTGAAGTGAACAATGGAAACCATTCTTCAAAATCCGAGGTAGTTCTGGAATTATTCAGGTTTATAGCCGAATATTTTTGTAAAATTGTTACGTTACGTTATTTAAAAGTCTAAATTTTTTTATAAACCGAAAACAATTGGAAAGAAATAAATTATTGCCAAAATATTTTGAACAAAATTCGTGTTGCCACTTTCAAGGTTCGGAAAAGCGTATTAAATACATTTTATTAAAATTATGTGGTATATTGTCTTACCCAATGCAGACAATAGGTATGTTACATTTGATAGAAATGGAACGTCTCTATTCTTATTTCTCTATGTGTCTCTAGTGGAAACCTGTTTTTTTTTTAATTTTTCATATGGTCCTAACTTTTTCGTTTTTATTTCTCTATTTTATAAACCAGAGTACAACTATGTGTCTCTAGTGGAAACCTGTTTTTTTTTAAATTTTTCATATGGTCCTAACTTTTTCGTTTTTATTTCTCTATTTTATAAACCAGAGTACAACTATGTGTCTCTAGTGGAAACCTGTTTTTTTTTAAATTTTTCATATGGTCCTAACTTTTTCGTTTTTATTTCTCTATTTTATAAACCAGAGTACAACTATGTGTCTCTAGTGGAAACCTGTTTTTTTTTTAATTTTTCATATGGTCCTAACTTTTTCGTTTTTATTTCTCTATTTTATAAACCAGAGTACAACTATGTGTCTCTAGTGGAAACCTGTTTTTTTTTAATTTTTTCATATGGTCCTAACTTTTTCGTTTTTATTTCTCTATTTTATAAACCAGAGTACAACTATGTGTCTCTATTGGAAACCTGTTTTTTTTTTAATTTTTCATATGGTCCTAACTTTTTCGTTTTTATTTCTCTATTTTATAAACCAGAGTACAACTATGTGTCTCTATTGGAAACCTGTTTTTTTTTAAATTTTTCATATGGTCCTAACTTTTTCGTTATGCAGAATTTTATAAAACGGTTTGTGCTCTTCTTTCTAGGATATAAAAGAGAATTAAATCTTTGTCGTCTTCAACTTTACACCTAAAACCTGTACAGTGGATTTCGTTTATAACGATAACTAAGGAACCTTTAAAATTACGATGCTATCACCACATGTTGTAATATGCGAATATAGGGATCTGTGATACAAAATAATATGAACAATATATTTATATACACAATGTATTTATTAAACAACACTTATTTGTAACTGAACTGCATTACCAGCTCCTTGCACTAACTAACCTACCTACTGGCAATCATCAGAACAAAACGCAGTAACATAACATGCATAACAGCAGTAATGTAACACGCATAACAGCAGTCAGCAGAGAAAAGTGCCATGCTAACACATGTTGACCATATTGATATCTTGATAAAAAATAATGTCATGAGTTTTCGTGTTGGTGACGATTGAATTTTAAATGGTTCAAAGGTCGCCACGTCTGCATACGATTTCTAGAAATTTGTAACAATAAACTTCCTAAAAGCAGTCTCTACAACCAAAATGGGCGCTATATAAAAAGTTGCTATATCTGAGGGAATTTTCTAGGAAATTCTAAATTCAAGGAACAAAGGTGTTACATTGCTATTACTGGAAAATCTTTATAACCAAAGGCATTATCCTGCCAGTGCATATCCATAATGTGGACGACTTTTCTTCATATTTTTGGTTTTTCATTAACCGGTCGCAATAATAATTGATTCTGTCAGTTTGAAGATTTATAGAGCAACAAATAGACTATAACCAAAAAGTCACTACAATACCATAAGCTGACGGTACAGCAGACGAAGCTCGTCAAGTGGAGGATACGAGTCCACTGCGAAGGCTAGCGTGTAGGCGCGGGCGCGGCGTGCGAGCGGTGGTGATGTGAAGCGGGCGGCGCCCGGCCGCCCAGATACCTCCACATGTTGGCGAGCGCGGCCCAAGCTGTTGTCTGCCACGCAGCTGCAAAATAAAAAAATAAAAGATTTATCACAGATTCTGACTTGGGCAAGTGTTACCAGACTCAATATATATGTTATGGGCGAAGTGAGAAATTGGACATTATTCATAAGGTACAAGCAAAAATGAGCAAGCAACATAATAATTATTGGGAAAACTATTTCTTTGACCAGATATTATGAACAATACTTTACATTTTTTGGACGGAGCTATTAAAAATTTTATCTTGTCATAAAATTTTTTTTGCTTTCGCATACAACAATAACCTTTCCTTTGTAATGGTTTATATTTTGTACTTGATTTCTTCTCCATTCGGTTTCTTCTACAGTATTTTATTGTTATACGAGTATCATGTCGTATCTTAAATGTTTTTATCGCTAATACTCTTCAAGTTTCTTACTAGTCCGTTTCACGTCTTCGTCTTACTGATCGGTCCAGAGGTTTTAGCCTTTCGTATCATTCCAAGTAACCTGGTTTTATGAAAATTTGGGTATTCTAACCTTTTAGTAACAATAATTGTTTTAATCGTTCATCAAAACAGCTATTAAATTAAATGAATTTTAATTGCTCTGTAACGGACCTGATTAAAAGCACCAAGGTAATGAAAAAACACCAATTGTAAAATACAAATACATATCTATAACAGTTTTAGATTTTATTCTAAACAAAATAAATACATAACAAGCGAGCGAGACGTAGGTGTTGATTGACTAGTGCATTAAACACATGCTTTTCTGCCTGACGTCACTGCAATATGTAATAATATGTATGAAATTATCCAGCAACTTCGTAACAGTAGTCATAATAACCAGACAATAGGGAACCTTACTGCCAATTTCTCCCACTAGGGGGTTACCTATACTTTAACGTAACCTTCATAGATAAATACGTTGTGACATTTTGTAATTTATATCCGTCTGTCTTGAGAAGTATTGAATTTCATTGGTTTCTCCAAGATTAAATCTTGATTTATAATATACATGGAATAATGTTATACAGTTGCTGCTGCCGTTGGGGCAGTTGGAGATATAGTTGTCCATTTATTCCCTAAGGACAAACAACATCGAAAGCTGTGGGAAATACCTGTGCTTCGCAAAAACTTTAGGCAACAAAACAAAACCTAGGCTATGGTCAGAGGAAAGGTTTTAATCTTATTTTATAATTTAAAATTAATAAATATCTGTAATTTTTCGCCATATTACCTATTCATATAAAGTTTTTAATTTCGCACGCCACAAAAATCAGCCGCTATTTTGATACCAAGTTTTGTTTACGTCTTACTTCGATGGCGCTATCTACGTTTAGTTTTGTGTAATATTCCCTATTTAATAAATAACTAAATCAAAATGCAAATTTAATTAAATGACTAGCTTTAAGTATTACTCGTATTATTTATATTGACAGAGCCTATAATGCCCATAATGTTTAGACCAGGGGTGTCCAACATAATTGTATGGCGGGCCAGGTTTATTATTTTTGAAACCGTAGCGGGCTAATAGCATAGTGAAATTGAAATGTGAAGAAAACAGTAATTTTAATTTATCAACCTGAATGATTTATTAAAAAAAAGAAAACCTCAGGTTTACAAATATTTGTGTAGTGCAACTGACGTAAGCATATTTTTTAATGGATATTTGCACAATATCTCTTTATGATTCTTTTAAAGATGTTGGACCTGGTGTCCGGTGACTTGGCCCTGACCATGCAATAAGTCATCGGACACCGTAGTTTGATACCATTATTGAATTTAAACAAATGAAGGTGGAAATAAATTTTAGGTTCTCAGAAGCATACCCGTATACACTATCTTTAAATCTCTATCTTGTATTACAAATTTTTTTTTAATTTCACATAAATCTTACCAGAAATTATATTCATACATGTATTACCATTCAACCCTGGCTGAACGACATATATAACTCAATTAAATATTACCGCAAAGAAAAAACCTTCTTCAGGATTTAGTGAGATCTTTTGTCTTATTCAAACAATACGTCTCTCCATATTTCGACTGAGACAACTATTATATGAAAACTCTTATAAATAATTACTAAATTAATCGGATATATCATTCGTACTTGTATATTCATTACTGTACATTCATTTTACTAGAACAAGCCTCGTGTGCTATTAGTAAATTTGTCTACGGTTACCCACAACCACATAAAATATTTCCCGAATTGGACAACTGTTAAATTTGTATAAAATGTTACCATATGGTTATATCCATCAGTGCGTACAGGCTTACGTTAGATGCAAAACTAAACGATTTGTTTTAATGTTACCATAGACTGCGCCACTGACCATATGTTTATATCCATCAGTGCGTACAGGATTACGTAAGATGCAAAACTAAACGATTTGTTTTAATGTTACCATAGACTTGTATTTTGATAGAAACTGAGAATCAATTTAGTAAAAAAACTTAGAAATATGCTTTATTTATATTTTCAGCCATTTTAGCCACTTTTTAACCATTTCATTTTCAAGTTTCATTTGATCAGGTCAAAACTGTTGGTAATTTATTTAAGGATAACTAAAAATTGATAAAGGGCACAGTAGCAATCGTGTCGCAACTAGTGACTTAGAACTATGGTGCTACTGAATTTCTTTTATTTTATCTGATATAACATTTTTCATGCTTTCGGCTAACTATTACTTCAGTTTTCATTGGCTTTAATAATAAGGTTTTCATAGTATTTACAAATTTGCATAATCAAATACCGTTTTGATTCGACACTCGCTACATCAACAAATTTAATATGTTTTATCAATTTATGTAACTGAAGCACTTAAACCGAGTATATAAAGTTTATCAAACTAAGCATAGTACTCTTTTTATAATAGAATATAATGCAGACAATGTCGGATAGAGTACCTAATACTTTTTTAAGATTTAACTTATTTTCTTCTATAGATCAACATAGCATATAAAATAAGATACCTTATTTTATCATAAATTTAATTATACCATTTATATTATTTCTCATTTATATTTTATTAGTTTTATGGATATTACCATTCAATAAGAGACATATGTAGGTCGCTAGATAAGTTTCGTTGTACTCGTTTGTTACTTACTTTTTGAAAAAATCTCCGTTGCAGTCTCACGCATATCGAAACCTGATAAAAAATTTCTTGGCAACATTCCTTTAGTACGCTAGGGCTGATCTCCACAATTCCCCGATTGCCTCAATATCACTTCCGATAATTGAATGTTTTAGGTGTATTTTGATATATGAGGAAAGTGTAGTCACATAGGGTTAAGTCTAGAATATATAAAAAATGTGCCAATAATTTGATTTTTATTATCACTAAATGCTTTCTAACATATGATCTAGGTGTTTTTTGACATATGGGAAAAGTGTCGTCACATGGGGATAAGCCTGGAATATGTGAAAGACGTGCCAATAATTTGATTTTTCTCTAAGTACCAGTGCATTAACTTAAAGCAAAAACTGGGTATTTAGTCTTGAACTTGGACATTTTCAACACATTAATTACCTATTTTTTTAAGCATAGCTTAAAATTGTATAGAATAATTGTATTGTAAAACCTTGTATTGCATGTATAAAATGTATGTATGTATAAAATGTGTATGTATGTATAAAACCTTGTATTGCAGACCATGAATTCCGCTACGGTTAATTTTTAAAATTTATGTTGATGCAATGATCAACATGCGTCAAAATTTGTTTTGATGCAATGATCGTTGCGTGTCAAAATCTATACAAATATTGATGCAATGATTGTCATTCGTCAAAATCTATAACGATGCAATGATGGTCATGCGTCAAAATCTATATTGATGAAATGATTATCATGTGTCAAAATCTATATTGATGCAATGATCGTCATACGTCAAAATCTATATTGACAAAATGATTATCACATGTTACTATATTGTGTCTATGTCTGTCTCACTGTCTCACTATATTGTGTCTATATTGATGCAATGATCGTCATACATAATAATCTATATGGATACAATGATATTCATGGGTCAATATCCGTATTGAAGATTATCACGTGTCAAAATCTATGTTGATGCAATAGTCGTCATACGTCAAAATAGATATGAATGCAATGACCTTTATGTGTCAAAAACTATATTGATGCAAAGATTATCATACATCAAAATTTATACTGATGTCATGCGTCAAAATCAATATTGACTTTAATGTAATGAGTTGTACTTTTTCCTATTTGACCACACTTCAATTTGATTTCATAACATTATTACTGCGACGACAAACCTTACATAACGACCTAAATATTTTCATAGCATCCTACTCTGGACGTGACCCCTGTTTAACACCAGGAAATATGTAGTTCTAAATCAGAATGCTACTTTAAACGAATCTCTGACTTGAAATTTTGTAGACGAACGTATATCATAAATATTAGTCATCATTTCGTTGTTACCGCCCATCATGTGGCATTTATACTATTTTAGTAAACATGAAAACGTCAAAGTCTCATTTTTTAATCAAAACACATGGCTATAGAATATATTCAGAATTGTTATATTAATATGATGAATAAAAAAAAAACCAGCAAAAATACATATTTTCGCTACACATTTTTATTATAATTGACTGCTCTTAGCCTACTGTATTTTAGTGTAGTACTGTGTTTTAATTCAGAACTACTGAAACATGACAGTTGAAGTATCCAATCGGGCAAACAATACAATTACTTCCACTCACCTGTAATTACCAAAGTCCTCAGGCTGAACATTGTTGATGAGCAGTGTGTGGTTGTTGCCACGCGCTGACATTGACATGCGCTCCGTCGGACTCAGAGGGAACGAGTTCTGGTACCAAGAGACCTGAAAGCATGTCCACATCACATATTAACTTAGATATGAAACTCCTCTTTCAAAGTGCTTCAGGCATGCTGCTGGAGTAATGATTCCGTTCTAGGAGAAATAATTGATTAATTGAAGAATACACTGCTGAAAAATTTGTATTTATTCAGTGAGTTGATGCAGAAGTCAGCTTTTTGGCGTTAATGCCTTTTTTAAAATGAAATTTATTGCGAAAGTAATGCGTGAGACTTGTCACCAAACAATATTGCGTCTTGTAAAATTATATTTATGAATGTTTCTAAACTTCTATTTTTTTACTTTGAAAACCTAATTTTCAATTCAAATTTGATGCGAGCAAAGCTACAAGCGAAAGCGAAGCCAATATCGTAATATAACCTCTTACAACTTTTCTTTATCGGACTATTGATATTTTAAATAATTTTCATGAACAATTCCATTTAAGAAACTTAGCTTTTGGTGCACCATGAATCTACACCCTACGACACCATGCTAACGTTAATTTTTTTTTATAAAGTATCACGTATGATTCTTTTAAATTACAATAAGTGTCTTTAAAGATGTATTCTTAAACCCAGTGCTATAACCTTAGACACCTGCGTCTAAGGTTACAGCAGTGGGTTTAGGAATACATCTTTAAAGCCACTTTAGATTTCAAAAGCATATATATGTGAAGCGTGCTGAAGTATATAAGAGAAAATTGTGTGTACCCACTGTTTTCAATTACTTTTTCATTTTTTAAAGTTTTCCTTAATAAGTTTTATTATATTTTTAAGGAGAATGAAAGAGGGAACCATAGAAAAGACGGCATGTCGATTTTGATTTAGAATACAGACAGATGTAACAAGGATGTTGTGTGAAATATTGGGAGATCTATTCTTAAGTACTCTACTCAAGCTGGGAAAGACCAATTTAGGTGTTTTTACTGAAATGTACGTAAACACAAAGAGGGCTGTTTTTCATATTAATTTATCGTATTGTGATTATTTGTAAATAACGTAAGTAAACACAAGGAGGATTGTTTTATATGCAATTTATCGTATCGTAATTATTCATATATAATGTACGTAAACACAAAGAGCACTGTTTTTCATATGTAATTTATCATATTGTAATTATTCATATATAATGTACGTAAACACAAAGAGCACTGTTTTTCATATGTAATTTATCATATTGTAATTATTCATATATAATGTACGTAAACACAAAGAGCACTGTTTTTCATATGTAATTTATCATATTGTAATTATTCATATATAATGTACGTAAACACAAAGAGCACTGTTTTTCATATGTAATTTATCATATTGTAATTATTCATATATAATGTACGTAAACACAAAGAGCACTGTTTTTCATATGTAATTTATCATATTGTAATTATTCATATATAATGTATGTAAACACAAAGAAGGCTGTTTTTCATATGTAATTTATCATATCATAATTATTTGTATATAATGTACGTAAACATAAAGAGGGCTGTTTTTCATATGTAATTTATTGTATCATAGTTATTTGTATATAATGTACGTAAACACAAAGAGGGCTATTTTTCATATGTAATTTATCGTATCGCAATTATTCGTATATAATATAGGTAGACACAAAGAGGCTTGTTGTTCATACGTAATTTATTGCATTGTATGTTAAATTTTTTATTCCCATGTAGCTCTCTAAGAGCTTAATAGATTTTGATGTATGAGGTGTCATTAGATTCATCTCGATCCCCTGAACAATACTCGTATATTGCTCGCAGAATAAAAAGGATGACAGGATAGGTATTATACTTAGTTGGAGACCATCAGATATTTTTTTTTCAACTAGTGGGATATGCCTCTGACTGTCGTTTCTTATGAGTTTGAAATTGGTAAATTCTGACAATGGTTGCGTGGTTTACTGTGAGTCTAAGTAATTTAATTTAACATACATTACCAATGACACTCAGATATAAATAAGGAAAATACCTCAGCTGGAGGATCAGCCAGTACCGTACATAGCAGCTCCGCTCTGAATCCTTCGCCGGTGTGTACCCAAGACCTCTCCACCACTATCTCCGGTGGGTCTGTAACACAAAAGAGGTTTTTATTTTATTTTTATTTAAGGATATAATTTATCTGGTTTTTTCACCATTTTTTTGTGGAGATTTAATTGGATGTTTATGTGACATTTTAACAATATATTTCTGTTTTTTATTACAAATTGTTTTAACTCGCTGTTTAAGAAGTTACTTTAGTTCATAACTGTTTTTTGTTGTATGTTTCTTATTATATGAGTCGACTTTTTTATCAAATTTTACAACAAATTTTTATAGTTTATATATGTATGTGAGTGTATACCGAAAAGATTCCAACAGATCCTTATTGCTGAAATAGTGTTGCCTATCTTTACATCGGTTAGAGGTTTTTAGCTGGTATATGACATATACTACAGATTGTACTTTATATATGTTATGTAATTTTTACACCAAAAATCGACAATCACATTTAAAATTATGCACAATTTTATTTTAAGGAAGTGCCTTATATACAAAGAGACTTTTAAGTAGAGTAGAAACATGGTTTTCTAGTCACCCCTAACAATGACAACCCTAACACAGCAAAGAATTTGTCGCAACCATTGGATGTTTCAATGGAACAAAAAATATTTAAAATCTAATCTTCACATTAAAACGAAGTCTTTTTATATAAAAGTTTAGTCAGACCTGTACGAACATATTCATTTAAAACACGGATACCTGACATCCAGAAATGAAGAAATGCTTGCTGTTTTTGAAAGAAAGGTTCTACAGAATGTTTTGGGTGGTATTGTCTCTAATGGAGGAGCCAAGAAGAGCTAATCTGGAACTGTGTAAAAATACAGGAGTATGATATAACAGAGATTATATAAAGATCTCATGAAATGTTTTGGGAGGTATTGACCCTAATGGAGTATTGCAAAGAAGAGCTAATCTTGAACTGTGTAAAAATACAGGAGTATGATATAATAAAGATTATACAAAGGTCTTACGCAATGTTTTGGGTGGTATTGACCCTAATGGAGTACTGCAAAGAAGAGGTAATCTTGAACTGTGTAAAAAATACAGGAGTATGATATAACAAAGATTATATAAAGGTCTCACGGAATGTTTTAGGAGGTATTGACCCTAATGGAGTATTGCAAAGAAGAGCTAATCTTGAACTGTGTAAAAATACAGGAGTATGATATAATAAAGATTATATAAAGGTCTCATGAAATGTTTTGGGAGGTATTGACCCTAATGGAGTATTGCAAAAAAGATCTAATCTTGAACTGTGTGAAAATACAGGAGTATGATATAATAGAGATTATATAAAGATCTCATGAAATGTTTTGGGAGGTATTGACCCTAATGGAGTATTGCAAAGAAGAGCTAATCTTGAACTGTGTAAAAATACAGGAGTATGATATAATAAAGATTATATAAAGGTCTCATGAAATGTTTTGGGAGGTATTGACCCTAATGGAGTATTGCAAAAAAGATCTAATCTTGAACTGTATAAAAATACAGGAGTATGATATAACAGAGAATATATAAAGGTCTCACGGAATATTTTTGGTGGTATTGACCCTAATGGAGTATTGCAAAGAAGAGCTAATCTTGAACTGTGTAAAAATACAGGAGTATGATATAACAGAGAATATATAAAGGTCTCATGAAATGTTTTGGGAGGTATTGACCCTAATGGAGTATTGCAAAGAAGAGCTAATCTTGAACTGTGTAAAAATACAGGAGTATGATATAACAGAGAATATATAAAGGTCTCATGAAATGTTTTGGGAGGTATTGACCCTAATGGAGTATTGCAAAGAAGAGCTAATCTTGAACTCTGTAAAAGATACTGGAGAATGATATAATAAAGATTATATATATCCAAAGACTGAAGTGGACTGCTCATCTTATGCAGTCCATCATAGGCCCATATTTTTCCACAAGCAAGAGGATAGAAAACCGAAAAGAACATTTCAGGAGAAGCTTTTATGCTCCAGACCCATAGGAAAACAGAGGTTGAGATTGGGTACTGGAACAGATCAAATTGGTGCAAACTGATGGAGAAGATAAGGTCCACTAAGGGTGGTTGCGCCACTGAAGAAGAATTGGTTTTCAAAAATTTTTATTCCGTTGAAGTAATGATATGGGAGACTATATAGGTCTCCCATTGTCTTTTTATTTGTATTCATCGTGCAAATATTTTTTATATACTTAATAAATGTAAAGATTACGATCAACTGTTGTTATAGGTAATACAAATGTAAGTTTTTCAATTATTTTAATCCTTTGTTCCATAATCATTTTAAAAACATCTCTTGAGCACGAGTGAAACTCGCACTACAAGGGTAACGTACACATTAACCCATCTTTACCCAACGTTGCGCTAGCGCAACATTTCAATTGTGATTTTTTTTTGTTTTAAAATAAGTAATTAATACTATGAAATGTAAGCCAGTCTCGAGAAGTAGAACTAAAAAGTGGATTCAAATTTTTTTCAATGTTTTTTTAAATACAAATACATAGTAGTTTTATTTTTTAAAAACTGCTAATTGAGTCATCTCAAGATCGACAGATTCATCCAATAATAAAAAATATAAATTGAAATAAAGCTATACTTTTTACATTTTATAAAGCTTAAGCAATATCTTATTTATGATATAAACCCTTTTGCTGGACAACACTAGTTACACTTGTTGTTTATCTTAGACTTCCTGGAAATGTTGCGTATGCGCAACGTTGGGAGAAATAATAGTCAGTTGTTATTGTTACACTGCTTGCCATTGAAGTTTAAAATTTATTGTAAACAATGAGTTCTCGGTATTCAAAGAGTACAAGCACTTTTGTTTTATTAGTTAGTCGGTTATAGAACGTGAAGCTAACAGTGTCGCATAGTAATTTTTAGAAAAAAATATTTTTAGTCCGTCAGTTAGATTACTAAAAAATATTGTAGGTATACGTATTTTTCTTTTGACGGGAAACAAAAAGTGACGTCAAAAAACGATAAGTGAGTGTATACAAATCAGTAAATAATAAGTTAAAACATTATGGCCTGGCAACAAGCACTATCTTCTCAAGAAATTATGAGTATATTAGAAAAAGAAGAGGATTTAGAAGACGCCAACCAAATCGATGCCGTGTACATCTCCCCGACGGTTGACAATCTTACAGACGAGGAAAACCTAGATGATGACGCGCTAGGTGATTATGACAATACTGTGCCCACTGATATCGCTGGAACGTATGAAATCCACACCGATTTACCCACAGAGCCTGAAAATACGCAAGGTGAGCCCGGTCCTTCAACTTCGAAAAAGCCAAGACTGCCGAAAAAGACACCAAAATGTGTTCCAGACTGGAAAAAAGAACATCCAACTTATACACATTTTCCTACAAGTGACGAAACAGCAATGACACAGAATATTGAAGAACGTGTAAGTGGAAAAACACCTATTGAAGTATTTTCCTTATTTTTTAGTGATGAAGTTTGGGAACAGATTGTAGGTTTTTCAAAAAAATATGCTTGTGACCATAACCGTCATTTATTTACCCTGACGGTAGCAGAACTCAAAAGATTTTTTGGTATATTATTACTGACTGGATATCATTCATTGCCTGCTGCGAAATTGTACTGGTCAAAAGATGAAGAAAAAATGTGTTAACGCGTTACCTTCCAATATTCGCTTCGATAATATTCGTCATGTCATAGAAGAGCACGAAAGTAAACGTCGAAGAAGATGTCGACAATGTAGAAGTACAACAATTTCTATGTGTAAAAAATGTCAAGTACATCTTCATGCTGATTGTTTTAAAATATTTCACTCACGCTAATACTCTAGCGTTGTTCGACTTGCCTGTAAAAGTGAAGTTCAGTAATTCCAACGTTCCTTAGGTGCAACATTTTGCGGAATGTAAAATAATTAATCAATATTTTTTTTACTATAATTTGCTCTTTTTGGATGTATTTATAAACGTAATAAACAATTAAACCAATAAATATGTCTTTGTTTTTACCCTTGGGAATTAATGAGTTAAAGCACTTATAAACATTTAATGGTAGATAATATTACTATCAAACTATTTACAAAAATTGTAATTTTTCAGAATAAAAATATATCTTTCACAGGTGGATATTTAAAAAAAATTGTTTATGTGATATAACTATAAATTGACAATTTTCGAATTGTTTCCTTTACTTTTACTATGTGACCTTGCTTCTTGCCAAATGTCATGATTCTAGGTCAACGGGAAGTACCCTATAGGTTTTGATTTACTTGTGAGTGTCAAAATATGCGACATAATGGCCATATTTTTAGGGTTTCTTTTATTGCGTTGATTTAGAAGCTTGATTTTACAGCCCCAAGATACCATAGACCTAAGTATTTGACATTAATTTAAACTTTATAACTCCAAGAGATCCAGAGAAAAAGGGTTTTGCCACACCGTTAGACGGGCAACAGAAGTGATCTTAGTAAGGGTATCTTTTTTCCTTATGAGGTTCAGACCCTAAAAATATAGAGTACCTTCACAATAAATATTTATCTTCCTCTATTTACATAGATAAAATTTATCTTTTGGGTATTTGACTAATTTTTTTTATTTCATTAATTATAATTTCAAGGTACAAGCTGATGAAGAGTAAATTTTTTTTAAATAATCTGAAAAATTGACCGAGTTATAAAAGTTTAAATTTAACCTTTAGACAAGGACGGCAATACTGTGTTGTGAGGTCATTTTTAATATTGCACATTATATTCTACAAGAGGAAAAGAGACAGGGAAATACCCAAGTCTATCCGTATCTTCAAATTTAGAAGCCTACAACTGGCTTATTTTTCAATCAATTTTTAAATTTTTTTCAAGACTGGTTTTTAATTAACTTATATTTCACAATATTATACCAAAAATATCAGAATTTAGAATGAGTCAACTACCGGATTAGCGTTGACCATTGTATCAACAACCAACAACGCACCTATAGGACGAAGCGGGGGCTCCACATTTTTTGAATTCGTTGTATAAAGAAGTAGTAGTTTAGAAAAAAATAGGATACTACGAATGAACACAATTTTTGACGTTTCTGGAAGTGACATTTGTAGCTAGAATGTTGCCAGAGTATACACATAATTTTAAATAGTATATTTGGTAACAATATTTACTTAAAATTGAAAACTACGAATGGATATAATTCTTGAAGGTTCTGGAACTGACATTTGTCGCTAGAATGTTGCCAGGATGCACACATACGCTTATATACATACGCTTATACATAATTTTACAAAAAATAATGTATATTTGGTAACAATATTTACTTCAAATAGAAAACAACGAATGGACAAAATTCTTGATGATTCTAGAACTGACATTTGTAGCTAGAATGTTGCCAGGATATACACGTATGTTTACACAATATTCTGCATAAAATTATGCACATTTGGCAAAAATATTTACTTCAAATTGAAAACTACGAATGGACAAAATTTTTGAAGGTTCTGTAACTGACACTTGTCGCTAGAATGTTGCCAGGATGTACATGTAGGTTTATACATAATTTTCCATAAACTAATGCATACTTGGTAAGAATATTTACTTAAAATAGAAATACTATGAATGGACAAAATTCTTGAACGTTCTGGAACTGACATTTATCGCTAGAATGTCGCCAGGGGTTACCTAAAATAATGCATATTTGGTAACAATATTTATTTAAAATATAACTCTTCGAATGGACAAAATTCTTACAGTTTCGTCGTCAGTCAAAATGTTACCAGGGTGTACATTTGTTGTCAGAATGTTGCCACGTTCACACAAAATTTTACATGAAATAATGGACATTTTAGTAACAATATTTACTTAAACTAGAACAATACTCACAGAGAACTTGGAGCGTGAACTCGGTGACAACGGGAGGGCCGACACCATTGTCGACGCGGCAGACGTACCTCCCGGCGGCGGCCCGATCCACGTTGCTGAACTGGAGTTGCGCACCCTCGGCCAGGCGAACCGTCGTATCGTTCTGGGAACGACATCCGGAAATGAGCACAATCGTAGAAGGATTTGTATGACAATATTATAAAGAACTAGAGGTGTCGTGGGAGACCCGGTTGGAGCGAAGTTCCTTTCGCTATGTATTATGTATTAACCGTTTGAGTGCCGATGAGCGCCATCGCGCTCGTGCGCGTACCAACTAAATTTACCACGAGCGCGATGGCGCTCCCAACATCAGTTGCTGTTTATCCTGCGGTAGGGGAGGTCGCTCGCACGCATCGCTAATTTTTTATCTTTCTACGTGTTACATAAAGTTGAAATTATAATATTATTAGTAATTACAATATAAAAAGGATCCAGGAAAAGAAAATTTTTAACCCATAATGTCGGAATACGAAAATAATTCGAGTGAAAATGATCATTTTTCAAGTTGTGAAGAAAGTGATAGTGGGAGTGACATTGTGGTGCGCTCACAATTTGGCGTAATGCAAATTTTGAGTGATAGTGATAATAGTGACGATAACAATTATTTTGATACGGAGGATGTACTGGCAGTGAAAATACGACGTGACCATGATTTCAGTTTTTGTTAACAATATATATTTCCATAATTTTCTTTGTATTTTACTATCCTTGTACAAGTTTTTATTAAGAAAACACAGAAAAAATTATTAAAATTGGATAATTTTTGGAAGAGATACAGTTTTTTTCGGGACAAGGGTAAATGACATCAAAAACAAAAGATTTCTTTGGCATTTTTAAGTATATATGAGTAAAAAACCATGGCACTAAAACTGTTAAATAACAGGTACGTGAAATAAGTTAACAATCATTTTTGCGCATTGGTTTTCTTTTTGATCTTATAAATTGTGTCTCAGTCGTCGATACATCAACGACTGAGACTGAATTATGAGATCAAAACAGATACAGCTTATACGCTTGTCACCTCATGTCACCACATCTATACTGTAGTAACATACCTATACATTGACATACGCTTCTAAACACGCAAAGACCTATACTGTAGCAAATGTGTCGGTCGAAATCTTACACTTTTATACTGTAGCCAAAGTGTCGGTTGAAATCTTACACTTTTTTCGGGATAGCTCTCATTCGCCAAGTGCGTAACGTGCGATAAGGAACTTCGTTCCAAAGACATAGGGAAACACTTGTAATTATGTTTATTGCCGGTTGAGTCACACTAAAAATATTTTTGCAAAAAATGTACATTTTTATACGTACGATCAACTCGTGTTAATGATAGTAATATATTTCGAAATTTATTGAATTTATTATCAAATTTAAAGAATAAATTAGGATTCTAGAAAATATACCAAGTACAAGAATACATTGCACAATAATCACAAGGGTTCTGTTCGCACTTAGGCACTTGTAAACAATTAAACTACACATCGTACGAACATGGTATTTCTTTTTAATTATTTATAAATATTAATATTATTTATTACTGTATAAATATGTAAATACATTAACTAATATATTTTGTAGTCACAATAAATATATATTTTAAAATACAAAGTTATTTTGCAATTGAATTAAGTCATTTCTTTGGAGTTTCTATGAACTGTTTACAGACCTAACTACATAACATAAGTTGGTCGACTATTACTCATAAATTAGTGAAACCTACTTAGCTGTCATAATTTTTCTTCCAATGATTTTTTTTAATATACCCGGTGTCCTAGAATAAGTATCAGAAAGTTCTAAAATATTAATCAAAAAAATATTCGTCTAAAATATTCATTTCAAATATTTATATAAAACATGATCATCTAAATATTTACCAAAAAAATGTTCATCTAAAATGTTCATCTAAAAATGTTCACCTAAAACATTTATCTAAAATGTTCATCTAAAATCTTCACCTAAAAATGTTCATCTAAAACATTCATCGAAAAAATGTTCATCTAAAACGTTTATATAAAAATATTCATCTGAAACATTCATTTAAAAATGTTCGTCCAAAATTTTTATCTAGAAAATGTTCATTTATAATGTTCATCTAAAATATTCATGTAAAATGTTCATGTAAAATGATCATTTAAAAAATGTTTATCTAAAAATTATCATCCAAAATGTTCACCTAAAATATTCATATGAAGAAAATACACTCTATATTGAATTAGCTAATATGTTTTTAGCCACAGATTTTGTGAAATATTGTCAAAAGTATCAGAATATAAAAAATTAGCCTCTGCGCACTACTGATCCGTAAAGACTCCATAATATAGTCATTATATTTGCCCTGGCCAAAACTTATCTCTGTTCCAGTTTTTCCAAAATCCTTTAATTTTCAATAGTAACATTGTAATAAAATTATAAAAAGGAGAACCATTCTTACGCCTTTCCACGCTCGGACGTGGGAATTTGGGAACCACTGGTAATAAGTAACAGATGCCAAAATCAAACTTTCAGAATTTTCCCTGCAGACAATACTCCATGATCAAGGAGGAACATCATAACATATGGATGCTGTCACTCAGTAACTCTTCAGTTTTAGAGATAAAAAGCTTCTATGTTGATCAAAGCTAAACCGAATTTAGCATAGATATTTTCAGAAATTACCGGGTTAAAGTGTAACCAACATCCATTCGTCCACACAAACTTTCGCATTTTAATAATAGTTAGGATAACATTTTATTTTAAAGTTTAAATAGACCGAAGCGCTGTTTATTAAGGGCAGTGCCATATCTTCAAGCGTATTGCATTAAAGTAAATGGATTTAAATCAACATCTAGTGTGCATCAGGATTGCGACAAAAATATATGTCACAGGATGAGTCGAATTTTTCCACAGGACGAAAATTTTATTCCGAGAGTTCAAGAATACGGACGATGCATCTTGAAGATGTACCCAGTCTGGTGGCACTGTTAATAGGAAAAGTCCCGATTTACAGTACTTGGCTACTCTCCAGGAAAGAGGTGTTAAATATTACGTGTACTTGGCTATCCCTCCAGGAAAAAGTAGGTGTCAAGACTTATTTACTCGCCCTATAATATATATATGTTTGCTATTGGGAAAACCACAAAAAATTATTAAGACTCTTAAATTTGATTGTTTTTGTTGACTACCACTAAACTTACTTTTTATTGTACAATGCCATAAAAATATAGATTATTTAAGAATAAGTGGTCTTTAAAAAAAAAACTACTAATTTTTGGAAGAAAAATACTACGCAAATCTTTGATGCTGTCCAAGAAAATAAGGTTTGGTGAATTCTTGGCAATCACGGAACTTATTATTCGATATAAACAACCATACATTGTTAAAGTCACCAAATCAAACTGAATAAGGTGTCTTGGACATTTATTTTGATCGGAAGATAACAATCTAACCAACGTACCAACTCTTCAAGCAACTAGGCAGTATCAGGGAACGGGGAAGACCTGCAATCAGATGGCTTGATGATGTCGATAACGACAAAAAATATTAAAGGTTATCAACTAGAAACATAAAGCATTTGATAGACTTCGATGGAAAACGTGACTTGGAATGGCTCTGGACTGCTCTAGGCTGTATGCCAAGAAGAAGAAAAATCTGTCAACCACGAGTGTAACTCGCACTACGACGGTTTCTTATGCATTTAAGTATTTATAAACATTTAATGATATACTTCTATTAAACTGTTTACAATATTTTAGTTTTTTAGGACATAAATTTAGCCTACTATATGCTTCACAGGCGTATGTTTCAAAAAAATGCTCATAGATATTTCCCGTCATTTGTGCTATAAGATCTCCCACTATTTCGACTTTGGAGATGGTAGATCGACCGGAAGTACCGTATACGTACTTCCGGTTAATGAGGTACTTCCGGTATAAGTAACAAAAAATATGCTTTAAAGGGCCATATTCTTTTGTTGCGTGAATAAAAAAACTTCACATTTTTAAATTTAGTTTGTCTATAGGTCTCAGTATACTATATATAATTTCAACTTGATACCTAAAATATTTTTTGAGAAAAAGGGGTTTGACAGAGGGACGGACGGTTCGACAACACAATGTTCCTATAGGTTCCGATTTTTGGTCAAATTGCAAAATATTTTATTGTCAAATTGAAATCGAAATTGTCAAATTTATTTTCCATAAATATATATTTTTGAGTTTTTGCAGGTTAATGTATTTTATTGCTATGATCTTAATAAGAGTTCCTCAATTGTCTTATACAGTCAGACAATAATTGACTGAGTTTATCCCTAATAATTTTGAGCTATTTCATCAATGTAACGACTTGATTTTCATTCATAGAACCACCTCTAAGTGCTCATTGCTTCTAAAAATATTTCAGCAGAGACCAATAGAATTAGGATATGTTTCAGGTAGTACACATAAATTCCCATACAATTTGTATTCAATTCGGATCATCAAATAGGTACATAAAATATCTTAGTTATCTCTATTATCTCAGTTGCATTAGATATCTCGGTTGCGTCAAATATCCCAAACTTGCTTCTATAGTTACGTTACATGTTATGTGGATTTCATGCCATGTATAGAGGTTTTGTCTGAGATATCTAATTTTATGTTTGTTCTTTTCAAAGATATTTTAGGTATACTTGTATTTAATAATATATATTTTCAGTAGATAGCGAAATATTTGTTAGTTTTGTCTCATATAAAGGTTTATGGTTTAAAGTAAGTTGTTTAGCAAAAGGCTGTATGTCTACCAGATTGATTCATATCTAATGTTATTTTATTATTAACATAAGTAATATCAGAAGATATAATGTAGGTAACAAATATCAACTTCAGTGTTATTACATAATATATCTCAGATACGCTAAATATCTCAAATTCGTTTGGTGTCTCAAATACGTCAGATATATCAGTTAAAATTTTCTTCGAATCAATATATAATTGAAACACTTCAATCATTATATTCAATACTTGAATATAATGATTGAAGTGTGAAAACTCGAAATAGTCTATTTTAAAATCTTTTTCAATTTACATCCAACGCGCAGACAAACACTTGTTACAATTTTATGAGAGTGTAGATGATTCAAATTTATATAACTTCTTGGTAAAGAGGCGTGCTGTAATACAAACCGACAATAGTGTTCTTCTAAGGGTTTCGTTTTTTTGGCAAATTGAGGAACAAAACCTGTAAATTATAAAAACAATTATTTATAAAGAAGTCAGTTATGAGCTTCTAAAATTAATTGTTAGAGATGTGGTGTAGATATCTCAGATGGGGTGTAGATATCTCATATGGGGTGTAGATATCTCAGATGGGGTGTAGATATCTCAGATGGGGTGTAGATATTTCAGATGGGGTGTAGATATCTCAGATGGGGTGTAGATATCTCAAATGGAGTGTAGATATTTCAGATGGGGTGTAGATATCTCAGATGTGGTGTAGATGTCTCAGATGCAGTGTAGGTATCTCAGATGTGGTGTAGGTATCTCAGATGGGGTGTAGATATCTCAGATGTGGTGTAGATGTCTCAGTTGCGGTGTAGGTATCTCAGATGTGGTGTAGGTATCTTAGATAGGGTGTAGATATCTCTGATGGGGTGTAGATATCTCAGATGGGGTATAGATATCTTAGATGGGGTGTAGATATCTCAGATGGGGTGTAGATATGGGGTATAGATATCTGGGATGATTCATTCGTTCTAGTAGAATGTAATAAGCATTATAAAAAGCCTATCAAAAACGAGTAGAACCCGCAGTAGGAGGGTTCCATACCTATTCAGGCTTTTATAACCTTTCATGGTTAAATAAAATATTTTTTAGATTCTAATGCTAACTAACTAGCCCTTTAAAATAATAATACCCCACACTACATTTGGAATTATTTTAACTCTCAAATTTCCAAAAGAATATTTTTGAGCTTTTGCGGGTTAATATATTTTATTACTATGTCAAAATTCAAGTCGTAAAAACTCGAGCGGTTTCTGAGAAAAAACGGTTGTGACAGGCAGACAAACATGTGACTGATCTCATAAGGGTTCCGTTTTTCCTTTTGTCGTCAATTTTGTCACCAAATTTGTAAAAAAATTGTCATCAATCAATCATAACAAAATTAGACGAATACCATATTCTTTATGGAAGCTGAATAGCACATTATTTTCAATTAGAGAACCTTCAATGTATCCTGAAAAGATTTTGAAGTCTTTGTAACCACCGAGCATATAACAGGACTTCCATTTAACTGCAGGTGGCTGGCGCTGTGCATAATGGCTCCTCACTTTCCCAATCTACCTCACCCGCCACAATCTGTTCTGTTTGTGTTGAAAGTCAATTTAACTTAGCGGCTAAATTCTGCAAGTCGGCTCAACCTGGCCGAACTCGGGCAAACTTCATTGAAGTTAAGTTAGGTCAAAAGTTAGATTAAATTAGGGAACTAACTACCCCAGTTTAGTTTTAACCCAGTTAGTGGTACTCGAGTTGGGGTAAGAAAAGCCATGTTGCGTATGGTCAGTTATAATTTACTAAACTCTGATAAAGAATCAATATGGATCATCATACCAGCCTATCTTTGCTTATCTTTTAATTTTTTTTATTAAACACTTTTTATAAGCATTTTTAAATTAATTAAAATAAATCATTTTTTTTTGGGATCGCAGAAAAAACTTCCACAAAGATTCTTGATAATCGAATAGTTACTGGAAAAATATCTGCCGGTTAATTTTTCTATAACTGTACTACCAAAGTAGTGGAACATAAAAACCGGAAAACGTTTTTTTTTAAACCAATTTTCGTGGCAACTTCTGCAAGACATGAAGGAAGCCAACGGTAAAGCCATCTATGTAGTTGGGCAGTGGAAGTCCTCAATTTTTGACTAGATTCCGATTATGGAAATAAAATCGTTTTATTTTTCTTAATGATACAAATATGTATCAGCTCCTATTTCGACTTTTCTTATACAGGTTGTTCGTTAAATAGTACAGAAAAAAATTTCCTAAAATTTATCTCAGAACTATAAGACAAAAAAAACTTAGCAGTCACGGGGACTACCAACAGAAGGGAAAACTTAGAACTATGAAACAAGGGTTTTATAAAATTTTATAGAATTTTTAATTTTATAGAATTTTTAATTTTGTGGAATTTTTTAATTTTATAGAATTTTTAATTTTATAGAATTTTTAATTTTAAAATAAATGTAGTTGAAATAAAACGTAAAACACGTCCTTTTTCTAATTGAGGGCAAAAAATAGTACACGTAACTCTTTTTAACGCACCCAATACCGCTAACGCACGCATACGCATACAAGCTCACACTAGCTGTACGTAACCACTACATTAACCCGAGCGGTGCTAATTGACGTGAGCAAGTATCGTGTATATGAAAAAAATGACAATTAATTATGAATATTATTTTCAATTTTCTGAAAAAAAAAGTCGTCTTTTTACATTTTATTTTGACGACAATGAACTATTTTTCAGTCAACGAATAACGTCTTTCTTGGTCCGACATCTATATATATATATATATATATATATATATATATATATATATATATATATATGCTTTCACTGCTGGCCAAGCGTAACACGTCATACTCATAGCTACAGATATACTGTTAATATTGACATGTTGGTGACGTGAACCCATAATAAGATTTTCCGACCAAAAATCTCTCAAGGCGCCCAAAGAAGTTTTCACTTTAGAAAATATTTAGAAGGTTTCACTTTTAAAAACTTTTTGAACTTCAATTATATTATAGACTTTCAAGTCTTTTCATCGATCTTTTCTTACTCAGCAATAGTTAATTTTAAAATATTCCTGAATTATCAGTATAATCGATGTTTCCTTCTATGAAACAATACATCTCTAAATATTTAAATCTGATTAAGAGTATTGTTTGATGGTGCCGCACGGAGACCGGTGTGCAGTGCAGATCAGACACTTAACCCTTCCTTTGACGTTGCCTCGAGAAAATAATGAAATACTAGAAAATTACATTACAACACGCCTCTTTACCAAGAAGTTACATACATTTGAATTATCTACACTGTCACAAAATTATTACAAGTGTTTGTCTGCGCGTTGAATGTAAATTGAAAAATATTTTAAAATCGTCTATTTCAAGTATTCTGAATCCATGAAGTATTGAATATAATGATTGAAGTGTTTCAATTATATTTTGATTCGAAGAAAATTATAACTGAGATATTTGATGTATTTTATAAATTCGAAGAAAATTATACTGAGATATTTAATGACACCAGACGAATTTGAGATATTTGGCGTAACTGAGATATATCGTGTAATAACATAAAAGAGACGTGAATCAATCTGACAGACGTGAATCAATCTGACAGACATACAGAATTTTGCTAAACAACTTACTTTAAACCTTAAACCTTTATACAAGACAAAACTAACAAATTTTTCGCTATCTACTAAAAATATATATTATTAAATAGAAGTACACATAATATCTTTTTGAAAAGAACAAACATCAAATGAGATATCTGAGACATAACCTCTATACATGGCATGAAATCCACATAACATGTAACGTAACTATAGAGGCAACTTTGGGATATTTGACGCAACCGAGATATCTGATGCAACTGAGATAATAGAGGTAACTGAGATATTTTATATAGCTATTTGATGATCCGAATTGTATACAAATTGTATGATAGTTGATGTTTACTACCTGAAACATATCTCAATTCTCTTGGTCTCGGCTGAAGTTGTTTTTTTAGAAGCAATTAACAATTAGCGGTGGTTCTGTGAATGAAAATCAAGTCGTTACATTGATGAAATACATCAAATTATTAGGGATAAACTCAACCAATTATTGTCTGACTGTAGAAAACAATTAAGCAGCTCCGTGTGCGATCTGTATTTGAATGAATGATCATTCAGAAACACTCAACTATTTTAGGACCAATTGCAAACTGGTTACTCACCGCCCTATGCCAAGTAACTAAGGGCACCGGATTGCCTGCAGCGCGGCATTCCAAGGCGGCTGCAGCGCCGCGGCGGGCGGCGGCGCGCCTCGAGTCAGGCGCCGCCCGCACCGAGGGCGGCACCAGGACCTCCAGCGTGTGCACCTGATCGCGCGGCGATCGGTCGCTGATCTGGCAAACATAGTCGCCGGCATCCTGGAAACAAACAAACAAACTCAATTATAATTTTTGAACTTTAATTATATTTTTAAAGCTGTACTTCGTTAGGTGCGTTATGAAAAAAATACGAGAGCGAAATTTTACGATGCGCGCGCACGATGCAACAAAAATCGACATGATGAAGTTACTCACTAAACATGAGTGTAGTGACTGATACTATATTCATGATAGTTATTGAGGTATATGTGAATACACACATACGTGTTTTGTATTCATACAAATCTAAGTTATATTTGTGCTTTTAAATAATACTTTTTAGTAATTAAAATTGAATAGTGGTCTATAGAAAAAAACACTTATTTATGTTGAATATTCCCGGTAAAAATAGTTATTATAAACTTTTTAAAATGTATTTTAAGTGTATTTCTCTGATTAAGGTTAAGTTTCTATATATATTTATTTGCATTATAAATTATAAAATATTCGTAATAATTTATTAAATATATGAAATTAATAAATTAAAATAAATTTTCAACATATTCGTTTATTTTCTTATTAATTAAACTTTATTTAGATTGTTTTAATAAATTTAACAATTTATTATACACAGGTGTTTATATCAAATTGAATGCTGAGTAATAATTTAATTTTTAAAATAATTAAATATAATTTTATATTTAAAATAATAAGATAAAAAATAATAAATAAAAACAATTATAATAATTATTGAATTATTAAATAATTTTGATTTTAATTTTAAATGAAATATCACATTTGTTGTTACTCCGTATGAGAAAATAAACTATAAATTATTTAAAATTTATTTAAAAGTATTTATAATTGCGCTTCAGTTTTTTTATTATTTTAATTCTATTAATTATTTGCGTGATAAATAAAGTTATTCTTGTATTATGCCAAAGAGCTATAACTTCCAACGGGCGTACATAAGTACACGTACAATTTTTAACGTGAATACGTATTAAATTTGATGACAAAATCGGGGGATACAGTTTGGCGTTGCAGTTTTGAATCAATCCTCTACATCAATAATTAAATTATACCACTGGATAGCTAAAGGATCAAAGAATTCATTATGATAAGCGCGAACAGTGACGCATAGCGCGCGGAGGAGGGGGGAAGTGTCACCATTTTGAGGTTATTTCGGTGCATATCGAGATTTGCAATTAGTATAACTTTTGATTCGGAAAAGCTACAATATTCGTTTAAGTTTCAATCGTCAGCTGTCGTCAAAATCTATCGATTGTATATAAAATATTAGTTTAAAGTAGTTACAGTGAATATAATAAGGTGTTAGAATAAAAAAATATTATCAAAAATATATAATATCGGCCTATACGCGTCGAAAAGCCAAAACCAAATACAGATATTGTATACGGCTGGAAAGGGCTTCTCAAGAACAATCGAATGGTAATAATAAAACACCATATGAACGAGTCAAGCAGTGCCGGGAATGTAAAATAATGAATGCGGCCGAGCTGATCAACGACGGTGCCGGTACATCTGCAGCTGGGGCGGTTGAAATTATGCGTTACATAGACGTATTCACGTACAACACACAGCCGTGTCCATGACACAGCCACACCCCATTTTTTTTACACACAGATCTTTTTCCTTGGTGCCAGGTGCACAAACTTCTTTGTCCATGACTTCGTTTTATGTTCTGAAGACCTGCATAAGCATCCATAATCAAGTAAAGGTATTAAAAAAGTTCGCAATAAGAAGATTGTATTTTTTAAGGAAATGAACCTTTGGAGACGTTTTAGAGACTGTAACCAACGAAGAATCGATGACAGACATCATTTATCTGAGGCTGCATCATGAGCATATCATGATGCTGATGCGATCAATAAACCCAGTTCCTTTATAGAACCAGAAAAGAGTATTACAGAACTGTTTAATGAAGGCCATGGTAAATCATTTGTGGTCAACATTATCGTCCTTTTGTGAAAATTCCTTTAATGTTTACGTCACTAGCTTATGGAATCTGTTGGATCATAACTTCTGAAATTCACCGAACATATAAGTTTTGAAAGTTGTCTGAAAAAACGACACCTCTCCTAGCTCAACCCGGGATATTTTCCTTACGTTCATATCCTGTTTTCCTTTATGTCTCATTCTTTTCCTTTTTCAACCAAACATGTGAAAGGGTTTTTCCTTATTGATAACAACCTTTATCGTTTTTAGTGTTATTAATTATTTCAAATTAAAAAACGGATCCATTCCAAAAAAACGGAGCATTCAGTGTACGTTTATCTGTCCGTCTATCGCAGTCGATTTTATCGGAAACCATGTGACGTAAAAAATTGTCACTTCCGTCATGAAATTTTTACTTCCGTCCGAAAAGATACATGAGTTACTGTCAAGTCGCGCCTAAAAAAATTTGATTTAAAAAATTTACCGTCTATCGCAGTTAATTTTCTCAGAAACCATGTGACGTAGAAAATTGTCACTTCCGTCATGAAATTTGTTACTTCCATCATGAAATTTGTTACTTCCGTCTGAAAAAATATCTGAGTTACGCTCAAGGCGCGCCTAAAGAAATTTGACTTCAAACATTGACCGTCTATCACAGTCCATTTTTCAGAAACCATGTGACGTAGAAAATTGTCACTTCCGTCATGATATTTGTTACTTCCGTCTGAAAAAATATCTGAGTTACCCTCAAGCCGCGCTTAAAGAAATTTGGCTTCAAAAATTTACCGTCTATCATAGTCGATTTTCTCAGAAACCATGTGACGTAGAAACTTGTTACTTTCGTCATGAAATTTTTACTTCCGTCCGAAAAGATACATGAGTTACTGTCAAGTCGCGCCTAAAAAAATTTGATTTAAAAAATTTACCGTCTATCGCAATTAATTTTCTCAGAAACCATGTGACGTAGAAAATTGTCACTTCCGTCATGATATTTGTTACTTCCGTCCGAAAAAATATCTGAGTTACGCTCAAGGCGCGCCTAAAAAAACTTTGAATTTTAAAAATTTACGGTCTATCACAGTCGATTTTCTCAGAAACCATGTGACGTAGAAACTTGTTACTTCTATCATGATATTTGTTACTTCCGTCCGAAAAAAATATCTGAGTTACGCTCAAGGCGCGCTTAAAGAAAGTTGACTTCAAACATTGACCGTCTATCACAGTCCATTTTTCAGAAACCATGTGACGTAGAAAATTGTCACTTCCGTCATGATATTTGTTACTTCGGTCTGAAAAAATATCTGAGTTACCCTCAAGCCGCGCTTAAAGAAATTTGGCTTCAAAAATTTACCGTCTATCATAGTCGATTTTCTCAGAAACCATGTGACATAGAATCTTGTTACTTCCGTTATGAAATTTGTTACTTCCGTCCAAAAAAAATATCTAAGTTACTCTCAAGTCGCGCTTAAAGAAATTTGACTTCAAACATTGACCGTCTATCATAGTCGATTTTTCAGAAACCATGTGACGTAGATAATTGTCACTTCCGTCATGATATTTGTTACTTCCGTCCGAAAAAATATCTGAGTTCAGCTCAAGGCGCGCCTAAAGAAACTTTGAATTCAAAAATTTACGGTCTATCACAGTCGATTTTCTCAGAAACCATGTGACGTAGAAGCTTGTTACTTCCCTCATGAAATTTCTTAATTCCGTCCGAAAAAATGTCAGAGTTACTTTCAAGGCGCGCCTAAAGAAATTTTCAATTCAAAAATATAGTACTTTATTTGTCTCCTTCTTAATTTTTATATTAATATTTAAGAAAAATTAACTAATGCAAAACATGAGGGTTGATAAGATGTGTCACTATACCAAATTTCCAGTTTCTCCGTCAAATTGTTTCTGAGAAAATATATTATGATAGGCAGATAGACAAATATATACGTCGGCGCTCTTATAAGGTTTTCTTTTTCCAGTTTGAGTTATGCAAACTTAAAATGGCGCATTATTTACAGTCAAGCCTCCAAAACTATCTGAAGCAAAGATTGATCGAAGAATATTTAATGGACCAGATGTACGCAGACCGTTTCCATCAGCAGATTAAAAAAAGTTACTAAAACAACTTATGTCTCCCAAACCTTCAGCAGTGTTTGCGAAAACTTTTTCGATAATAAAGAAAAGCCTAATGACGAGCAGTCAATTGAAAATATGACTGAAAAATTTTAAGAAATATCGTACGTTACTGAAACTACTTAAGCTAATATATTTGTATATATCTTATTTTTTACTAAATCAATGATAATTCATTTATAGAATTGTTTTGGAAAAAAAATTGCCGCACAGTATTATTTACTACAAACTCTTATACAGCTTTCTGTAATTAACAATTGGTTAAATCGAATAGTCCATTCGAGTGAAATCGCGGGTAGAAAGTTAATATTTTAAAACACCGACTTTTGCTAATGTAACCAAGTACTTTTTTGTTTGGCGTCCGTATGTATCCCAAAGCTTCCGTCTGTCATTTGTGTTTTTCTAAAAATCGGAAAACTTCTTAGTAAAACATGAAAACGTCGATTGTTTTTCATCATGTAACCCATTTTCGCGGAATTTTGAGGATACACAGAAATAAATTGGCACCGACATTCATTCGATATTGGTCACGTGACACCAACGTGATATGACTGGACGGGAAGAGTGTCAATATATAATTTATAGCCAAATTATGGGGATAAAAGCTAATTATAGCCAAATTATGGGGATAAAAGCTAATTATAGCCAAATTATGGGGATAAAAGCTAATTATAGCCAAAATTATGGGGATAAAAGCTAATTATAGCTAATTTATAGCCAAAGCTAATTATAGCCAAATTATGGGGATAAAAGCTAATTATAGCTAATTTATAGCCAAATTATGGGGATATAAGAGTGTCAATATATAATTTATAGCCAAATTATGGGGATATAAGAGTGTCAATATATAATTTATAGCCAAATTATGGGGATAATTATATTTATAGCCAAATTATGGGGATTATATATAATTATAATTTATAGCCAAATTATGGGGATTTATAGCCAAATTATGGGGATAATTTATAGCCAAAGCTAATTATAGCCAAATTATGGGGATAAAAGCTAATTATAGCTAATTTATAGCCAAAGCTAATTATATCCAAATTTTGGGGATAAAAGCTAATTATAGCTAATTTATAGCCAAATTATGGGGATATAAGAGTGTCAATATATAATTTATAGCCAAATTATGGGGATTTATAGCCAAATTATGGGGATAATTATATTTATAGCCAAATTATGGGGATTATATATAATTATAATTTATAGCCAAATTATGGGGATTTATAGCCAAATTATGGGGATAATTTATAGCCAAAGCTAATTATAGCCAAATTATGGGGATAAAAGCTAATTATAGCTAATTTATAGCCAAATTATGGGGATATAAGAGTGTCAATACATAATTTATAGCCAAACTATGGGGATAATTATATTTATAGCCAAATTATGGGGATTATATATAATTATAATTTATAGCCAAATTATGGGCATTTATAGCCAAATTATGGGGATAATTTATAGCCAAAGCTAATTATAGCCAAATTATGGGGATAAAAGCTAATTATAGCTAATTTATAGCCAAATTATGGGGATATAAGAGTGTCAATATATAGTTTATAGCCAAATTATGGGGATTTAAAGCCAAATTATGGGGATAAACCTAAACAAACTCACACCGATATTGCTAACATTCGTTAGGTATTAGTCGCTGGTTGAAGTCACTCGAAGGTAAAGTGTTAATATACAATTTATACTCAAACTGACGTTTGAAATGTCAAGTTCGGACGAAAAGAGCTATTTCGGCTTACGTGTTAGTTTACTGCGCAGCTCGTGATTACAATAGCACCATATTTCGTAGCCCATATTTAAATTCAAATAAGCTATAGAAGTTGTAGCTATCTAACCATGAACTCTTGATTTTTAACCCTGATCGCGAATACGTGGGTCTATTTTGCTTAACCCAAAATTTTCCCTAAAAATTTTGAAGAAATCTCTTTAGTGACATCCGAGTCATTCAGTCACGTTAAAATTGTGTAACGTTTGGGAAATAAAATTGAAACGTATTTGACCGGCACACAAGGGGGCAAGTACCATTAAAAGCTGGCAGAAAATAGAAAAAATTTATATAATTTAAAAATACTTATAATAGTTTTGTAGACTACTTACCAAAACATGATTTCATAGTATTTAAATGTTTAGATACTTGTCGTGATTGCTGCTAGAGTGCACTGTTGTCACGACTTGTAGGTTCGTGTCGTAAGTGATCTATTTTCAAATTGTATTATAAGTATTTTCTTACTAAAATTTCTTAATATTTATAACATTTAGTGAACACGGTATTCAAATGTTTATATACTTGCCGTTATTGCTACTAGAGTGCAGTATTGTTATGATTTGTAAGTGCGTGTCGCGAGGTAATCGATTTTCGATTTGTGTTATAAGATGTTTTTTTACTAAAATTATAATATTTAGCTATGGAACACAGTACACGATTTCTTAGTATTTAAATGTATAAACATTTAACTTATACTTGCCGTGATTGCACTATTTTTACGACTTTTAGATGCGTGTCGTGACGTGATCTACTTTCGATTTGTGTTATAAATGTTTTCTTATAAAATTTATCAATATTTATAATATTTAGCTATGGAATACAGAACACGATTTCACATTTTAAATGTTTATATACTTGCCGTGATTGCTGTGAGAGTGCACTATTGTTACGGCTTGTAGATGCGTGTCGTGATGTGATCTATTTTCGATTTGTTTTATAAGTAATTTCTTACTAAAATTAATTAATATTTATAATGTTTAGCTATAGAATACAGTACACGATTTCACAGTATTTAAATGTTTATATACTTCTCATGATTGCTGCTCGAGTGCACTATTGTTACGACTTGTAGATTCGTGTTCCAAGTGATCTATTTTCAAATTATGTTATAAGTATTTTCTTACTAAAACTTATTAATATTTATAACGTTTAGCTATGGAATACAGTACACTATTTCACAGTATTTAAATGTTTAGATACATTCTCAATATATATATATATATATATATATATATATATATATACATATATATATATATATATATATATATATACATATATATATATATATATATATATATATATATACATATATATATATATATATATATATATATATATATATATATATATATATATATATATATATATTCTCAATATCTTCGCCAATAGCTCAATGAATTTATCTCTCTTCTCGCGTGACGTCAGAGCTAACAGTTCGAATAGTTCTGCTACTGGAACGCCGCCACGCGAGCTTCTTCGAGAACTTCTACAATAAGCTCCGCCCACCTCGACGGAAGCCATTATCTGCAACAAGCGTTGAATACGAGACAACGTGTTTTGTGTTTTTTTCTACAATTTAATAAGATTTAATTGATTTTCTTCATAATTTTCAGTATGATTTCATTTTGTTCACCTCAAAATTCTTTGCATTATACAAAATAATAATAATTCAGTGATAATAATTCAATTTAATCCATAAAAGTATGCAATTTTTCATCAATTTTTCTTTATGACGTTATCACGTAAAACTATCGTCCGTAAACCGACTTTACAGACAACCAATTTTTGTTTGTTTGGTGGCTACTAACGAGTTTTAATGTTATCTATAAAAAGAAAATTTAGAAAATTCATATATGTTTTCCTCAAATTTTCAATAAAGATTATGGTCGTATTTCGACCATTTGGGGAATACTAGTTCTTGTAAATACGATAGTAGAAGATTATTTAGATTATTCATATTTTTAGTACTGACAATTCATAAAAAAATAATAAAAATTACTCTACATATATTTATATCATAATATACAGTACGTTTCAGTATATTTACATCGTTACAACTAAGTATTTCTGTAAGTAATTATCGTAAGTAAAATAATTTTAGCAACTTAATTGTATTTAATGCCACCTTTGCAGGTTTCCTGTCCTAATATGGCGGCGGCGAAACCGGCCGAGCGTTAACAACATGGCGGCCGTGAATGTCAAAAAAACTTATTCCAACGCTAATTGGTCGATAAATCGGCAGGACGCCACCCATCTTACAATATGGCGGCCATGAATGTCAAAAAAGTTATCCAAACGCTAATTGGTCGATGAATCGGCAAAACACCAACCATCTTCGCGCTTTTAGTCGTATGTTTAGTGTTGTGCATTATGTATTTCAAAAATTAATAGTGAAGTGACTTATCAAATAATTTAATAAACAAATTGCCATGCGATTTTTATTATTGTTTTTTTAAGAAAATAAAGTGTTACTATGTTATGATTATCGTGGCTTATATAATTTTATCGTGATCTTACCTGGGTGTGGCTTACATATTTTTTTTTTATCTAAACGTACAATAAAATTGCAATGTAGTGAATTCTGTACTAGAAAATATTTTAAAAAGAGTGATTGATTGTTTTGGTTGGTTGACAGAAATGACGTATTTGGCGGTATTAATATCTAATATTATCAGAGTAAAATTGTCCGTTGAATGGAAACTCTCCAAGATCAAATAGAGATCTCAAAATTGTAGGACAGCTGAAGATGTGGTCCAGGCTGAGGGAGACACACAGTTGTTACAGCCACGATAGATTCTAGCACCATCAGAGTGGATTTTCTTGCCTTGAAAGTGTCCTGTTCTAAGTATTGTGATGGTCTTGATGTGCATACGATCCGCGTAAATTTCACATATCTGATAATTCAGGTGGGATATTAGCAAATATTAACTCTTAGGAACTTCCAACAGCATTTATATATTACACAAAACAATAGTGGAAGCCGGGTTTGTGCGGGTTTTCCCACTGCTTACGTTAGTGAGTTTATTGTAGGGGAGCGGTGTAGTTTTTAACATACTTCCGAAAGTTATACGATATCCAAGTATTTTAGTGAGGGTAATAAATTAAATTGATATTATTATATGAGGTTTTACAATGCAAATGTTCCGGTGTATGTAATAAAATTAAAGGAATATTATTCTCAGTAATATATTTATACATTATCAAGGGTATCTCATAGTTATTACAATGTCATACCACTAATCATACATATCTACCGTTTTATTTATTATTTATTTTTAAATGTTTTTCTATTATAAAGAAATTAAATAAAGTAGAAATAATACATCACGTAGTTTCATTTAATTGTATTATAAATTTACATTTTTAATATTATAAAATAAATTTTAACAGTGTAATAAACGCAGGACGCTACTGACCCACATATTGGTGTATTGATGCCGAAAGCATTTGTTGGAAGTTAGGGTTAAGTTTATCGTAAGTCTCCATGCAGACAAGCTACTTGGAAATTTACATAATAGTTTGAATTAGTACGGATAATGGTTCATGAGTTGGGCCTTCGAAGTGATTATGCATTGATAATGAGGTGTATTGATGATGGTGGAACGGCGAAGGTCAACTATTGTTGTCGAAGTTCGTTGTCTAGACAGCGATCGGCAGTGCCTAGGCTAGAGGCGGTCATTGAGGAGCCAAACTTCAATCACGTTGATTGTTCTCGCAATGAATAATTGGCGTAAATAAATATGTTTACTTTGAGGTTTTCATTTTGGAATTATATAACTTTGCTTTGCTAAATCTGATTGTCTCTTAATGCCCAATTTTTTTTAATTCACAATTGTTGACCCATATGTTTCATTAATACTATACACGCCATAGAGTAAATGGAAAAAATAAGTCTATAGACTTTTTTAACTAAACTTATGTATATAAGGGCTTGCTTTGCCAAATCTGATGGTCTCTTAACGCCCAATTTGTTTAGTCTATCCTATTAAATATTATTGACCCATATATGACATTAGTTGAAAAAGTAAGTGTATAGACGTTTTCTAACAAAATTTAAATATATAAGGGCTGTGCAAGAAACACAGAGGTGGTTTAAAAACGTTCGCAGCGCCATTAAGTAAGAACTTTTGGTTGCATATTTATCAATATTAGTGCAATATTCTATTAAGCATTGTTGGCCCATATGTTTCATTAATACTATATACGCCGAATAGTAATTGGAAAAAGTAAGTGTATAGACTTCTTTGACTAAACTTGAGTATATAAGGGCTGTGCAAGAAACACAGAGGTGGCTTGAAAACGTTCGCAGCGCCACTAAGTAAGAACTTTTGGTTACATATTTGTCGATGTAAGTACAATATTTTTACTGTTAAGACGTGGACAGAATACATTTTCATTCATTTATCAGCTAAATATGAAAACGTATGAGCGAAATTAAGAAACTAATTAAAGTCGATCGTATGGTTAATATAATAGAATTTAATTTACAAATAAAAATAAAATATCTAGCCATAGTCGAAAATCGAAATTTTATGAAATAAAATACTGAAACGAAGTCATTATTGATTGAGAAAATTGCAAAACAAATGTTAATTAGTTATTTAAAATTACATGAAACAAAATTATGCGTGTATGTGAGTACGCGCGTTAGAAGTTATACTTCTATGGCATAATACAAGAATAACTTTATTTAGCACGTAAATAATTAATGGAATTAAAATAATAAAAAGACTGGAGCGTGATTATAAATGCGGTTGTTAAAATATAAATTCAATAAAATTATTAAATTTTATAATAATTTATAATTTATAAATACATATCGAAACTTAACCTCACTTAGAGAAATACACTTAAAATATATTTTTAAAAGCTTATAAGCACTATTTCTATCACGAATATTTACAATAAATAAATGCTTTTTTAATTTTATTGACCACTATTAAATTTAAATTACTAAAAAATATTTAAAAGCACAGATATAACTTAGATTTGTACAAATATAAATACACACGTGGTGTATTTACCAATACCTTAATAACTATCATTAATATAGTATCAGTTACTACACGCATGTTTAATGAGCAACTTCATTTTTTCGATTTTTGTTGCGTCGTGCGCGCGCACCGTGAGCAACTTCATACTGTCAACTTTTATTGTATCGTGCGCGCGCATCGTGGCCAACTTCATCCTATCGATTTTTGTTGCATTGTGCGCGCGCACCGTGAGCAATTTCATACTGTCATTTAACACACGTGTCTATTTACAAATACCTCTATAACTATCATGAATATAGTATCACTCACTACACGCATGTTTAGTGAGCAACTTCATCCAGTCGATTTTTGTTGCATTGTACGCGCGCGTCGTGCGCAATTTCACACTGTTAACTTTTATTGCATCGTGCACGCGCATCGTGGCCAACTTCATCCTATCGATTTTGTTGCACTGTGCGTGTGCATCGTAAAATTTCACTTTGCTAATTTTTTTTCATAAAACGTCTAAAGAAGTATAAATTAAAAAAAACCCCTAAAACATCGTTTGTATTAACATACAGAAATTATAAAAAGTGTTGAGCAATGAAACATACAACCGTGTAATATTGTAGTACTGTTTAAAGAAAACATTTATATGTTAATTAATATAATAAAGACGGTATAATAACGCCACCTATTACCACTTATAGAAAATACCTATATATTACAAACCACCATTCCAAAACCACAAACCATGTAATAGCGCCACCTAGCGTTGTTTGTAAAAGTAATGCTTCCGTCAATACATGTGCTTGTGAAAACACTTCTTCTTTTTCACCACACACACATACAAACACACCTAATATTTACATTGAAATACAGCCTTCGATATACGTGATTTGTTTGTAAGGTTTGTGGTAAACATCATGGAATGTAAACAGATTGATCATGAGATTTTATTTAAACTAATACTGTTTTTATTTATTTTATTTAAACTAAACGCTGTACTGTTTTTAAACTAAACGCTGTACTGTTTTTATTTATTTTATTTAAACTAAACGCTGTACTGTTTTTAAACTAAACGCTGTACTGTTTTTAAACTAAACGCTGTACTGTTTTTATTTAAACTAAACGCTGTACTGTTTTTACTAATTTAATGCTTTTATACAATACTCTGCAACATATTTAAGCATTATTGATAATCTTGACTGACTACAATACATAGGCTATAGGGACTTTACACGAAAAAATGACAGTTATGTGACCAAAACTGCATTAATTTATCACCAGATGGCGCCAATAGCGTGTATGGTCTTTACACAGTTATCACACACCCCGTGGGTGTGTGTTTTAATATCCATCAGTGGTGGAGTGTATGTAGTGTAATCCGTACCTGTACGAAGTATTTGCTTGGAACGGATGTACTAACGCATGACAATCCGCAGGTATCTGTTACAAAATACTTAACTTTTCGTCTCTCTTTGTAATGTATCAACAACTATAAGAGCAAAAGAAACGAAGCGATTACTGTCGTACACAAGCTTTCTCGTTCATCGTATAAATCTCTTCTTAGGAAAGAATGAAACAAAAAACGTTCTGCATAATAGGCTCATATTCGTAATGTGCCATACTCTTTGACAAACTAGTATCTCAAATACTCGTGCTTTGCGCTTGCTTCATACTAGGTATTCTCCAGTTTGTGTCTAAACTCCATTGCGTACCGACATTTAGCGCGCACATGTTCATTCATAGTCTCTGATGGGCAAAGATTGTATATACAAAGATTGTATATAAGGATAGAATAATAACCGTTTTATTTTATTTTTGCAATTTTTTATTCAGGTTCATTCAAATCAGTGAAAGAAAACAATATAAACAATCTCGGTACGTAATAAGTAAAAAATATTGGACACTTTATGACGAGTTTTTACGTGGCGTGCTCCCGAAATAAAACCCGACAAACAAGTATGTATGCCGCGTATGGCTTAGTATTTTGTAACAGGTATACGTACCTATTACTTTTACATACTCGTAACAGGATTACCTAATACGAAAAAATAGTGGTATCGCACACCTCTATCAGCGACTAGCGTGCTAATCTGGTAAATGTAGAAGTAATCAACTTGCAAATATAGCTATTCGGAAAGAGGAGATCTTTCGCTAGATAATGTTTTTAGTTTTTTTTTTAATATTTATTATGAACTAAATTTGGCTTTGAAAATTTATATGTATCTCCGTCTGTTCTCATATTTGTGCGTATTTTTGTACGTATATACTATATATTGTACGTATATTCTGCATGTTTCTACGTATATAGGTAATAATGTCTATATATGCGCTAGTTGATATATCCGTTAGAGATACACTTTAAATTTGCTTCCATAGTAGGAGACAATTCAGAAAACTTGACAACAACATGATCGGGGGATACAGTTTAGCGTTGCAGCTAAGTAACTGTCATTTACATTCAAAACTTAATTACACCACTAGATAGTTAAAGGTTCAAACAATTCGTTACGTTAAGTGGGGACTGTGACGCATTGCGCGCGGCGGAGAGGGGACGCGCCACAATTTTAAGGTTGTTTCGCCGCGCCATATAAATTCTGTTTAGTATAAATTTTGAATCGAAGAAACTACGACGCTTATTTGAGTTTCAATCGAAAGCTCTCGTAAATATTTGCTTGTAAAAACATTAGTGTGAAATGGTCATGGGGGTGTATGATGTTAAAGTTAAAAATTAACAAAATTTAATACAATGTCGGCCTATACTCGTAAAAAGGTCAAATCAAGATATGGAAATAGTATACGGTTGGAAAAAGTTTCCCAAGAGCAATCCAGTGATGTCCATAAAACACCATATGATAGAGTGAAGCAATGCCGAGAGAGTAAAAAAAATGAAGGTTAGCGATGAAATCAACGAAGGCGCAAGTATAAATGCCGCTGAAGCATATGCTAGTGAATAATATAATCATTTTTGTACCAAAGCTGGACTGTTGTAACCACTTCTGTATATAGAGATTCGAAATGTGAATAGAGATTGAAGCTGAAGCATATGCTAGTGAATAATATAATCATTTTTGTACCAAAGCTAGACTGTTGTAATCACTTCTGTATATAGAGATTCGAAATGTGAATAGAGATTGAAGCTGAAGCATATGCTAGTGAATAATATAATCATTTTTGTACCAAAGCTGGACTGTTGTAATCACTTCTGTATATAGAGATTCGAAATGTGAATAGAGATTGAAAGATGAAATATGATAGAGATTCGAAGAACACCTTAGTGTTAAAGAATAATTATGACATTAATACGCTCACAGAAAATATTACCAATTAACGTACACGTATTCACGTAAAACACACGGCCGTGTCCCCGATACAGCCACACCCTAATTTTTTTCCATCTATTGGTTGACTACGGAAATAAAAACTTATTGATTTTCGTACCGATTTGTCAATTATTTTAATTTTATAAAGAAATTTATACAATAATCCTCTTTTTCGTGTTCAACGATCGCTTTTTTTTATACGGATCCTGTTACCTCTTCTCTCTGTCTCTGCTGTTTATAAACTTTACAATATTTTATTAAGAATATGATCAGAAATGTGATTGATAACTAAGTTTTGATTTGTTTTTACCTGCTTGTTATTAGTAATTAAATCATTTATTTACAAACACATATTTACCGGCATATTACAGATAACCTATTCGTAATGATAGAAAATTAATTTTTAAACAAAGATTAAAATTTTAGATTAAACATGAATACGAAAGTACACAAGAACTACAGAAGTTAAGGACGATACATTTCGACAAATTTACCTTCACATATCATAAACAAATCTCATTCTGGTGCGACCACGACCAGGTGATTGAGCAGTTGAATGCTGTGGGAAATTGAAGAGTTCTGATATATATAACTCGGTTCTATATCAAATTATAGCAAAACTTCTGTAGCAAATTAAACTAGTTTATAGCAAACGAGTGATGATTGTCTTAATGCAGGAAATTGTCAGGTGCGAAGAAAGAAAGTTTACACAATCATACGGGGCGTAGGATTTTTCCTTTTAATTGCTGGAAGATAGAGTTCATGAGCACAACGTCTCTTCTGAGTTGCAAGTAATGGAAACCTAGCATACCCACGAGGAAATCCGTAGGAAATAGAAAGAGGAAGTGTCTCATATGTAGATATCGAAGAAACGTCTGTTGCACACGTTTAATCATCAAGGTATACTTGGCTATCATGTAGCTGTATTGATGTAAACTTATATTAGATAAGTTAAATTTAGATATGTAAATATGGGAAAAAAAATATTCAATACTAGAATAATATTTATAAATGATTAACGTTAAATTAATTGTAATAATATTTCAATTAATTTAACGTTAATCATATTAAAAAAATTAAGGCTTAATTATTAAGCTATAAATTAATTTTTCATGTTGTTATTATCTATTAATATTCAATTTTGTAACATTTCATTCATAAACAAATTAATAAACGAATGTTTTGTATGCAGGTCTTACTTTTTGGACAGATTGCGACCCCCAGGTTGAGAAAGGATGGTGTTTCGTGCAGATTATATTAGTTTATTATCTGCGCTTGTGAATAAAAATCAGTCAAAGGCCGTGCTTTGAATGTATAGTGTTTTAAATTTACATTCGACGTATTTCGGTTTTGTGGAGTATTAGCGTTTGTTTTTGTTTATTATTGTTTTGATAACTTTTATAATATCTACTGTGTGCTATTCCAATTCGGAATATTATGAGATGCTGATATGTTTAAGCGCATGCGATAGCAATGTTCTGTAGGAGAGTATAAGGTAGTCGGCTATTTATCCAAATCGAACCAGAAAGCCGCATGAACGGACCATCTCAAGATTGGCTAGTCGGGTTCACAGTACTGGTCAAATAATGCCCTAGTTTGATAGAGGATGTTCAGTTGATAGAAGAAATGATAGAGGGCGTTCAATTAATCGAAGAAATGATAGAGGAGGTTCAGTTGATAGAAGTCACGTGACAAACTTTCGATTTGTTTTTTGTAACGATTCGTTTTCTGTAACAGCGTACAGTGATTTAGATAACCAATTTAGAGGGCAAAAATATTTCAGTTTAATACTAACTTAGATGTTTATTCTAAATTTGTACGTATTATACATTTTTTTGTTTAACTTTTGGCAAAAAATTACGAAACCCACTGTACTAAAATTATATTGTTTTATTTTACCGTTTCTTTTAAATAGTTTTGCAAATCCCGCTAGCATTCTGATTTTGTTATTTTCTATTAAAAAAATTTCTTAAGTAAGATTAGTTCTCGCACTGCGAGGGTTCTGTATATATGTAGTCTTCTGTTTTAGGTATTACACAAGGTGCCTCAGTTAGGTCAAACGTCTTAATTTTCACTGATATCACATGCACGTCAGATACCTTAGTTATAATTTAGCCTGAACGGTGTGATGTAAACATAATGCAACTATTGCTAATATATCATGGATTCAGAAAACTCTAACAGTTGATTATAGAACTTTTTTCAAATATATTTTCAACAGTTCAGTTAATATGAATTGTGATTAATATTTTGTGCTGTATTTGAAGTTTTTGATCCAAATGCTTTCTGAGAAAAAAGGCCATGACAGGCGGACACATGGTGGGATAAGTGAGTGTTTTATTAAGGTTTTTGTTTGTTTTCTTTTGAGATCTTTAAAAAAAGGCAAAATATTTTATTATTTTATTTCTTTATTTTGAAATCCCGCATATATATTGATAGTTCTTTTTGACGACAAATTTTAATGAACAATTATTGAAAAAAAATTGAGTGTGGCTGTGTCAAGGACACGGCCGTATATTGTACGTGAATATGTCTATGTAACGGGTTATATTTTTTAAATAAAATATTTTTACTTATGCATTTAGGATAATAGCAAGGAAAAAAATAATTATTGTGTTACAATAGCGTATAGGCCGACATTATATATTTTGATAATATTTTTTTATTCTAACACCTTGTTATATTCACTGTCACTACTTTAAACTAATGTTTTATATACAATCGATAGATTTTGACGACAGCTGACGATTAAAACTTAAACGAACATTGTAGCTTTCCCGAATCAAAAGTTATATTAATTGCAAATCTCCTAAATAACCTCAAAATGGCGGCGCTTCCCCCTCCACCGAGTGTGATGCGTCACTGTTCTCGCTTATCGTAATGAATTGTTTGATCCTTTAGCTATCCAGTGGTATAATTTTATTTTTGATGTAGAGGATAGATTCGAAACTGCAACGCCAAACTGTATCCCCCGATTATGTTATCATTAGGTTTTTTGGATTGCCCGCGTATGGTAGCAAATTTAAAGACGTATTCACGTCAAAAAGAATTTTTTTTTCAATTTAACTCCTATTTTAAAAAAAATTATTTGTCTCCAAATTTTAACGAATTCATCGTAATGTAAATGTTATGTTCGTAGTAATCAACCAATTATCCCTTTCATATGCTGTACCGAATAATTAAGCGTGACAGACGGACGGACGACGAACTATTCTACGCAAGAGTAAATAGTAAAAATTAAACCGCGTCGGGAAATGCCCTCTTACCCTGACCAGAGAACGCACCTGATCATCAGCGAAGTCAAACAGCGTCGTGCACGGTCAGTATTTGAACGGGTGATCGCAAGGAAATACTCCGCGTTGTAATTTCTTTTTAAGGGAGTATGTTGTGCGCACCTAATTATATTCTACATAATTGTTATACTAAATATATTTAGAAAGAGTCCCAAAACAAGATCAGCTCTCGTCCCGAACTCCACTCTTAATAAACCTCGCACACACACACACACACACACACACACACACACACACACACACATATATATATATATATATATATATATATATATATATATATATATATATATATATATATATAATATGTGCATTACGACCATATGGTATTATTCATTTAATTACGGCTGACTTGTTAGGGTAATTCAATTAGGGTTATTATTTTAATTCGGATTGAAGCTGGCGTGTTGCTGGGTTGCGATTCGTAATTAAACATGTCACGGAGATATGATGGTAATTTCGCGTGTTGACTCCTTGTCACCCAATGTATTACATGGATGATTAAAAAAAATTACCAACTGTTTACTGATCACGCACATCTGAAGGTGACATCATTAAAAATGGAAATGGGACTATGAAGACTAAAACAAATCTAAAATCAAAACAAGTTGTTACTTGCAACTGAAGTCGCGTGGGTTCAGGCATGCACCAAATCCATCCAAACTCCTTGGAGATGCTTACCTCGCGAAGAAGACGTTGTATAAAAAAATATTACTAAACATTTTTGTTTGCATTTTTAAAACTCTCTCCATTGACATCCCACTTGAAGAAGTTCGTGAAGAAAGAACTTGGCCCTAAAACCAATATACAGGTTGTACTCAAAAAATTAATTTAACTTTTTCTTTCTAACAATCTGTTTTAGATCACAAGAGTTATGGTGCTATCGGCAGGGGGACACAGACAGACAGACGCACTACAGAACTTCAAAAACTTTTATTATAGGGTAATTTTTAATTTTGTCATTAGCAATTTGATTACTTTTTTAATTTCGAAATAAATTTTGACGTTTCCGGCAGACTGAAGTAATTCACTTACGTTTTTCTTTATTCGTTAATAATAAATTAAAATCAAAAACAAACCTAGGCAAGATTTGATAAACTACCGCCAATAAAAGTCGACTGTCATTAAAACTTCAAAGTTTGACGTTACGACGCCATCTTACAATGGCGCCGTTGACAATAGACATTAATTGCAGAGCACAATGGCCGCGGTGCCATTCTTTGTTATAGTTTATGGCTCTCGATTGCCTGTGTTGATGGAGGTATATATTTAAGTGAATAATTTTTTACTGTTTTGTCAATCTGTAAGTGTCTATAGAGACCTATTGTTGTCGTTTTGCCGTCAATTTGTTACATTCAATTAACTTGTTAATTAGAGAAGATATAAAGAAAAGATTTTATTGAAATATATAAACTAGTTATATGTTTGTCTCTGTTTTATTATAAAAATTGTTATTTCTGATAATTAATATTGATTTATTAAATAAACTAATTTTAGGACAAAAACGAAATATTTACAGTAAAGTCCAAAAAACATACAACCAAAAATTACATCAAAATCCAAACCGAACTGTCAAACAAAAAAAATGACTTTTTTATTGCGTGTCTTTATTTTATATCGAGCCCTTTAGCGCTGGAGCTGCCAGTAATTTCTAAAGCGTTCTAAAAAAATATTTATTCCAGTGCATATTAGGAATGCAAAATATTAAATATTAATATAATAATACATAAAATTGTTCCTTTTTTCGCCATAAACATTTTATTTAAAATAAATCTATATTTCAAACAAAATTTGGTTGATAGCGAAAAAATTATAATATATATTTATTTATCACAATTATTAATTGTAATAAATATATATATATATATATATGTATATATATATATATATATATATATATATATATATATATATATTTAGCTAAAACTTGGAACAAAACGTAATGCCATTTCAACGCATATTCATTTAGTCTACCTTCAGCTTTCGTTAAGTGAGAACGATGTTTGAGATGCGATTTGTTTTCTTTTTGCATTTTATCAAATAAATTATGAGCAGAACTTTAATATTTAATACTTATTTAGCTAACACTCTATAAACTATTGGCATTTTCAAAAAAAATATCGAAATTAGTCGAAATATGCGTAATAAATACTAATGTTTATTATAAGAGACGTTAACAGAAAGAAAGATCGAGAGATGGGAAATCCAAGATTTAATGTTCGATGCTGGGTAACGACCTATTCGATGGTAGCGCTTCAAAGCTGAAGTGCCATGTCAAGGAAGCGAACAAAAGTCCAATACAAATCTTATTGCCTCTGTGGCTATACTGACGTATTCAACGTCTTCAAACAATCGGCCGTATCCGACACAGGACCGTATGACTCTTTACGCAGTTTTAAGAATATGAGTACTGTTTAAAAAAAACTTTGTCTACCCTGATAAACAGAAATGATACCCAAAATAAAATATACGAAGGAATATATGACGACGATTTTCGTTAACTTTAATTGGTGCGGTGATAACGATTTTCAACAATTGTAATTAGTACGGTGACGGTGACAAAAATTACGATTTTCATTAATCTTGATTAGTACGATGATGGTGCCAAAAATCACAATTTTCATTAATCTTGATTAGTACGATGATGGTGCCAAAAATCACAATTTTCATTAATCTTGATTAGTACGATGATGGTGCCAAAAATCACAATTTTCATTAATCTTGATTAGTACGATGATGGTGCCAAAAATCACAATTTTCATTAATCTTGATTAGTATGATGATGGTGACAAAAATTAAGATTTTCATTAATTCTAATTAGTACGATGATGCTGACAAAAATTACGATTTTCATTCATTCTAATTAGTACGATGATGGTGACAAAAATTACGATTTTCATTAATTCTAATTAGTACGATGAAGCTGGCAAAAATTACGATTTTCATTCATTCTAATTAGTACAATGATAATGACAAAAATTACGATTTTCATTCATTCTAATTAGTACAATGATAATGACAAAAATTACGATTTTCATTCATTCTAATTAGTACAATGATAATGACAAAAATTACGATTTTCATTCATTCTAATTAGTACGATGATGGTGACAAAAATTACGATTTTCATAAATTCTAATTAGTACGATGAAGCTGGCAAAAATTACGATTTTCATTCATTCTAATTAGTACAATGATAATGACAAAAATTACGATTTTCATAAATTCTAATTAGTACGATGAAGCTGGCAAAAATTACGATTTTCATTCATTCTAATTAGTACAATGATAATGACAAAAATTACGATTTTCATTCATTCTAATTAGTACAATGATAATGACAAAAATTACGATTTTCATTAATCTTGATTAGTATGATGATGGTGCCAAAAATCACAATTTTCATTAATCTTGATTAGTATGATGATGCTGACAAAAATTACGATTTTTATTTGTTCTAATTAGTACAATGACAATGACAAAAATTATGATTTTCATTAATTCTAATTAGTACAATGATAATGACTGAATTGATAATTGGAACGATGATGACGATTTTCAATCATTCTGATTATTAGGATAACGTTGAAAAAATTACGATTTTCATTAATTCTAATCTGTGCGACTATAACGGCAAAAATGACTACGAATGAATTGTCGTTAATTGTAATTAGTACGATTATTACGATAAAAATGACTATTTTCATTAATTTTAAATAGTATGGAGATAACGACAAAAATAAGGATTTTCATTAATCGTAATTGATGCGATGACGCCGGTAAAAATGTGGATTTCATTAATTCTATTATTCTAAATAATGATGGTGATGAAAATATCGACTTTATTACTTGTAATTAATACGATAACTAATATAAAAATATCGTATTTATTAATTCTAATTAGTACAATGATAACGACAGTAATTCGATGATCACGACAGTAATTTCATTAATCGTAATCAGTACGATGATGAGTATAAATATAAAGATTTTCTTTAACCCTGATTAATAAGGTGATGACGATAAAAATTATGTTTTTCATTAATAGTGATTAGCACGATGGTGATAACAAAATCATCGATTTCATTAATTTTAAATAAGAACGAAGATCACGGTAAAAATATCGAATTTCTTTAATTCTAATTAGAATGATGATCACGACAAAATTATTGATTTTCTTTCATTATAATTAATACAAGGATCACGACAAAAATGACGATTTTCTTTATCCTTAATTAATAAGATGATGACGACAAAAATTATGCTTTTCATTAATTCTATTATTCTAAATAATGATGATGAAAATATTAACTTTATTAGTTTTAATTAATACGATAACTAATATAAAAACATCGGATTTATTAATTCTAATTAGTACAATGATGACGACAAAAATGATGCATTTCATTAATAGTTATTAGCACGATGGCGACGACAAAGTCATCGATTTCATTAATTATAATTAGAACGATGATCACGTTAAAACTATTGAATTTCTTTAATTCTAATTAGAATGATGATGACAGAAATATTGATTTTCTTTATTTATTATTAATATAACGATCATGACAAAAATGACGATTTTCTTTAACCTTAATTAATAAGATGATGACGAAAAAAATGATGCTTTTCATTAATAGTGATTAGCACGATGGTGATGAAAAAATCATCGATTTCATTAATTATAATTAGAACGATGATCACGGTAAAAATATCGAATTTCTTTAATTCTAATTAGAATGATGATCACGACAAAATTATTGATTTTCTTTAATTATAATTAATACAAGGATCACGACAAAAATGAGGATTTTCATTAATAGTGATTAGCACGATGGTGATGACAAAATCATCAATTTCATTAATTATAATTAGAACGAAGGTCACGGTAAAAATATCGAATTTCTTTAATTCTAATTAGAATGATGATCACGACAAAATTATTGATTTTCTTTAATTATAATTAATACAAGGATCACGACAAAAATGAGGATTTTCATTAATTGTAATTGATACGATGACGCTGGCAAAAATGTGGATTTTATTAATTATATTATTCTAAATAATGATGATGAAAATATCAACTTTATTAGTTTTAATTAATACGATAACTAATATAAAAACATCGGATTTATTAATTCTAATTAGTACAATGATGACGACAAAAATGATGCATTTCATTAATAGTTATTAGCACGATGGCGACGACAAAGTCATCGATTTCATTAATTATAATTAAAACGATGATCACGGTAAAAATATCAAATTTCTTTAATTCTAATTAGAATGAGGATGACGACAAAATTATTTATTTTTTTAATTATAATTAATATTATGATCACGACAAAAATGAAGATTTTCATTAATTGTAATTAGCACGATGATGATGACAAAAATATCGCATTCATTAATTGTAATTAATACGCTGATGATGACAAAATGTTCGATTTCATTAATTGTTGTTATTAAAAAGAATCATGTAAATCGATATTTTCGTTAAATATAATTACCAGGATGATGACAACAAAATATCGTTTTTTTTTTAATTGTAATTAGTACTATGATGAAGAAAGAATGACGATTTTCATTAATTGCAATTAGTACAATCATGACGACAAATATTATGATTTTCATTAATAGTTAATTATAATTTTAATTCTTACCATAGTGTTAATTGTGTATATAACTGCCTATCCTGGCATTTCCAAGGAAAAAGGCGACAGTAACTTTTGTTTTTATTATTTTTTATAATAACTATCTACGATTAATTTACCAACGGAATTCTAAATGTGTTAGCTATTTATCCTGTGCTTTATTGGAGTACAAAACTGCACGGTCCCATTTTGTAATGTAATTGTAAATAATTAAGAGATTGCTCATGTAGTAATAAACAGTTATAAATAACAATCTATAATTACAGCCCGGAACTTTTTTTAGTTTCACTGTCGTTTGCAATCATTTCAATTATCATTTCGATTTAGTTTGTTTAACTTACCACGATTTTATTTTGCAACAGACTATTGGTCATAACAGACGATTTTTATTAACTATCAATATATAACGGAAACTTTACAGATTTTCATGTGCAAAACTGCATCCGACGAGCTTAGACCACCTTTACTTAATATTATTTCTTTCTGAGCGTTTGGATTTTTCTTCGAAGAATGATGGCAGATCCATCTATGGAATACCAAAACAAATGGCGCAGGATGGAGAACATTAAAGTATACGACGAGGAAAAATATTATACCAAAACAGAGCTCAATATCATAAATGACTATAAACGACTAAAAAAAATGTCCATGAATTTAATAAACTACCCGCAATAAAAGATAACGATCGTTATGTGTTGAAACTTTGACGTTGGGCCGCCATTTTACAATGGCGCCGATCATAGACATCTATTATAGTGCGCGCTCTAGGAGCACAAAGAAGCGCGCGCCGTTCGTGATCATAGTTTATGGCCGCGAATTGGCTGGGACACGTCGCGCGGGTACTTAAGTTTTGAGTACATCTATGTGGGTAGAAGCATTATTTATTGCCTTAGTTCGAATTTTATGTCATTTGTTCTTTCAGCAGAATGATGGAAGTATTGCCTTAACGTCCAGGAAGCGGTTAACGGAAGTTAGAGGAGTAGGGTGTATTCAAAGGAAGTGTTTAGTGGATAACCGTGAGTCACACGGAGCCTGTAAGTATTTATGTATATATGTGGGTATATATAATAATACCATATACGTCAACTGTTAAAAACCTGGGCCTACTGATTGATAAAAATCTTAGTTGGTGCCCTCAAGTAAATGATGTTAGTGGTCGTATTTTCAATCGAATGCACTCTTTAAAATGTCTTCAAAATTTTCTACCGACTAAAACGAAAATCTACCTTTGTCAAACACTCTTATTATCATTAATTGATTACGGAGAGGTGTGCTGTCCTGACCTTAATGAAGTATATTTGTGCAAGTTGGAACGTCTTCAAAATTTATGCATACGGTATGTCTTCGGCCTCAGAAAATATGATCATATTTCTGAATACAGGACACTTCTCAAATGGCTGAAGATCCGTGATCGACGCCAACTTTACATACTTACACTTCTTTTTAACATATTAAAAAATCCTTATAGCCCAAATTATCTTAGTGGCAAATTTAAAGATTTGTCTGCTCACGGCCTTGGGTTGCGATCTGAAAGTTCACTCACACTACTTATTCCTAAACATACCTCTACCACTTACGAAAAATCCTTCACTGTCCAAGTAGACAAAATTTGGAATCACCTGGATCTAAATTTTTTTAAGGATCGAGTGAAAAAGTCCTGCCTCTCCTGAATCCTTTTCCTTTGTGCCCTTGTCCTTTCCTGTCTTTTCCATCCCAAATCAAGTCAATAGTTTGTTTTACTTATAGTTTTGTATTTTTAAAATTTCTTTTTGTCTAATGTACTATAAAGACTTTTCGTTGTAAAATCTCTTACAGTCTACCGACTAAGTTTCAATACCAATTATTATGGTTGACTGGAAGAGATTGCTCATGTAGCAATAAGTTCGTCATATGTGCTATACAGAAAAGGTGATAAACAAATAAATATATAGGCATTTATGTACGTACGTGAGAGTGCTTTTAAAAGTTTATAAAATCTGAAGAGGATGTCCGGTTGACAACGGACTTTTTTAATTCATAGTGCTCAGTTGAACGAATGATGATAATGAATTAAACATATATCCTAAAAAACTAAAGGGAAACTAATTGGACCGGAACTGCACAATTTGGAGGATATTCCTATTGAACCATAGATGGTACCTACAGTTTTTAGCCATAATCAAAAAAATATTTTCGGAAGTACAGGCAAAAAATTGATTTTTTTCCATACACTAAAATGTTACTGGCAGTGCAGCGTTAATGCTGTTGCTGTGGTCATGGTGTTTGACAGCTCTGATTCTAGAGGTTTTTCCTTTCTGTTCTAACTAAGTATGCCATTCCTGATTCGAAATAATCTAACCATATTTGTGACAATATTTTTTTTAGAATTGTGGCTGTGTCGTCTTTTTATTAGCATGATCCACATATTACCTCATTTTAGTGAATAAATTAAACTATGAGCTATGGCTTACCTCTTCAACATATTTCAATAGTGGCTGGAAGATAGGGAGGCATCAAAATTAATTTAAAGTTCTTGGGGTTGTTTGTTAACTCCAGACAATTTATACATTTTTAGAGTTTATTCCTTAAGAATCGATTTTCATATATAGCGCAAGGTATGAAATTTTATGAGGAGAAAAACAGAAGTTCAGTGTGTTAAAAAAAGTGTAACCGTTAGGTGGCTTCTTCGCACAACATTTCTGCGCATCTTTAGAGTGAGATATCAATATGTTTATTAGGCATTTTCTTATGGCGTAAACGCAATGACGGAGTGTGACATACGTATCGGCATTTTCTTATGGCGTAATCGCAATGACGGAGTGTGACACACATAGTTTACTATTGTTCGCTTATAACAATATGTAATCATTTAATGTCATTATGTGTGAATATTTGGTGTCTTCTAAACTACAAAATTAAAAGTCTCTTTTAATTTTAACTTCTTAATCTGACGTTACTAAATGTTTTTAATTTTCTTGTATAAATTTGATCTTGTTCATTTGTTTATTACTCGAAAATAATTATATTGTCAGCATTTCTTTATTAAAGAATTTTCCATTACATTTAATAACATTGATATTTATATTTATATACAGTGTTACCTATTTTATATATTACAAGACAATCGTACTTAAGGAGTAAACTCTAGTCGCGCATCAGAGCTGACAGGCACAATTTTTTGATCCATTTTAAAATGAACACTAAAAATTAAGTGTAAGGCAAAAATAACAGTTTGTTGATAAACGATTTTTTCGAATGTACGAGGATTATGTCGAATTTTCCATTCTATTACAATTACGTCCAATTTTCTTGAGATTACTGGTAGGTTGAATGCCAAAAGAGTACATAAGATGCGCGTGCGCGGTAGAAAGGTGGGTGCTGCGTTATTGCAGATTTATGTGTTGTGTGATTATTATGTCTTTTGAGGCATTATTTGTATTTGGTTGTTATTAAGTAAACTAATTATAAAATATGTAGACGTTATTATAAAAAAAGGACCAATAGGTGAGGAGATATCTAAGTTACAGTACACTCTAAGTAAACCATTATGTGACGTCATACTTTACCTCTCCAATCTGAATTTGCCGACGAGTCAATATATAAGTAATGTTTTCAGTCGTAATTAATACATTAACACTCGTTATCAACTTCATTCTTGTAAATATTGGTACGGTTACGACCGAATTTAAGTGAAGATATAAATATGAAATGTGACTTATGATGATATGAGGAAGAAGTTTAAAAAAAAGTTTGTTCTTATATACGCGCGTTAGAAGTTATACTTCTTTAGAATAGTACAAAAATAACTTTATTTAGCACGCAAATAATTAGTGGATCTGAAATAATAAAAGTACTGGAGCGTAATTACAAATACAGCTGGTAAAATCTAAACTTAAATTATTTCAAAAATTAAAATGTTATTTTTCAATACAGAGTAGTAACAATTTTATATTTTTATATATATTCATTATTATTTTATAAAAAATAATAATTTAATAATAATAATGACAATAATAATCATTATTATTATTAATATTATTATCAATTGAAAAACAGAATAATAAAGTTGAAACGCGATAAGTTGAAAACGGTCTGGCAGATGATTGGAATAAAATGGAAAGCCAGCAGAAAATTAAAATTATGGACTACTCCTCTGTCAAACTAAATTCACAATTAATTAAATTAAATTTGATATTATTACTAACTATTGAAATGATTACTAACTATTTTAATATTGTTTTTATTATTAAATTTTGATTACTAAAAAAGAGAATAATAAGGTTGAAGCGCGATAATTTGGAAACGCTCTGGCAGATGATTTGATTACAATGGAAAGCCAGCAGAAAATTAAAATTATGGACTAGTCCTCCGTCAAATTAAATTCATAATTAATTAAATTAAATTTGGAATTATTACTAACTATTGAAATTATTACTAATTATTTTAATATTGTTTTTATTATTAAATTTTGATTACTAAAAAAGAGAATAATAAAGTTGAAGCGCGATAATTTGGAAACGTTCTGGCAGATGATTTGATTACAATGGAAAGCCAGCAGAAAATTAAAATTATGGACTAGTCCTCTGTCAAATTAAATTCATAATTAATTAAATTAAATTTGGAATTATTACTAACTATTGAAATTATTACTAATTATTTTAATATTGTTTTTATTATTAAATTTTGATTACTAAAAAAGAGAATAATAAAGTTGAAGCGCGATAATTTGGAAACGCTCTGGCAGATGATTAGCCTACATTGGAAAGCCAGCAGAAAATTAAAATTATGGACTACTCCTCTGTCAAATTAAATTCATAATTAACTAAATTAAATTTGAAATTAATTTAAAAATTAAATTTAACTATTTTAAATTTTTTTTTATTATTAAATTTTGATTACTAAAAAAGAGAATAATAAAGTTGAAGCGCGATAATTTGGAAACGCTCTGGCAGATGATTAGCTTACAATGAAAAGCCAGGAGAAAAAAAGATGTTTAGTGAGCAACTTCATGGTGTCGATTTTTGTCGCATCGTGTCAACTTCATCCTATATTTTTATAATTTGACTCTCATCATTTTGTCATAAAGCGCCTAAAGAAGTATAATTTCAAACAGCAGAACCTCCATGTAGCGGCTCTCTAAGAACGGTTTTTGTCATTTCCTATGAAACTATGTGTTTATTCTATGTGATTATAGTACATAATACTTTCTATCAATGAGCAATATTTTTTAAGTTCGGTTTATTTCTCGCACAACTATTAAGTAACCATCAAACAAAAAAAAGGAATGCACTATCATATTAAAAATATTAGTTCGGATTATAAATGTGAAAATGTGTTTGTTTGTCCCTTTAGTTGTTTTCTAATAACTCATAGACTGTTTGATTTTTTTTTGTTTTCCTTACCAAACGAAAATACTAGATCTTGCTGCAACGTTTGTCTTAATGTACAGGAAACATAGAAATTGTAAAAATAATTTCAAAAATTTGCAATTTTTTTGAAAATCAAATCGAGTTTCTTAGAACTTGCTGTTTTTAAAAACTAGAACATAAGAATTTATTTCATTTACCGTCGTGCGTCATTCATGGAATTTTAATAGTTGATTTTTGGTTAAATACTTGAAACAAATGCATATTTTCTCCCCACATCTTACAAGTTATGATGCTCATTGTGAATTAAATACAAGGAGTGATAGGATTATAATGAACTCAAATGGTTTCTCCAGGCAATATAGAGTGAGAGAGACAGTCAAAAATTACCCAGATGAGACCAAATTGGTTTATGGAGGCTTCTATGTTTGTAACGTTGTCTGTTCATCTTCAAAGGACAATACCCGCCGTTGTGTGAACCTTCGCCCCATTTGGGAAATTGGCGTAAATTTAAACTCTGCATTTCCTTGAATACTTTATTTTATCCACATCACAAATCTGGGTCTTATTTTCCATAGAAACTTGTGATAGTGTATATATAATATAATAAAGCCGGTGGTAGACGCTAGTCGAGAATATGAATTTCGTAGAGTTAGTGTAAAAAAAATAATGAAAAAATTTATTCCTCAAAAAAAAATTTCTGACATAAAATGGGTGCTTTTTTGTTATTGGATATTTTAATGATGTGTTATATACCATTTCGATTGTTAAATGCCATGTTTAATGTGCAGGTAATATCCTATAACAGAATTTACTAGGTCTGATCGCGTTAATTAAGTTATCAATAGAGATCGCTATTGTTTTTTTCACCACTTGAATGGGGTGTTTTTGATAAATTAATTGCAAACAATTTTTTTGGGAGATAAATTTTTTAATTATTTTTTTACACTATCTCTACGAAATTCATATTCTCGACTAGCGTCTGTAACCGGCTTATATATACACTACCGCAAGTTTCTATGGAAAATAACACCCAGTTCTGTGATCTGGATAAAATAAAGGATTCGAGGAAATTAAGAGTTTAAATGTACACCAATTTCCCAAGTGAGGCAAAGGTCCATACATAGGCAGATATTGTTTTTGAACATGAACAGATAGCGTTACAATCATAGAAGCCTCCACAAACCACTTTGGTCACATCTGGATGATTTTTTTACCAGCTCCTCAATCCATAGAGCATGGAGTAGCAATTTAGGTAATTTTTAAACCTGTCACTCCTAGTAGCCTATCGTAACTTAAGCAGCTATGATTCACCCACTCTAGTTGGTCCAAGGTATTTTTTTCTTCTCTTTCCAGAAGATATTTTTGCTATACGTAATCTGATTCGGTAACTAATATCTAATTCTCAAAAGCCGTAATCATAGCAACTACAACAACATGGCAGCCATCTTTTTACTGCACACGCTTGAGTTAGATACCATTTTGACGCCGAATTTTCCAATAACTTGGTGAACATGAAAGGTATCTATCACGGAATGGATACTTAGACAAAATTATTAAACACTTTGATTACTGAGCATATTATAATTGGAGTCTTCTTCTTCTTCTTCAATAGCTTGACAGCCCAGGATGGACCCCAGCCTTCCGCAGAATCAACTCCCAAGCTCTCCTGTTCTTGGCCAGACATCCAGTTCGTTACACTTAGGATTTTAGTCTTTTTCCTTAGCCTTTGTCCACCTAAGTTTAGGTCCTTCTCAATCATAATTAGGGCGGTTGTCAGGATCGACCCCATCCGCATCCATTCCGCAGAATCAACTCTCACGCTCCCTGTTCTTGGCCAGACATCCAGTTCGTTACACTTAGGATTTTAGTCTTTTTCCTTAGCCTTTGTCCATATAAGTTTAGGTCCTTCTCAATCATAATTAGGGTGGTTTTTCTTAAATGTGTTATCAACATTTCTTAAAATTTTAGTTTGTGACGTGACGTGATCGTAAGCAAAAATAGGCCAAGTGTGTGTTTTAATAATTTAAATGTCTGTTTATTTGCTTTGGCTTTTTAAAACGTAGACACGTGGACACGGACCAATATAGCCAACGCAGCCTTTACAAACACTCTTACCCTTTCAACCCTACTTTTAACGTTTTATGGACGATTCCCTGTTTTATGGACATCACCTAACACAAAGGTCTTTATGCAAATCTATATCCACAGTTCAATCGGGAACGACTAAAAATATTTTTGAAGTGAAACTTCTTTGGGCACGATGAGAGTAAAATTTAAATTTCGAATTTCGTGCAACGTTTACTTGTAACATCTGAATGTAACGAGTCTATCACAACAAGGACGAAACATAGGTACTTAGATAATAACCGAGAGAGATAGATGAACACGACAGAATAAGATAACAAGTGTGCGCATGCGTGAAAACAAAAAAAAATGGTGCTCACTACTGCTATCAGCTGTTTTGTACGTTATGTGTGTCAAAAGTAAGCTGTCAACATTTTGTCGATTTATTTATCGATTTATGATCAATTTATTACTAATTTTGCGTGTACTTCATCAGTTACAAGACTGATAACATATGTACTTAATTTATTTATAAATCCACAATGAACCCGCACAAATAGTTGTAGTAAACATGACTTATAACAGGAGCAATACACCCTGACTTCCTTCAGCTGCATTTAGCCGTGTTCTGGTACTGCCATCGTGGCTATTTTTTTAATTGACAATTGTCTGTGTAAATTTATAAGGACATTTTATTAAATGTTTTCGTCGATTTGTAATGATATTTTATTAATTTTTCTGGATGTAAAGTATTAAAATATTCTAACCAGAATTTTGTACAATCTATGGACTTACACTTAGTATATATTTTCCCTCTCTCTCTGCCGTTTTACCCCTTACTATATATATATATAAAGCAAGGTTTAGATTACCGAAGAAGTTTCACTTCTGTCAACTGTACTGGTTGCAAACGCTTAATTTTTTTTTACTCCGATTGATAGCGCTGTTACCCTCGAAATATTTATTTCTTGTATTGTTTCAATTTCCGATAGTTACGAACCCTTCCTTCCAATCAATGTTCTCTAGAATCTTAATTAAAAAATTACTTAACCGAACGATTAACATTTAAATTTGATAAAATATTTTATGTCATTTGCTAGAATATGTTATAAACATAAAGGCAAAGGATACAATATTAATTTACAGAAAAAAATATCATAGTTTTCTGTACCTGCCAGTGTCATTTTGATTTCATTTTCTCTTCTTAGGGAGTTTTCCGAGAAAATACTGTTTTGTATTACCTTTCTAAGTTAGCTTTAAGTAAGTCACATTTCACAACTGTTAAGGTTCTATAGTATTCGGCCCTGAAAGGGGCGTGTACAGAGAAAAAGATATTTTAAGTTCGCACAACTTTTCCGCCCACCAGTAACGAGGCAACTTGAAAAGTTAAAGACGCTGAGAATTTTCCGAAGTTAACCGTCCGTTCAATTTTGATGAGGGCAGTTTATTTAATCCGTGGTGTTAAGTATCGCTTATGGTTTTAAGAGCTAAACATTATTCATAAACGTAGTTATTGTGCTGGAATTTGTTCATTACTATTGTGCTGGAATTTGTGTTTTTATAATGTGTTGTTCTACTAATTTAAAATTCATGCATCCGGTATATCTTCGACCGGAAAATATGATCATATTTCTGAATGCAGGTCACTTCTCAAATGGCTGAAGGTCTGTGATCGACGCCAACTTCACATACTTACACTTCTTTTTAATATATTAAAAAATCCTCGTAGTCCAAATTATCTTAGCGGCATATTTAAAGATTTGTCTGCTCTCTACCTTGGGCTACGATCTGAAAGTTCACTCACACTACTTATTCCTAAACATACCTCTACCACGAAAAATCCTTCACTGTCCAAATAGCAAGAATTTTGATTCACCTGTATCCTGACGTCAGGAAAATCACGTCCCTAAATATTTTCAAAGATCGAGTAGAAAAGTCCTGGTTTTTCTAAAACCTTTTCCTTTGTGCCCTTGGCTTTTCCTGTATTTTCCATCCCAAATTATGTCAACAGTTTGTTTTACTTATACTTAATTTTTAAAATTTCTTTTTGTCTAATGTACTATAAAGAATTTTCAATGTAAAATCTCTTACAGTCTACCAACTAAATTTCAATACCAATTGTTATGGTTGACTAGAAGAGATTGCTCATGTAGCAATAAGGTCACCATATGTACTATACATAAAAAATTATAAGTATATAAATAAACTATTGTAAGTATGTGTGTTTTTATTGAAAAATATAATTAAATGCGTCCAAGTTTCCTGTCTTATTCATTAGCTTTTGCCCACAGTTTTGTCCACAAACATTCTCGATGAACAGTAGAGTTTCATCCTAATCCAATGACTATATCGCAATAAAACTCTGTAATATTGAAAGTTTAAAGACATTTCTGTCACAGAGAATAAGTTTTTACGTACATAAACATTTTTTATTCACAACAGTACTTTTTAGCCCACTTTTAAAACGTCGAAACAGACCGTTTTTCGACGTTTGAAAAGTTGGCTGAAAGTCTCATAAGATATAGTGACCACTAGTCAACATATTGAAGGATCGATTTTCGGAATCTTTGTTTTTATCAACTATCATATTTATTTAATTTTTCACGTAAGATTGAAGTGATTTCAAATTGTTGGCTAGCACTGTAAACAGTGGTGCGTAAACTTTTAACATGTTATAGTACTCAATTTTTATTGTTCAGTAAAAAAAAATCCAGCACAAGTAAAGGGTTCCATAAACATCGAGGCAGTTATAAATATTTGAGGATATGTAGTATTTCTATTCAACTGTTTACAAATATTAAGTTTTCACAACATAGATATATTGCCTCATACATATTTCACAGACGTAACTTTTTTTATGATTTTTGGGTCAATACTTTCGGAAATAAGGAAGAAGGGATTGGAATTTTTTTGAAATATTTTTTTAAATATCTAATTTAAAATTAATACCCATTTAATGTATAAAATTACAAAAAAAAACAATTAAAATTTTTAGTTAGCACATCTTTAAATCTTGTATGAATATTTAAAAAAACAGTTAGCTAATGCAAAATGTGTGGATTAATGAGATTATTACTACATTTCATGTTTCTACGTCATGCGGTATCTGAGATAAACGGTTGTGACAGATGGACAGGCACGCGAGTGACCTTACAAGGGTTAATTTTTTTTGAGGTGCGGAAACTTCAGTCTTATTGTCCTGTTTCTCAGGAGTTATTCTACTTTGTAAGATAAAAAGTAATCTATATATTAATACGGCTCATAATGTACATTTATGCTAAGTTTAAAAAACAATTGCTTAGCGGTTTAGACGTGAATGAGTAACAAACATACAAACATATTTTTCGTGGTATAAATATTCTAAACAAACGAAGCTAGAGTAATAGCCAATGTGTTACTTGGCCACATCAACAATACGCATGCCAAATGATGCGATTTGTTGTTTGTGTTTATATTTATAACTAGGCGTGGCCCACGATTTTACTCGCGTGAAATTCGGAATAAGAAAAAAATTCTATCATATGTTGCTTTCGGTTACAAACTATTACAATGCCAAATTTCATCAAAATCCATCCATATAGTGTATTATGTACAGAAGTTATAAATGCATAAAAATTACTATATTCATAATTAGTTGTGCTTATATTTATAAATAGCCGTGCCCCGTGGTTTTACTCGCGTGAAATTCGGAATAAAGAAAATTCTCTTATGTTACTCTTGGTTACAAATTATTACTATTCAAAATTTCATCAAAATTCATTCAGTAGATTTTGCGTGATTGACGCACAAAATAACATACAGGCAGACATTCTATACGCTAAATCAATCATAATTTTTAAAATATTTTCATCTGTTATAATTCTACCATATGTAGAATTTACCCGGTTATATTTTTATTATATTATAGGGGATTATTAGGGAATGCTATTATTGGGGGACGGTATTGTTAGGAAATGGTATTATTAGAGAATGGTATTATTAGGGGACGGTATTGTTAGGGGACGGTATTGTTAAGAAATGGTGTTATTCGGGAATGTTATTATTAGGGAATGGTATTATTAGGGAATGGTATTATTAGGGGACGGTATTGTTAGGAAATGGTATTATTAGGGAATGGTATTATTAGGGGACGGTATTGTTAGGAAATGGTATTATTAGGGAATGGTATTATTAGAGAATGGTATTATTAGGGGACGGTATTGTTAGGAAATGGTATTATTAGGGAATGGTATTATTAGGGGACGGTATTGTTAGGAAATGGTATTATTAGGGAATGGTATTATTAGGAAAGAGTATTATTAGGGGACGGTATTATTAGGGAATGGTATTATTAGGGAATGGTATTATTAGGGAATGGTATTATTAGGGGACGGTATTTTTAGGGAATGGTATTATTAGGGGACGGTATTATTAGGGAATGGTATTATTAGGGAATGGTATTATGTTTAGGGAATTATATTATTAGGGAATGGTATTATTAGGGAATGGTATTATTAGGGGACGGTATTATTAGGGAATGGTATTATTAGGGGACGGTATTATTAGGGAATAGTATTATTAGGGAATGGTATTATTAGGGAATGGTATTATTAGGGGACGGTATTATTAGGGAATGGTATTATTAGGGGATGGTATTGTTATGGAATGATATTGTTAAGGAATCTTGCAAAATACGCACGTATATTAAATATGCACGTATATTAAAATTTTCAGAATTTGGATTACGTATTTGTAACAATTTGTCTTCACGATAATTGGATCAATATTGATCAATTGGGTAATATCTATAGTCCGAATAATTTAATATATTTTATGGGTATTTAGGTAACGTTTGTTTTTTTAAATAAAATGACACGTAAAAAATAAAATCTTCCGTATTTTCAAAATAGAGATACTTCAAATAATTTTCCTGTTCGTGTCGCATTGGAATTGTTTTTTTTTTGTTGCGTTTTATATTCAGAAAACATTTTCAGGTAAAATTTTGGAATCTTTTTCAAATAAATAATTGAAAATCACAAAATACGTGAAGTAAAAAAATATAAAATGGAAAAGAGTTTACTATTCCGTCTTTCTGTCACAGCATTTTTCCTCAGAAGCCTTCAGCGATGTAAAGAGATCTGATATTCGATACTGTCACAGTTAGCATTGAACCAAACAAGATATTATATTTGAAAATGTTTACAAAGTTTATTTTTCTACAGTTTCTTAATATACGAACCAATTTTATCCAATTTGTGGCCATGTACATGACTTGCATTTTTATGGAAAAACGTAACACTATTTTTTCTTATTAAAATTTAAACTTTGAGAACGATTTCCTCAGAAACTGTTTAGAATTTCAAATGTGTTTTCTTATCATTTTCCACTCAAATTTTAAGAAAACACATGAACATTCTCAATAGTTTCTGAGAAAATCATTATCAAAGTTTCCATTCAAACCTCTGAATCTTGATGATAAACTATTCAGTTAATCTTTAGGATTTAAGGGTTGGAATTATTGAAAAGTTGTTTGTATACAGGATGCACTCATAAATAAGTTTTCCGGCCCGCTTTCCCGCTGCTCCTCTGTGAAGCGAGATGTGAGATTCTTAATATATGGGCAGTTTATTTGCTGATTATTAACAATTGTACATTTTTTTCGTCGTTACATTACCATGGAAAAGTCTGTGTAAAAGTGGGCACATACTTGACATATAATTTTCTCGTTTTCACTTTACATGGTGCACATCAACAGTTGCGTAAATAAATTTATTGAGCATAGATATGGCACAATAACAAATTTTAATATAACAAACTGGAAAACCGTGGCACCCAGAAGGAGGACTTGGAACAGTCTGCTTTAGAAGGCCAGGGTCCTCGGAGGACTGTCGAGCCACTGATGATAATGAAGATACGGCACAGGATAGGAAAGTACTATAGTCTCATGTCTAACGTACGTAGATGATACTGTTTTATTAGCAGCGAGTGACATATGTATATTTACAGCATCTAGCCATTCGCATGCTCGCTTTACAGCATCTAGCGATTCGCATTGCTACTCGCAAGTGTGTTCATAAAGATAACTATTGAAAATAATGAATGCAAAACGATATGTGAAATGAATATACGGGATGTGATTATAGAGATTGAAGGAAGGTTATTGTGGAAGAAAGGAAGATAGAAAGATGCCCAATGAGTACAAGTGACTGATATCTTGCGGTCTCAGGGACCAATAAAGTATATAGGGTCCTAGAAATCCCTCAATAGTATCATGTATCTACCATCAATGCCATCAATAGTATCACGTATCTACAGATGAAAGGAAAATAGAAAGATGCCCAACGAATACAAGTGACTGATACCTTGCGATCTTAGGGACCAATAAATCATGTAGGGATCCTCGAAATCCCTCAATAGTATCACGTATCTACCATCAATGCCATCAATAGTATCACGTATCTACTAAGAAAGACAGAAAGATGCCAAATGAGTACAACTGACTGACACAAGGGTGGTCTCAGGGACCAATAAATTATGTATCTTCAAAATCCCTCAATAATATCACGTATCTACCGTCAATGCTAAGACCCTGCGTGGTTAATAAATATTATCTCAACTCGATCTTCAGGACAAGTATTTCTCTAGAAAGCATTTTGTGAACTGTCTGAATTCCTCAAACACAGGTTTGCTTTCAAACAAAGTACGTGCGATTAAAGAAGCCACTTCCCAAAGATTTTCGTGATCCTACGCTTGTTCTGTAACAAAATTCTAACTCTAATCTCATCGCCGCTGGAGAGAACGTGCTTAATATCCTAACCCTTTCGAAACCGCAGGTACAGACTGGCTGTGCTGTCCTTTAAAGCGAAATGATGTTGGTTCGGGCGAAACGCGCCATGTCACGTTAAGAATTGTGGTGTTTAATGGTATATCAGAGATAGAGTCACCTCTTATATAAACGCTAAAACGCTCGGGCAAATAATCTAGTGGTCTCACCTTTAAAGATTGCTGGAGGTCATCTAGTCAGCAAAGGGGCAGACACGCTCTGATATATATATATATATATATATATATATATATATATATATATATATATATATATATATAGAGGGTTTTCAAAATTCTATCCTGGAAGATTTCAAAACGGGAATGGAAGATTGTGATGCAATTTGGAAATAAATAAAGTTAAAGATTTGAAATATTGATTCAGACTCTTAGATCACCCGTGGTATTAACTATTTCCAAATTGTACATTCATAAAAATATGTAAAAAATAATGTTTTTATTTATTAAAACATACCCCAAAATATGTAGACAAAATTACATGACACAATTTAATTATTGAAAAATGGATCAGTTCTTACTTAATATGTGCAAATATTGTTTTTATTTATTAAAATATACTCCAAATTATGTAGAAAAACCCACATGACACAATTTAATTATTGAAAAATGGATCAGTTCTTGCTTAATATATGCAAATATTGTTTTTACTTATTAAAACATACCCCAAATTATGTAGACGAAACTACATGACAGAATTTAATTTTTAAAAAAATGCATCAGTTCCTCTTTAATATGTGCAAATAATGTTTTTATTTATTAAAACATACCCTAAAATATGTAAATGAAACCTACATGACAGAATTTAATTATTGAAAAATGTATCAGTTCCTGTTTAATATGTGCAAATAATGTTTTTATCTATTAAAACATACCCCAAAATATGTAGATGAAACTACATGACAGAATTTAATAAATGAAAGATGTATCAATTCCTGTTTAATATGTGCAAATAATGTTTTTATTTATCAAAACATACCCCAAAATATGTAAATGAAACTACATGACAGAATTTAATAAATGAAAGATGTATCAATTCCTGTTTAATACGTGCAAATAATGTTTTTATTTATCAAAACATACCCCAAAATATGTAGATGAAACTACATGACAGAATTTAATAAATGAAAGATGTATCAATTCCTGTTTAATATGTGCAAATAATGTTTTTATTTATCAAAACATACCCCAAAATATGTAGATGAAACTACATGACAGAATTTATTAAATGAAAGATGTATCAATTCCTGTTTAATATGTGCAAATAATGTTTTTATTTATCAAAACATACCCCAAAATATGTAGATGAAACTACATGACAGAATTTATTAAATGAAAGATGTATCAATTCCTCTTTAATATGTGCAAATAATGTTTTTATTTATTAAAACATACCCCAAATTATGTAGACGAAACTACATGACAGAATTTAATAAATGAAAGATGTATCAGTTCCTGTTTAATATGTGCAAATAATGTTTTTATTTATCAAAACATACCCCAAAATATGTAAATGAAACTACATGACAGAATTTAATAAATGAAAGATGTATCAATTCCTGTTTAATATGTGCAAATAATGTTTTTATTTATCAAAACATACCCCAAAATATGTAGATGAAACTACATGACAGAATTTATTAAATGAAAGATGTATCAATTCCTCTTTAATATGTGCAAATAATGTTTTTATTTATTAAAACATACCCCAAATTATGTAGACGAAACTACATGACAGAATTTAATAAATGAAAGATGTATCAGTTCCTGTTTAATATGTGCAAATAATGTTTTTATTTATCAAAACATACCCCAAAATATGTAGATGAAACTACATGACAGAATTTATTAAATGAAAGATGTATCAATTCCTGTTTAATATGTGCAAATAATGTTTTTATTTATCAAAACATACCCCAAAATATGTAGATGAAACTACATGACAGAATTTATTAAATGAAAGATGTATCAATTCCTCTTTAATATGTGCAAATAATGTTTTTATTTATTAAAACATACCCCAAATTATGTAGACGAAACTACATGACAGAATTTAATAAATGAAAGATGTATCAGTTCCTGTTTAATATGTGCAAATAATGTTTTTATTTATTAAAACATACCCCAAATTATGTAGACGAAACTACATGACAGAATTTAATAAATGAAAGATGTATCAGTTCCTGTTTAATATGTGCAAATAATGTTTTTATTTATCAAAACATACCCCAAAATATGTAGATGAAACTACATGACAGAATTTATTAAATGAAAGATGTATCAATTCCTGTTTAATATGTGCAAATAATGTTTTTATTTATCAAAACATACCCCAAAATATGTAGATGAAACTACATGACAGAATTTATTAAATGAAAGATGTATCAATTCCTCTTTAATATGTGCAAATAATGTTTTTATTTATTAAAACATACCCCAAATTATGTAGACGAAACTACATGACAGAATTTAATAAATGAAAGATGTATCAGTTCCTGTTTAATATGTGCAAATAATGTTTTTATTTATTAAAACATACCCCAAATTATGTAGACGAAACTACAGGACAGAATTTAATAAATGAAAGATGTATCAATTCCTGTTTAATATGTGCAAATATTGTTTTTATTTATCAATACATACCCCAAATTATGTAGACGAAACTACATGACAGAATTTAATAAATGAAAGATGTATCAATTCCTGTTTAATATGTGCAAATATTGTTTTTATTTATTAAAACATACCCCAAAATACGTAGATGAAACTACATGACAAAATTTAATAAATGAAAGATGTATCAATTCCTGTTTAATATATGCAAATAATGTTTTTACTTATTAAAACATACCCCTAATTATGTAGATGAAACTACATGACAGAATTTAATAAATGTTATTATGAATATGAATTTAAAAAATATATCTTGTTTGATATATGAAATTTTCTATTTTCGTAGATCCATTTTATGACAAATGTGAACCTTACTGCCAATTTCTCGCACTAAGGGGTGACCTGTACTATAATGTAATCATAGATAAACATGATTTGACGTTTTGTAATTTATATCCGTCTATCTTGAAAAGTATTGAGTTTCATTAGTTGTACAACGATTAAATTTCGATTTATAATAAACATGTAACAATATTGTGCAGTTGGAGCAGTTGAAAATATGGTTGTCCATTTATTTCCTAAGGACAAACAGCGTTAGAAGCTGTGGGAAATAACTATGCAAAAATTTTAAGAAATTTGTTCAGAGTTTCCATCTTATTGTGGATCTTAATTCTCAGAAGCTGTGGGAAATAGCTATGCGTCGCAAACATTTTAAGAACAAATCGTTCAGAGTTTTCATCTCATTCTGATCTTTTAATTCTCAGAAGCAGTGGGAAATAGGTGTGCGTCGCAAAAATTTTAAGACCAAATCGTTCAGAGTTTCAATCTTATTCTGATTTATTTTATACTTTTAATTCTAATATTGTTAAGTAATTGCAATTTTTCGCCATATTTTTCGTTCACATAAAGTTTTCAATTTTGTACGCCACGAAAATGTATGCGCTTTATTGACAGGTAGTATTGTTTACGTATTACGTCGGTGGCGCCATCTACGCTTAGCTTAGCGCAAGATATTCTGTTACGCCAAATGATCTCGAAGTTACTTTCGATTGTGATTTACAATCGGTTTTATAGCTTATATATCCTTATATTATATGTTAAAAATAATATTTTTATTTATTATAACTTACCTTACGTTATGTTGTTTAAACTCTGTGGATAAATTTAGTAATAATTATAAAAAGTCGCCAAACGAATAAATAAAGTCGCGTGGAAAATAAATAGCGCGGCACAAGATGGCGGCAGTGTCATTAAAATACGTGTTGTAACAGTTTGTGTAATAATATGTATTGTTGTTTATTTCATTATTAATTATAATTGTGTATTGCTGTTTATTTCATTATTACTAAAATATGATTATGGTACAAATCGTATGTATGTGTCTGGTTTTAGTTTAATTTATTATTAGTATTCCTCACGTCTGTCACAATAAACTTGACTCGCAACGAATTGAATAACGTATTAGTTGAGTTGTTTGACTATTTGAAAACATTATAGCTATAGTGATGTTGCTTTATCCCGTTTTGTTGAAATAATTACAGATTTTAATGGCTTTGTCACGCCGATGTGTTTCCACTAGTGATGTGGGCCTTTTATCGCTAGTGTCCTTTAGTTTTCACAAAATGTTAATAGATGGCGCGGCATTTATAATAATCGATGATTCGATTTATATGATTTATGAGTGTTGCAAGTGTTAGTGACAACAATTCCAGCCGGCGAAGCCGCGGGGAATGCATAAAAAATAGGTATGAGTTCAGTACGCATACCTAATTTTTTATGTATTAAAAATGTTCTAAACATGATTGGATAGATATTTTGAATTAAATTGTAAAAATATTTCAAGAAAAGACAAATTACAATTTTATAGGTTTCCCATATTAAATTGGAAATTAGATAAAAAAATTAATGGATAGTTGGTATAAAATTCATTACTTCTGACAGTGTTATAATATGTGTAATAAATTTATTATTTTACTAATTTTCTTGAGCTTAAACGAATGGTTATTATATATTCCGGGTACGGACACCAAAAATATTGTTATTATCCTTAAATAAAAGTATTTATTTAGATATTTTCCTTTATTTTAATATTATTCACGTAAACATTTACCAGAGCCGTTAATTTGAAGCGTACTAATAAAAAAGAAGGGCCTGTAAAGTTGCGGACGCTAGGTGGCGCTGATTTCACGCACCCAGCCAATAGTTCAATTTTGTTTCACAAATATGATTACAAATATTAAATGTTATAAAATAAGTTGCACATGCAGTGAGAGCGGCATTATTGTTTTCATTGTCGTATCGTCGAGTTTGTTAACTTGAATAATTATACTCCAAAAAAATGTAGACTATAATTTAATTAATTACGGATAGCTATTTAAATATTGCTGTTTATTAATTGCACGTATTTTATACACAAATTATAACAAAAAATAGCATAAACTGAATTATCGCGGTAATTTTAAATAGTTATGAAACGATAACGTTATAACTTTGACAGGCACGATAGTTTTCGAATCGTAAAAACGTAGTTATCAGTACTTATGAAAATGAACCAATAGATGGCGTTAGAAAAATGTTTGTGTGTTTAAAACACTATGGAATTACTATCCATCGTTTTACCAATCAATATAAAATTAGTTATTTATACATATAATAAACTATAAAAAAAGGTAATTCTGTACATGGAATATTTTTAAAAAACATTGAATGATTTATTGTACAGAATGATAGCAGAAGCTAGAAAACCTGTTTTTAAAATTTCTGTCTGTCTACTTATCTGTTTGTTAATTTGTTCTTCAATCATGCGAAATCTACTAGACGGATTTTGATGAAATTTGGTATGCTAATAGTTTATACTCTCGAGTAACATATAGGATACTTTTTTATCTGGATATTGCAGATTTTTCTAAAAAAACCTGACTCGATGAATATTAAGATATTGGTGCTACCAATGCCATCTATTAGCGTTTTTAATAAACTTTATGCCCATAGAGTTCTGCACGAAAAAGAAAATTTAAAAAACACAAAAAAACTCCTAACAACATTTCTTATTTCGAATTTCACGTGAAGGACATCGCAGACACCGTTAGTATTTCAATAAAAGCAGAGAGTTAAAAAAAACTTGCTAATTCGTCCAGAATTGCTAGGAATATAATATTTCCAAATATACATAGTCACTAAAAACGAAACACGATACCTTTTATTCACAGCAACAAGTATATACACGGTGTGCGAGAATAAATGTCGGACAAAGAAAGACGCTATTCATTGGCTATATAATAAATTGTCGTTGAAATAAAACGTAAAACACGCCCTTTTTATAATTGAGACCAAAAAAAAAATTCACACAACTCTTTTTAACACACCCGATACCGCTGACGCACGCACACAAGCTCACGCTAGCCGTACGCAACCACTACATTAACCCGAGCGGTGCTGATTCACGTACGCAAGTATCGTGTGTATGAAAAAAATGGCAAATAATTGTAAATATTTTTTAAATTTTCTGAGAAAAAGTCATCTTTTAAATTTTATTTTGACGACAATCAACTATTTTTCAGTCAACGAATAGCGTCTTTCCTTGTCCGACATTTATGATTATGATTTTGGACACGGTGTATAATATTTAGCTAGCAATAATTTTCCGGTTCACCTTAGTTTTGATAGAAAACTGTTCATTTCCTTATAACAAGTATATATTTAACTAGCAATCATTTTTAGGCCCACCTTACTCATCCATTTAACTATTCATTTCATTTTCTACTAGCTTTATCCGCGGCTTCGCACGAGTATATTTCGGCTTCGAAATATAATGGCGGTTTTTAAATTAATTCAATTGCCCCATTTCACTATTTCGAATCCCGAATATTAAACGAACTTATGTAAATATTCTCCTCTCTAAATAGAATAAACGAACTTATCTGAATATTTGTAAATAATAAAAAAAAGTTCACGTAAGCTAAGCCTAGGCCAAAAAGAATGTCTGTAACATTTTCACAAATAAACATCACACAATATAAAATTTCATTAAAATTTATTCAATTTATTTGAGACTACCCCCTTCTCCTCTCTAAATAGAATAAACGAACTCATCTGAATATTTGTAAATAAGAAAAATAATCACGTAAGTTAAGCCCTTTCCAAAAAAAAATGTTTGTAACATTTTCGCAAATAAACATCGCACAATATAAAATTTTCATCAAAATTTATTCAATTTATTTGAGATTACCCCCTTCTCCTCTCTAAATAGAATAAACGAACTCATCTGAATATTTGTAAATAATAAAAAAAAAGTTCACGCAAGCTAAGTATAGGCTAAAAAGAATGTCTGTAACATTTTCACAAATAAGCATGACACAATATAAAATTTCATTAAAATTTATTCAATTTATTTGAGACTACCCCCTTCTCCTCTCTAAATAGAATAAACGAACTCATCTGAATATTTGTAAATAATAAAAAAAAGTTCACGCAAGCTAAGTATAGGCTAAAAAGAATGTCTGTAACATTTTCACAAATAAGCATGACACAATATAAAATTTCATTAAAATTTATTCAATTTATTTGAGACTACCCCCTTCTCCTCTCTAAATAGAATAAACGAACTCATCTGAATATTTGTAAATAATAAAAAAAAGTTCACGTAAGCTAAGCCTAGGCTAAAAAGAATGTCTGTAACATTTTCACAAATAAGCATGACACAATATAAAATTTCATTAAAATTTATTCAATTTATTTGAGACTACCCCCTTCTCCTCTCTAAATAGAAAAAACGAACTCATCTGAATATTTGTAAATAATAAAAAAAAGTTCACGTAAGCTAAGCCTAGGCCGAAAAGAATGTCTGTAACATTTTCACAAATAAGCATGACACAATATAAAATTTCATTAAAATTTATTCAATTTATTTGAGACTACCCCCTTCTCCTCTCTAAATAGAAAAAACGAACTCATCTGAATATTTGTAAATAATAAAAAAAAGTTCACGTAAGCTAAGCCTAGGCCGAAAAGAATGTCTGTAACATTTTCACAAATAAACATCGCACAATATAAAATTTCATCAAAATTGATTCAATTTATTTGAGACTACCCCCTTCTCCTCTCTAAATAGAAAAAACGAACTCATCTAAATATTTGTAAATAATAAAAAAAGTTCACGCAAGCTAAGTATAGGCTAAAAAGAATGTCTGTAACATTTTCACAAATAAGTATGACACAATATAAAATTTCATTAAAATTTATTCAATTTATTTGAGACTACCCCCTTCTCCTCTCAAAATAAAATAAACGAACTCATCTGAATATTTGTAAATAAGTATTGAAATTCAGTTGCTCATGTCGGCAACACTCCGTTCGCTTTCCCGCCCCTGTCAAGTACAGCGAGACGCATGTCGCTCTTTTCGCAAAAATAACAACGCATTGTAGTAATATTTGTTAATATAAAATCATTCAATTTCAACACAAAAATGCCAGCACTCACACGTCAGTCAACATTAGTTCGCTCATGCGTTCTGAGCCCGCGCGACACTGGCAGAATTTTTTTTAGCTTATGTGCCCCTTCCACGCTCTCTCGACCAATCACGGTGTTCCAAGCGCAAAGCATAAGCGAATCGGCTTTATTTAGCTACTATTTCAATAATTAATTATTTCGTTATAATTTTTTTTTGTTTCGTTCAAAAAATATAAAAGAAATTTAAATATACTTTGAATGCCCTAGCTTTTTTTGGAACGTGCTTAACCTGTACCCCATTTAAAATATATATGATGCGCAATCCGAAATTAATGTCCCTCTTTTAAAGCATTTACGCACCATCCATCACGTACGAACAGTAGAGAAAGAGGGAGATGTCGCTATAAAAACAGATTGTTTAAGCAGTATTTTTATCTTGCTTTCTCATATTGGGGTATTCCTCACTCCGCATGCCGTACAAGATGGGTGTTACGTAAAGTGTTTTGCCCTTCTAATCATCATATATATTAATACGCTAAGGTTTTAAGATGTTACTCTCCCTTTTTAGAAAAAACCTTAAAAATTAAACAAAAATTTTACCGACCGTCAATCATATTGACGTTGAGCCGTTAGATGGCAGCTTTGCTGTTTTGTGTATTTAATTTTAATAATTAATTAATTTGCAAAAACAATAGCAATAATAATTTTTTTAGTTGTGGATGCCGGTGCAGCAAGCAATTATCTATAAAATGATATATAATTTATGTGGATTAGTTGTGAGGTTTTTTCTAAAAAGGGAGAGTAACATCTTAAAACCTTAGCGTATTAATATATATGATGATTAAAATTATATACACAAAACAGCAATGCTGCCATCTAACGGCTCAACGTCAATATGATTGATGGTCGGTAAAATTTTTGTTTAATTTCAAATCCACTCACGTATAAATAAAGTGGCGCTTTAGCTCAATGCTTTTGATACTTGCGCCTCTATATGTCAATTTTAGTAAAATATTTGTTTGATCTGTCATCTGAGCTAAATAATGGAATAAATAATAATGCGAAGACTTCGCACGGGTCACGCTAGTCTTTATATAAAGACTAAAATCACAGAAATGAAACAATTTCTGACGTGTCTGATAGACTGTACTGATTTTTTTAGAACAGATAAAAAATGGATCGAACATTTTCAAAATATCGTTTTGTACTGCTCTTAAAGTTTCTTTAAACGAAATAACTTTTAAGATTGCGAATATAGATTTTACATTTATTTATACTTTATATCATCAAAACAGTGAACAAAGCTCAAATTTGCTAAGCAAATTGCTGGACTGTCCACCATTTTGAAAAAAAGCAGTTATAGAGATGTTATTAGCGAAAGTGTTTTAAAAATAAGGTAATTGTTTTGTCTTTACTTAGCTGTCATTTAGTATGAATTTACAATTCGTAGCGTGAGGTTGTCTGGTGTCACTGTTTTGTTTTATTGAAATATTATAATACCCTTTAGTTGTAGAAAGAAGAAAATGTTTTAATTCATTTTCAAAATATTGTTTTTTTTACTGCTCTTAAAGTTCTTTTAAATGAAGTAATTTTTAAAATTGTGACATGCCGCATAGACCTTATATTTATTTACGTTTCATATCTTCAAAATCACATCCAAACACCGACAGTGAGCAATGCTCAAATTTACTAAGCAAATTGCTGGACTGGCCACCATTTTGAAAAAAATAACGGTTATAGACATGCGAAAGCGTTCTAAAAATAAGATAATTGTTTTGTTTGTACTTAGTTGTCATTCAGTATCAATTTACGATTTGTAGCGTGAGGTTGTCTGGTGTCACTGTATTGTTTTATTGAAATAAATATCATAATACCGTTTTGTTGTATAAAAAAGTGTTTTAATTCATTTTCAAAATATTGTTTTTTACCGCTTTTATTGTTCTTTTAAAACTTTTAAGATTATGACAGACAGTATAGATCTCACAATTATGTTCAATGTCAATTTTACCTGAATTTATCAATAATTTTTTATGAGGTAGCTTTGGACATGGTAACATTTGGTAAAATAACACCGTCGAAGGTCTACAGGGTCTTATGGTATTTTCATGACACGACAGTTTTAAATTTCTTTAGTCCGTAACATAATATTCTTGAAACTATGCAGTCGTCTGGTTTCCGTGTGAAGATATGTATTTAATGATGAAGAAAATATTTTTAAAAAATTCAAAAGGTTTTTGTATTGCTAAATATATGGTTTTAACGTTATTTATTTCTTTAAGATTGTGTTTTGAGCAAGGTCTGATATAATTCCCTTTAACCCGGGTGGGAAATGCTTTTAATTTATTAAATATTTTTTTTATTTATTAAATCATTCGGTGCCGCAATACGTGCAAAGCAGGGTCTGTAATTTTCTGTGTCTCTTGTAATTGTTTATTTATATATTTATTTAGTTACGTTGTATACACTCGATACTTATTGCTACTACAGCAATCTCTCACAGCCGGCCAGGATACCAGTCTAGCCCAGCTCGATGAGCAGTCGGGGATCGAATCCACGTCACTGCGTTGCGCCGCGACGTCAAAAGCCATCTTGTGATCAACCCAATATACCAAGGAGATTACATTGTTGACGCAAGTTAACTGAACTGGCATTTTATTTGAAAGGTATATGTGCAAAGCTAGAATTCTTAAAAAAGTATCAAACGCATGGTTGGAAAAGTAAAGGGAGAGGTGGACGAGCAGCACATTGTGGATGGTTTTCAAGCTTAATATTTAGCAAATGTTATTTAAAAATTGTAAAAAAATGGTGAACAAAACACTAATTTAGTTTCATAAGACCTATCTATTTAATGAAACCTCATTCTATTGAGTTATTTATTGAAAAAAGAAAATATTTTTTTTGGTTCCATATCTCAAAATGAAATGACCCTTACGAGATTACTCACATGTCCGTCAGTCTATCTGTCACAGCCGCTCTGAGACCGCTTGGCTTAATAATAAATTATATTATCCGGCATATATAATGCATATATATATATATATATATATATATATATATATTATATATATATATATATATATATATATATATATATATATGTGTATGTAAAATATATATATATGTAAAAATATTTGTATGAAAATCTTAGGTGTGGCAAATTAAATACCCGAAAAAAATGTAAAATTGTCTACATATTTTGGGGAGATGTTTGACAAGGTTAGGTATAAGAATCTTATAAATAACTTCTTCTTAATTTTAGTTAGTATATAGTATATTTAGAAATCTACTGAAAATATGTAAAAAAAAGGAATGCTGCCCCGTCCCTTAATATCTCATTATAGAAATTACTGACCTTAAAATTAGGAAAAAATATTGGGATTTTGGAGACCTACGCAAAGATTATTGAAAAAATGACGATGATTTTAGATGTATAATTTTCGAGATATTCACAGTAATATATAGGCTCCCCCCACCCCAATTAATTATATTAGGTATTATTAAATATTTACTTCCCTAGGATGTCCATATTAGCTACAACTTATGAAAATAAAGCACTTTTGGTTTTATTTTTAGGCTTTCGTATCAAAAGGGTACCAACGGGATTCTATTGAACTTCCGTTGTTTGTCTGTCTGTCCCTATATCCTATATATTATATTGAACTTCCGCTATATATTATATTGAACTTCCGCTGTCGTCTGTCACAGAGCTGTATCTTTTAAATCGTAATAGGTGGACACTTGAAATTGACACAGAATACGTGGTACTATGTCTGTCACCAGAAATACAAGTCAATAAGTCAGATCCCACGGGTTTGTCGTAAAAAAATCATATTTTTCGATATTTTTTATTCTTGTACCATACACAGACATCAAACTTGATCTAATTCTAGTGCTATGTAGCAAAACAACAAATAATACAATATAGGTAACTAAGTTTATAACTCAAAACATCAGAAGGATTTACTATTGAATGGAGCAAAATATGATGCAATAAATATAATTAGCCAATTATTTTACAGATTTTCACGAATCACATGTTACTAAGGCGTCTGTCTTGTTTTTTTATCAAAGAATTAGCGTTTATATTGTGCGGTGGTACGGAACGCTTCGTGTGCGAGTCCAATTCGCACTTGGCCACTTTAATTTGTTTTTTGTTCCTGCGCCACATATAGGCATCAAACTTGATCTGATTCTAGTGTATACTCTATAGTAAACTAACAAATAATATAATATAGGTAACTAGCTCATACCTTAAAACGTTAGAGAGATATATTATAGAATCGAGCAAAATATATATAATAAATGTAATTTGCCAATTTTTTTAAAAGAATTTCACGAACCACGTATTGCTGTGGCATCTATGTTGTTGTTTACCAAAGAATTAGTGTTAAAATTGTGTGCTGGGACGGACCCCTACACGTGCGAGTCCGACTTGCACTTGGCTGCTTTTTTCAATGTTTTGCTACACAGTAATCCGAATCTCCACATTAAGCATATATTTGTAAAATGTCGTACATTTTACAGTAGCAATCTGAAGGCCTATTCAAATACAAGCGGTATCCGCTTCCGGTGCTGGTAGTGGTAATATCCAAGCGATATCCTGCCGGGTATTTTGTATAGAATTTTTAAAGCTGTAACCGGAACCGCGTACCAGATTGGTAGGCTATACTTACCGGTCCTTCCCCCATAGTAAAGTCTGAATGGGAGACCGCTATCGGCACCGGTATAGGATACCGCTGTGGTTGTGCACCGCGTTATTTGCATACCCCTTGGTATATCGTCACCAGCACCGGTAGAGGATACAGCTTGTATTTAAATAGGTCTTTAAATTGTAGCAACTGTGACAGACGGACGGATAGACATTACGAAGTTATAAGGGCTACTTATTTTGCTAAAGAACTTTCAAAATGGTTTCGTTCCTAATCGCAGCAGTGTGACGTGTATTCGACTGAACCGCCCACTAAAATAATAACCATAATCACGACTTCGCCGCAATTGATTGGCCATCGCGTTATAAAAATCGCCACGATTTTTCCGTCACGATAATTTAATGACGCTGCCATAAATACAACCCCATTTAGCCACCACGTCAACTAGGCGGTTTGACGTGGTAGCAAATTGCGATACGTACCATAAAATGTTGGTTCGATTCTCGCAGGTCAATAATCTTTTCTGTGGCGTGAAAAAAACTCGTCAAGCACGAGTTGAACTCGCACTACGAGGGTTTCGTACATATTTAGGCACTGATAAACCTTTTAAGGGTACTTAGAATCTCTTTTAAACTATTTACAAATATTAATTTTTCACAAATGTATTGTCTACTATATATTTTGTAGCTGTAAAAAGGAATTAATTGGAAAAATGTAAAATTCCACATAAAATTGGAAATCATTGATGTTTGGATTTTCCTCTTCACTTATGCTATAAGATCTCCCATTATATCGACTTTCAAGACTGTAGGTTGACCAGAAGTACCCTGTAGGATTTGATAATCAGTTAATAAGACTATTGTATGAATAAAGAAAAAAACCTGTCAAACACGCTACGAAGATCCCGTACATATTTAGGCCCTGATAAACTGTTACGTGTATTTGGAATGTTTATTAAACTATTTACAAATAACAATTTTGCACCACGTCGATACATATGGCAGACTTATTGCTACGAGAGCAATCTGTTACAGCCAACCTGCCTTCCGAATCTTTCATATACGTAAAAACAAGGTGTATATTTAAAAATTATGATATCTAGAAACATTAGTATGATTTTGCTTTGGGAGACATAGGTTTCTAAAAACACATGTTTTTTTCATAATTATAGGTTGAGTAGTTTCAGAAATAAGGGCCCCTTCCTTGGGTGTCTTTTCATATTTTTCAGTATGTCTCTGAAGATTAATACCTGTGAGTATGTCTCTGAAGATTAATACCTGTGAGTATGTCTCTGAAGATTAATACCTGTGAGTATGTCTCTGAAGATTAATACCTGTGAGTATGTATCTGAAGATTAATACCTAATGATGAAAAAATTTAAGGTCTTTACAAGCAACGCCGATCAAATGCCGAATACATGGAATCAAGGAGGAATGGAAATGGAATCAAGGAAAATGAAAGGGAGACGCCGCACAAAGTATATACGCCTGTCCAGTTTTCGCACCCAACGTACACATTTTGAACGCACTCAATATGTCGATCGCCACCTCGCCGCCAGTGTAATATTAGTATTTAGACGTGCTACATCTCCTGTTTTATTAAAAATTCTTGTTTTGACTTGTAAAAATGGTAAAATGTACTATAATTATTTGCAATAACAATCCAAGAATATTTTATAAAGATTTCCATGAAGTTATGTTCCATAATTAAATAATTATTTGAAGCATATGGTACATCTCCTTTCTTATTTGATCTGTGCATGGAATTAAATAGAAAAAAAATAAACATGTGTGCAATTCACACGTGGTAGATGTGAAACCATAAAATATTTTAAATTTTAATTTTTAAGTTTAATATCAATTTTTAATTTTGATAAAAACTAAAATAATTAGAAAAGTTTTTATAATTAATAATATGTAAATAAAATTGATAAAATTCATCTAATTTTATAATTAAATTAAATTAATCTCTTATTTAATTTTTATTATAAAAATGATGAAGAATTTTATTATAAAAATGATGAAAAAACTCTATAAACTTATAATACGTATACGTATACAAAACACCACGGTTGTGTGATGCCTTTTCTCAAGCTTTGTACTACGCATGCGCTCATAAACAAGTATTAACACACGTACAACGCTGAGACCCAAGCAAACTCTCGCTATGCCTTGGTAAACACGAGTGGAGGGGGTACGAAGCAGAGCACAAAGAGAATCACGAACATAAGAAACACTTTATAATGCTTCCTATCTCATTTTCTCCCACGTTAAATCTTATGAATTTATGTATCTGTCTCTTTTTACTGTCGCTTTTTCGTTTCATCAACTTTCAAATCACAACGATGCTAAAGAAGTTTTCACTTCAAAAAATGGAGTATTTAATTTACTCAGGGTAAATGTTCGTATGAATATTTTTGGATGTCAACAGTTGAGGAACGTGCGTGTTAATATTTTTTGTATTATGGCTATGTTTCAAGTTTCTACGTCAAGCGGTTTCCAAAAAAAAAGACTCTGAGAGACAGACGGACAGACGCGTGAGTGATCTTAGAAGGGTTCCGTTTTTTCCTTCGAGATACGGAACTCTAAAAACAGTTGAGTAACAATAATATGCTCGTGTTGTTCCGACAAATAAATCGTCACTGGTATTATTTTGTTTATTGTTTATTTAATAAGTAATTGTAAATAAAATTTGGAAATAAATAAAGTTAAATACTTTTAACTTTATTTAGAGACAGGGAGCAGAGGGAACTGGCAATTAGATCAGCATAAAACGGAGTCCAAGATCTGTTGCCGAGCAGGAAAAAAGGGAATTGTACGGAAAATTGTATTTAAAAATTAAAATATTTGACGAATCGTTGTGAAAGTCAACAGGCTTCTGACAGTTAACCAATCGATAGAAAGAATCACCGAAATCGGTTAAGAAATGGAGCCCGCAGCGTGTGTTCATATGTATATACGTATGTACGTACGTACGAGGATACGCTACGTACGTACGTATGTACATAGGGACGAACGGACGGAAATGCATGTCATTTTTCAACGGGAAATTTGAATTCATGGTAAATATTTAAAAAAAAATTAAAGAATGGTCTGTAGCATTTCCTTCCATATGCAGACCAACGAACAAAGACGGAGATCATTTTTCAAAGATAAATTTGAAATTGTGATGAATATCTTAAACGATCTGTAGCGTATCCTTAGACGTATAGACAAAAGAATAAAGGTGCAGGTAATTTTTCAAAAGCAAATTTGAAATCATGATAACTACCTTAAGAAAAATTAAAATGGTCTGTAGCGTGTCCTTACATTTACAGACCAAAGAAAAAAGTCTCTGGTCATTTTTCCAAGGCAAATTGAAATCATGATAAATATCTCTAAAATAAAAAAAAAAAGGTCTACAGCGTGTCCTTACAAGTACAGACCAGCGATCAAAGACGGAGATCATTTTTCAAAGGCAAATTTAGACCACAATAAATATTAACAAACAATTTTTAAAAAATTGTGCGCATATAACTAAGTATATTGTGCGCATATAACAGAGGCGATTTTGGTGCTCTAAATCTCGATTTGTGACTATATAGTGAAGGGAAAAGTGACCGAGAGAGAGAGAGGGAGTGAGAAAGAGAATGTACTGTAATATAAGTGTAAGTCCATAGATTGTACTATATTTGTATAAGACTTTAACCTCATTACAAATCGGCGTAATCATAAATTTATATTGACAATTGTTAATTAAAAGGATAGCCGTGATGCCGGTACGAGAACACGGCTAAATGCAGCTGAAAGAAGTCGGGATGTACTGCTCCTGTTGTAAATTATATTTACGAAAACATATAAATTAAGTGCATATATTATTAGCCTTGTAATAGATGAAGTTCACGCAAAATTAATAATAAATCTATGATAAAGAGATAAATAAACAAAATTTTTGACAGTTTACTTTTGACACACATAACGCACAAAACAGCTGATAGCAGTAGTGAGCGCCATTTTTGTTTGTTCACCCATGCGTATATTTCTTGTCTTATTCAATCGTATTCACCTATCTCTCTAGGTTGTTAGTTAAGTACCTATTTTCTGACTTTCTTGTGATAGATTCGTTACATTCAGACGTTACAGCTAAACGTTGCATATGAATAAGAAGTTTCACTTCGATAATATAATTTTTAGATGAAGATCTCTTATCTCAAAAATGTTTTAAAAAGTTATAATTACTTCCATTATCAAAACTTAAGGCGGACGTCTAGTTGATAATGAAGAACGCACCCGCAGGGTTTCCAAAAGCTGGCCAAGTGTGAGTCTGACATGAATTAAGTTAGGGTACTATGGAAGTTAAAGTTTGTATCTTTATGTTAAATTGATTTGAGATTAAATTGAATTGTAATAATGTCACCTATTATAACATATCCATCGTAAGTTTGAATCGTATTCCCAATTAACAATTTTTTTATTTGTTATTTTTTTTTGTTGTTTTACTTAATATATTGATTACATACAATTATTTTATTATTTTTAATTAAAAAGCACAAAAAATATGGAAGATAAGAATCGAAATATTTTTTTGCATCTCATATATTAGTGAAAATAACGTAACCGTACTTAATGAAGGTACTTGCGAAATGATATCCATTTTTAAGGTCTAGTACCGAAACTGGGAACCATTGTTTGGTTAGGAACCATTATCGCTATGTCTGTCTGTCTTTCCGTCTGTACATCTGAGCCGTTTTACTTGCAAGCCATCGATGTCATAAAAGCAGAAATTTTGTGGGTTTATACATATTTATAATTTTATGAAAAAGTTATGAAATAAAATCTTAGAAAAAAAAGTTTTTTAGGGGAAGTACCACTAGATGACATAGTGATACATTTTTTTCACTTAACCCATTGCCCCATTGTGGAGAGTATCATTGAATACGTCTTTCAAAAATATTACGTATTTATAATTTTATAAAAAAAATTATGAAACAAATTCTTTGAAAAAAAGTTTTTTAGGGGAGGTACCCCTAGGAGGGATGTTGGAAGTGCCAAAAATTATCGATGTATATATATATATCGTATCGGTATATTTTAAAAGAATCGATATCGTTTTTGATACATCGAAAAAAATATCGATATATCGGTACGACTTAAAGATAATATTGGCTATCTAGTTTAGTACAATACAATCTCAGATTAATAAATAAATACAATGAACATTATTTCTAATAAATGTGTCTTGTATTTTTGAATTACAAAAACGCATGAAGATGCTTATTTTTTAAATGTGCTGCTAAATTTGTTGCATTACCATTGTTTTTTTTGTAGATTTTTCCGTATAGATTACACAATATGTTTTCTTTCTTTATTTATTTGAAAAAGTTCTATACAGAACTAGACATTATACATAAAACACTTAAATTCACTTCACTCACTGCAACATTATTGAATGCAATCATAAATTAGAGTTTTGTAACTTTGTAGTTTTGTGACTTTGAGTAACTCGAGTGTAGAGTGAGCGTTCAACTTGAGGCTTTGAGGTGTGTCGTGTTTGTATATGACTCTCTTTACACAAGTAAAGAGAGTCATATACAAACACGAGTTTTTCTTCATTCGCTTCATTCTTGTAAAGCTTTGAATTTCAGCACTTTTTAGTCGGTTGCGACAGTACATCAGTAATTTAGTGTCGCCATTGGAAAAATATCGATTTTGATGCGTTTCCTATATTTGATATTTTATATCGATACATTGATATATCGAAATATTAAATATCGCCAAACATATCCATATAGCCAATAAAAAATATCGATACATCGATATTTTTTCAACAAGCTTAACCCCTGGTGATGACACGGTGATAATTTTTTTTCGCTCACCCCATTGCGTAGAGCGTTGTTGAATAAGTTTTTCAAAATATTGGGACGATATTATGAACACATGTTCGATACTGGGATAAAATATTAAGGTTTAGATACAAATATTAAGGTTTAGATACAAATATTAAGGTTTAGATACAAATATTAAGGTTTAGATACAAATATTAAGGTTTAGATACAAATATTAAGGTTTAAATTGTTAATTTTTTTCAGAGTTGCGTGTCCCACACCCCCGGTCAGCTAAACCTATTTTCTAATATCTGAAATTAATTCACAATAGCAGATCAATTATCCTAGCTAAGTAGGCCCTACTAGTTTACGAGTAATAGACGACCAACTTATGACATGTAGTTGAATCCATAAAAAGTTCATGGAAACTCCATAGAAATTACTTAAATTAATTACAAAAATAACTTTGTATTTTAAAACGTATACTTATTATGTGAAGGATATACTAGACAACACATTTACGTTGGGAAAAATTAATATATGTAAATAGTTTAATAGAAATTTTATGTGCACTTAAATGTATATAAGTGATGAATATATTTGGCGTTAATTTTATAGAAATTCATTATTCACAATTAAATGAACCTATATGACGTATTATTATTTCTACTTTTTTTAAGTTCTTTACCACGACCTAGGTTTCGTTGTATTACAACATCTTCAGGTGGGCTATTAGCAAAGATGCTAATTCAATGGGCAATTAGCAAAGATATTCAACCTTTGCTAACAGGTGGGCACCTGAAGATGTTGTAATACAACGAAACCTAGGTCGTGGTAAAGAACTTAAAGAAAGTAGAAATAATACTACATCCTGTAGTTTCATTTAATTGCGTTTATAAGTACCTTAATGTTTACTCGTAGAACAATTTCTACTCGTGTTTAATAATACTATATTCATTTTAGTTATTGCAATAAACTTATAACCTATGCACATTATCAAGATATTGCGATAAGGCTATACATTTGTTTGGTGTGCAATCGTCTAGGGCGATACGAGTATTTTGAGATACTGAGTACGACGACTACGAGTACTACAAAATATCGGTGACAAAATACTCGACGAGCATGGGCGGCGTAATTCCGCTGTGAGAGGATTATAGTACAAATTAGACTTGGGCGATACGAGTATTTTGAGATACTGAGTACGACGACTACGAGTACTACAAAATATCGGTGACAAAATACTCGACGAGCATGGGCGGCGTAATTCCACTGTGAGAGGATTATACTACAAATTAGACTTGGGCGATACGAGTATTTTGAGATACTGAGTACGACGACTACGAGTACTACAAAATATCGGTGACAAAATACTCGACGAGTATGGGCGGCGTAGTTCCGCTGTGAGAGGATTATACTATAAATTAGACTTGGGCGATACGAGTATTTTGAGATACTGAGTACGACGACTACGAGTACTACAAAATATCGGTGACAAAATACTCGATGAGCATGGGCGGCGTAATTCCGCTGTGAGAGGATTATACTACAAATTAGATTTGGACGATGCGAGTATATTGATATACTGAGTACGGCAAGTACGAGTATCATAAAATATCGGTGACAGATATCGGTGACAAAATACTCGGCAAGTATGGGCGGCCTAATTCCGTAGTGAGAGGATTATACAACAAATTAGACTTGGTCGATACGAGGATTTTGAGATACTGAGTATGACGAGAACGAGTATTATAAAATATCGGTGACAGATATCGGTGACAAAATACTCGACGAGTATGGGCGGCCTAATTCCGTAGTGAGAAGACTATATTACAAATGGCTATAAACTTATGGTAATTAATATGATTTCTAAATGAGACATTTTTAATAAAATACAGTATTTCATTTTTGAATCACGTTATTTACAATAATTACCATTAATTTAAAAAAAATAGATCATGTTATTAAAAAAAATTATTTTTGCCGTGTTTATTTTAGCCAATTTTTTTTTAAATAATGTAGTAAGATCTGCGGAACAAACAACTTGTTCCATATTAATTATTGTTACAGTTGGATGCTTATACTCAAATATCTCCTTAAACTAAATGTAGCTGTTTTGAATGACAATTTAGTTTTGTAAATATTTCAAGAAGCAAAATAATCACCCAAGTTGTAAAATACTCTCATACGGCTTTGCACTTTCTTGTGTTCATATAATCACAAAATTAGAATTTAACCTAATTAGCAGTTATTTTTTTATACACATTATATATTTATTATATTTACACTACAAAGTAATACCATTCAACTGCTCCAATAGTAAAACGGAGTATCATTAGATGAAAAGAGCTGCATGCTTAAAATTTTTATTTCAAAATACTCTTACTTGTCATATTGAGTAAATATTTGTCCGCGAACTGCGAAGCAATACATAAAGTAACGAGTATACGAGTATGTTTAACATACTCGTATTATATATTATAAAAGTATTACGACTTACGAGTATTTAAATATTCAGTTTGTCCCTTATTTCATATACGTTTTAAATATGAAAGAGCGAGATAACCTGAGTACGACATGCGTGATTGAAATAACTATCTAGACAAAGAGGGGTAGGGTTATGCCGCAGCCCGACCGTAAAGTAACCATTCTACGTACGTCCGATCGGCCATACCATACAAGTATTTACGATACCAAGTATTTTATATTTTGCATACCAAGTACGTATTTTGATATGAGATATCGAGTATTTTTACCGGTGACAATAAATACGGCTCACCTCTAGTGTGCAATAAGCAGCATCACCATGCATATAAATATTTATTTTCGTGCAGCGAAATTTTGTGAATACGCCCTTAATACAGAAAATTTTCGTTCGATATTTTCTTATAGCATTAGTTGTGGCCTCAACAACAAAGTTATACAGCGCAGCAATTTACAACTCATTTAACGAGTTTAAGCATAGTCGTATCAATATCAATGGTGGTACGTATGAGGGACATCCCTCGGCAGCGAAAATTGAAGATAACCTCAAGACTGGGTGGCTCACGATAAAGAAACTAACAAAGAGTAAACCACGAGCAAAGTTTGGCAAGTTTAGCCATTGGTACGAGTCAAGTACAGAAAATTCTATAGGAATGCTAGGTGCAAGGAAGGTTATGGTAAGTGGATACCCCCATGATTTTATATCAGTATCATAAAAAAACCATAAAAATATATAAGAGAATGGATCACATGCGGCACTTTACTTTGAAGTTTAATATGTCACTAACGTTGATTTAACAAAAAAAAACCTATCAAGCACGAGTGGAACTCGCACTACGAGGGTTACGCACACATATATACATTTATATACATTTAATTGTATATAATATTCCTATTAAACTATTTACAAAATTTAAATTGTTTAGATCGAATGAAGTATTTTTTATTTATGTTACATAATTACAAAATAACGATTTTCGATGCTTTTCTTTACTTGTGCTGTGAGACCTTGCGCTACTTGTCAAATTTCATGATTCTAGATCAACCGAAAGTAACCCAAAGGCCATTTAAAAACATTTAATGGTACGTAATATGCCTATTAAATTAGTCAAACAAATTTTTATTTCTTAGAACTAAAATATATTGACGACTTTCGGATTTTTCCTTTACTTGTGCTGTGAGACCTTAGTTCTTGACTAATTTCCTGATTCTAGGTCAACGGGATTTACTTGCGAGTGTCAAAATATGCGGACACATAAACGGCCGTATTTTTAGGGTTTTTATTGATTGCGTTGACTTAGAAGCTTGATTTGTTTATAGCTCTAAGAAACCATAGACCTAAGTATTTGATATTAATTTCAACTTGATACCTCCGCGCGTTCGTGAGAAAAAGTATCTTGACAGACCGACAGACACACAACGAAGTAATCCTATAAGGGTTCCTTTTTTCCTTTTAAGGTACGGTACCCTAAAAACGGTAAATGAAATATCAATTTTATTTAAAACGCCCTGTCAACTGATACATCACTAGTTATCACTTAACCAAAAGATGGCGCTTTCAAATAACTTGTAAGAATTGATTTTCGAACAAAATAGCGGAGTGCGGGGAACCAAGTTATCGGTGCGGGGAAACGCAAAGTGCTCTAATTGGTTAGTTGATGATCACGTGATTATTGACGTAAAAATGTATAGTGTTTGACCTTTGTCGATATTTTTTATCGACAGTACAACATGTCTTCGATAATAAGGAGACATATGGATAGTGTAAAGTAGATATTTCGCAGCTTTTAAATATTTTATTTATTTAGTAGATATGGGAAAAAGAAATACTATTTAAATGAGTGAAATTTTTAGGTATTAGGTTAACTAACATTCCCACATTAAAATAATATTCTACGTACATAGATACTTAAACTTATATAAATATTATTATAATATATTAAATACCCAAAAAGCAATACTGATAAAAAAAAATTCCAAATGATAAATACATATATAACATTAATAAAATCAATCATTCATTCAAAATTCATGATAACCGATTGATGATTAGTATTAAAGATATAATAATAATAATGTAACAATGTTAATAAGTAGAAATTCCCAATAGCAGATAAAACAAAAATAAAAACTGCAAAATTTGACTTGAAAAAAATTGAAAATGTATTAAAGATTTTAAAAAGAAAAAGAAAATATAATGTTACATTGCGTCAAAGGACTGATGGTTGTATAGTATTCATGTAAATGATACGAAAAATTATTTATTACTTTTTTAAGAATAATAAGTATATTTCGTTTATAAATTAATATTATAATTTTTATACAACATTATAACCAGTCGCACATAAATATATTTGTCCATTACGCCATTAGCCAAATCTATAATGTAATCAATTTTCACTTTACATTTATTAAATGGGCTGTGGTATGAGAATTAGTGTATATATTTTAACCGAGTTATTGAAGTTCAAACTTACTTCGACAAAAACTGTCACTCATTTGAGGGCGATTGGCTCCCCGTATCCGGCATCTATTTTAAAAACTTTCAATTGCTTCAAACATAACAAAGAGGCCTATGAGACGAAAATGTACTCGGAAACTTCGGCTCTCTTTCGCTTTTAAACGAAAGTATGTCAGAATATCCGCAGTAAATAGAGCAGAGGTTGGCGACATTTCCAAACGGATATCATCCTGGCAAGACTACTAGTTCCGGTACAAACAAAGCCAACCTATCTGCAGATACAACAAGCTAAAAACATCAATAAATCCAGACCGAGCAAAGGGCAAACAAATGGACTTCACTTAGCCTCATCCGCATAACACAAATTCAAGGCGAAACAAAGCATTACAAATCACTACGTTTCCAGTCTACTGCCGCCTCCGCATCACGCTTCATGAATCCGTCCTAATGACCCGCATTTGCATTGTCCATTTGCGATAAAGTAACATGTCTCCATATATCGACGTCTTGGAGACAAATGTCCACTTCCTTCGGGAGAAAGAGGTTAATAAATCACTCGTTAAGATACAGAGATGGGAAGGCTCTGGCCTCCTACAAAAGTTTTCGAATAATATAAACGAAAATTTAACCGCCTAACTTTGAAGGTATTTGATGGTGCTCGCTGAAGTCTTTGTCATTTTTGGGGTTCATTAAACGAAGGGTCCAAATGGAACCCTGTTGTGGAACCTTGTCTGTCAGAGGTTTCTAAATTATAAATTAAATATGATAGAAACCCAAAATTCACATATAATATATAGTTTATTGACGCAAAACTAGGAGTAACGTTAAATACACTTAAGTTGTGTGAGTTGATGGGGCTTCCAGTCTTTTGAAGGGGGCTGGCATATATTTCTTCCGAATCGACATTTGGATCAGACGTCTGGAAAAGACACTTGGATAGCAGAGAGATCTCTTGGAGTTGAACAGAAACCTGTTTTGTACTTTCTTTTTTGACTGAAAAATAACGATTTAATAGACTATCAAATAGTAATTCCTAGACATTTTTGTTATTAGGACTATCTAGAAAATTCCGTTACTTAGAATGCTGCAATTCTGCTCTAGTATTTCTCATAATTTAAATTTACCAATAAATATTATAGGGAGATAAACATTAAATAATAAAAAAAAATATGATTAATCAAATCAAAGCGTTTTGGAGGATTCACGACATTTTTTAAATTGTTTATTAAATAAACAATGGTAAGACAAAGTTAAGAATAAAAAAATGTTAAAAATAGCAAGTGGCAGAGAGAAAGACCAAAGAGATTAGCAAAAATGGAGGTTGAGAACAGTCGAGATATGATCTAGAAATATTCTCTTTTACTTAGCAAGATCTGATCTAGCAATATTTTCTGGTACAGCCTCTTCTTAGAGAGATAGATTGCTATTACTCATATAATGATGTGATAATATTATGCTATAAAAAATACAAATGGCAATCTCCATCTGATCATTAACTGAGCTCAAATGGAGCTGCTAATTAATCCTGCCAAGTCTCAGGTTATCATTGTAGGCAACTTAAAACTCGTTGTCAAACGTATTATGCGGAGCTTACTACATAAATGACTAAAATCGAATTTTGTTGATCGATCAAAATCTCGATTGGCAATTCCATATCAATAACGTTTTAGTCAAATACGGTCTATAAATAATCTTCAAAACTTTCTGCCAATTAAAACTAAAATTCGCCTTTGCCAAATGCATCTTTTTCCTTTGATCGATTGTGGAGATGTCTGCTATCTGGAGCTATCTGAAGATACTTAAAATATCCTAGATTGTCTTCAAATTTTATGCGCTCGCTGTATCTTTGGTTTCAGAAAATATGATCACATTTCCAAGTTTCGGTCTAGTCTGAAATTGTTGGCGATTTGGAACCGACGTAATCTGCATATTCTTTCATTTCAGTTCAGCGTTTTGAATATTTTCAGTACGCCTCATGCCTTAAAACAAAATATAATGCCTCAGCTGCTTGTGGCCTTGGTTTCTCATTTTGAAAGGCTTCTTAGAGGCTTCTTATCCCCGAGCATCATACTAACTTCCTTGGAAGGTATTCACCATATATGCTGCTAATTTGTGGAAAAGTTATAGCCAGACATACGAAATGCTCTTTCCATTCATGAATTTAAGAATCATCAGAAAACTATACCTCTTTTAATTTCCTTTAATACCTGATTTCCTTTTTGAGGTTCCGTACCTTAAAAGGAAAACAGGAACCATTATAGGATCACTTCGATGTCCGTTTGCCGGTCTGCCAAAATCCCTCAGGAACGCGTGGAGTATTTCTTATTTTGAATATTTAATATTAATTTCAACTTGATTCAAATTAATTCACTTGATCTACGGTCCCTACGAGCTGTAAAACAATTAAGTTTTTAAGTAACCAAGAAGAACCCTAAAAATATGGCCATTTATGCCGTATAACTGCACACTTGTAAATATATTAAAACCTATAGGGTACTTCTTGTTGACATAAGATCATGGGATATAGCAGGAAGCAAGGTCTAGCAGCAGAAGTATAGCAAACAAATTGTTAATTTGTAGTTATATAACATTAAAAATATTTTCTTTGAATACGCCCCTGTGAAAGACATAGTAGGCAATATATTTTTATTCTAAAAAATTAAAATTTTGTAAATAGTTTAATAGAAATATTATGTAGCATTAAATGTTTATAAATGCCTAAATTTGTACGGAACCCTCATAGTGCGAGTCCCACTTGAATTTGACAGGTTTTTTTCTTTCATATCCTATTCCCTTCCACCACCATGTGTAGATTTATGTATATTACTGTGTGAATGTATATTATGTATGCATGTATGTAAATGTTTGTGTGTTGATGACTTTTTTCAGAAAATTAAAAATAACATTCATAAATATTTGTCATCTTTTTTGTACACTCGATACTTGCGCACATTGCTCGGTGCCACTCGGGAGAATAACCCGCGAGCAGATGCAAACACGTCGCCACTAAGAGTAAACACCGTACTCCGAGCAAGTATTGGGTGTGTTAAGAGGAGTTAAGTGTATTATTTTTTTGGCACTAAAATAAAAGTGCGTGTTATACGTTTTATTACAACGACAATTTATTTCTTTAGAGTCAACGAATAGCGTCTTTTCTTGTCCGTCAACTATTCTCGGACACGTGTATATACATGTCGGCCCTTCTCAATTATATTAGCGCCAAAAAGTCCATATTAGAGATGACTTATCATAAATTATAGAGTTGGATAGGTCCGAGGTTTTGAAGGAGGACCCGACTCCTTTAAAACCTTAGACCTATCCAGTTTTATTGAACTACTACGTTAGGTGTCTGACTGACCCATATGGGTCCGGGTTACCGGCGTGGTTCATGTAAATGTTCCTTTAAAATTCATTCGTCTGGTCAAGGGCGGTAGTTAAATTTAATGAGTTAAAAGCAACTAAAAGATGATTCTATTCTAATCGGAAATTAAAATAAAAAGACCGTCAATTTTATTTCAAGCATTTCTTTATTTAGGAAATCGCAATTTTTTAGTTTAGCCATAATAAGCCTTATTTATTTCGAATATATTTAACTAATCTATTACATAATAATAAAACACGCTGTATATAAATTTGTAGCTAAGTAATTTATTTTACCCAAAAACGGAAAACATATTTTAATCGACTTTTTAAGTATATTAATACTAACAAAACTGTGATTAAATTTTTTGATGAATAATAAATTTCATAAAATAGTGATTATGTCCTACGCTATGTTTACAATATGCTATAGAAAAATTAAATTTATTGAAAAAACGTTATGTATAGTTGGTACATAAAAACACGGCACACTATGAAACGAAAACACATTACAATAAGACAAAATAGTAATGCGAGACGAAACCAGTGAACGCCAGACAAAACCGTAATGCAGCCGAAACTTTTAATTAAATAGCATGACGAAGTTTATGTATTTGTGTGTATATATATATATATATATATATATATATATATATATATATTTGTAATTATCTAGTATTTAATAAAAAAAGCAGTGTGTTAGTAGTTATATTTCTTAGGCATAATACAAGAACAATGGAAAGCCAGTAGACAAATATTGGACCACTCTTCTGTCCAATTAAATTAAAATTTAATTTTAAAATTAAATTTAATTGTTTTACCAAATGTTTGTTGTTATATGGACCACCATTAAAATTTAGTTACTAAAAAAGAGTATAATAAAATTAAAGCGCGATAATTTGGAAACGGTCTGGCAGATGATTAACTTATAACGGAAAGCCAGCAGAAAAATAAAATGGTGGACGTCACTGACATATCGACGTGTTAAAAGGGAGGATTGATTTGTTAACTAAATAAAATTTAATTAATAATGAAAATAAATTAACATGCTGAAAAATAAATTTAATTTATTAATTTTGAATATTTAATAATTTATAATTCATAGTGGAAATAAATGCATACCGAATTCGAAACGGTCTGGCATATGACTGGCTTACAATAAAAAGCCAGCAGAAAAATAAACTGTGACGTATCTAAATTCACTTTATCCAAGAAATACGCATTTTTTCCCTTGCCATAACTCATGATCGCCAGACAGCTGAGATAATTCGAACAAATGTGGTAACAGTGTAATTTTTGACTACCAAATAATCGCTCGACGACACCATCATTAAACAAACTCTTTTATACTCATATGCGCCTAGTACTTCGAACAAGTAAAACAATGAAAAGTAAATCTTTAGTGAGCAACTTCATTGTGTCGTTTTTGTGTTGCATCGTTGCCAACTTCATCCTGTGTTAACGGCGCCTGCCGCCCACTCCATACATTGAATTGTACATTCTACACCTATGTCTGACAGCACACGCATCGCGTTTTGTATTCTAACACCATCATTTGTCAAAGGCGCGCTGATATAGTACCGAAGCATACGCGGATAGGTGTCCGACTTGCGTGCGGATTTATATACTTAAGCCGGCTTCAGAATACAGGTTCGCGGACGCGTATCCATTCAGACCTACCCATTTCTCATAAATAAAATGATTGCACTACAAAAAAGGTATTGAAACTTTGATGCATGAGCTTTATTTACTAAATACATTGAATCACAAAAATCGATCTGAAATAAAACCCAGCAGCGCCGGGCCTAAACTGCTAGTTACAGTCAATTACAGCAAGTAGTCCGTATACTTGTCGAGTTTATTTACTTTCGCCGACAATTTACACGCGCAAGTTGATGACGCAAGAGCTATTGCGACCGTCTCGCGTTACATACTAAATATACTCGGCACTAACTAAGGACACAAGAATAATTTGTCATCCGACGTTATTCGAGCAAACAAATAGGCCATCTCAGTATCAGAAGACAATTGTTTGATCTAAATAATAAATTTACTAAGTATTCCAAGTAGAACGCTAGGTACTATGAAGTCACATCCCAATCGCTAATATCGCGTACGGAGTTCGAACGTACTGTTGTTAAGTACGTGCTCTCCGAATCAGCTCATTTTAAATGATGGCTGTACTTTTCAGGTTCCAGAGCCATACTAGGATCTCTTACAGTTTCACGGCGTCCGTTTGTCTTTCACAGCCGTTTTTGAGGTTATACTTCTTTAGGCACGTTATAAAAAAATGATGAGACTGATTTTTATGATGCGCGCATGCGCACGTATGTTGCAACAAAAATCGACGGAATGAAGTTAGTTACTATGTACGCACACGACGCAATGCAACTCGACAGTATGAAGTTAGTCACAATGCGACAATCGACAGGATGAATTTGTTCACTAAACATATATTTACATGCGTGTAGTAACTGATACTATATTCAAGATAGTTATTAAAATATATTTCAGGTGTATTTATCTAAGTAAGGTTAAGTTTCGGTATGTGTTTATCTGCGTTATAAATGACAAATTATGATGAAATGATTAAAATAATGAATTAAAATAAAATGATTAAAATAATGAATAAAAAATGATTAAAATAATGAATTAAAATAATTTTTTACGATATTCATTCATTTTTATTATTAATTAAAATGTATTTAGAATGTTATAGTAAATTTAACCATTCATTATATACACGTGTTTATATTAAATCGAATGCTGAATATCCATTTAAATTTTCATAGTCATTAAATTTAGTTTAAAAATTAATTTAATTTTAACATGTCTATTATTACTATTTCATAATTAAATGAGAATGATTTTAATTTTAGATAAAAATATAAAATTTTTTACTACTTTGTAGGATACAATAAATTTCAATTTTTAAAATTTAATTTTTTGAACGAATTTTTATTTTACCAACAGTGTTTATAATCATGCTCTAGTCCTTTTATTATTTTATTTTCATCAATTATTTGCGGGTCAAATAAAGTTATTCTTGTATCATACCAAAGAAGTATAACTTCTAATACTCGTACATAAGAACATGCATAATTTTTTTTTACTGTTAGTGCTATGAAGCTGCAATTTGGAATTATTTTAACCCCGACAAAGTTATTTAAAAATTGTTATTAGAGTACTTCCCTTAGATGTAAAGAGGGGGTGATTTTTTCATCGCATCCCCAATTTTGTGGGGTGACGTTGAATAGATCTTTCAAAAATATTGGACGTGTGTCACGACTATTATTTTACACCGTTTAAGACAGTGACGCGTACGGGGGTACACGGCTACGTTCCAGCTAAACCGCTGTCTTTGTATATCTAAAAAGTATTCACAATAGTAGTATTTGTAACAAAATTAATAGAAAAATTATCACAGCCAAGTAGGCTCTGTTAGTTCAGCCAAGTAGGCTTTGGTAGTTCAGCCAAGTAGGCTCTGTTAGTTTACGAGTAATAGTCGACCAACTTATGACACCTAATTGTGTCTGTAAAAAGTTCCATAAAACTCCATACAAATGACTTATATCAGCTGCAAAAATAACATTGTATTTTAAAATGTATATTTATAATCTATATATAGTCTATATATTTATAATCATCTAATCTATCTATAAATATATAATCTATATATTTATAATCTATATATATATATATATGTATATTTATAATCCTCTAAATTTGAAGAAAAGAAATGAAAGAAGAAGTCCAGGTCATGTGAAATAAAGTTTTCCATCCAGGTGTGAAAATTTAGGCAAATGTTTTTTTTGTGAAAAAATATTTTTATGTGAAAATGGAGCTTATTATAATCACATCTATCTTCAATTAGACTGTGATAATTATTTATTGATATTAGTGGTCGTCCAGTGGTCGAAATTCGACTGTAATGTACTTACCTACTCACTTTGCTGAAAACACTAATAGATAGGCGAGAGTAAGTCAATTCTGATTGCTGCTACAAAATTTTCCTTCTGCAACAGGTGTATATTAAGCAAGCTGTATTTCACTAATATATAAAATACATATATCTATTACGTAAAATATACAATAAACACTTTTTTGTCTTGACACACACTGTACAGACTATTGAAAAAGGAACATTTGAAATCACACAAAATTCACAGCTCAAAACTAATTCCGTCAATCTGACATTTTAAAATTCTTTGGCAACAATCTGTACTCTGTGCGATTGTTCGACCACAGACTATTATGTGTTTGATATTGACAGTATGAACATACACAATGAATATTTTAATGTATTTGTAATATATAATTTAACATATTTGTGACACATATCGTATATAAATTTCAAGTTTCTGTATTCCTTCACCATATAAACTTTAACTATGCCAAATGTCACACTCCCCCGTGAACGCTATATGCTTAAGGAATGGTACAAAGTTTTCTCTTTACGTATTAATATATATATATATATATATATATATATATATATATATATATATATATATATATATATATATATAAATATAGATTTTAATTGTTAGTCACAAATTAACTTATGGGCCCTTAAATAAGAAGCGTGCACAGTTTCCCAGAATCACCCTAAACAGTTTAGTAAAAATACTGTTTACTCTTAAATGTTTACACGTGACTAAGTTGTACTGAATCCTTGTAGTGCGGATCATACTCATGCTTAACAAGTTCTTTAATAGTTATAATCATTAACTAGCGTTTCGGCTCAGTTTTGCATTTCTAGGCCAAGAATTGGAGAGGGCTGGCGCGTGTTATGCCAACCAGAAAAGCTGACTCCACATCCTGCATTCTCAGTATTTAAACAGGATGATCTTTCTAACTAATGTAAACCCATTCATCAGCAGCTGTTTGTTTGAATTAATATTTCTTTATTTCGTAGTCTGATGTACACAATTCAGTCAGAAAATGGTATATAATAAAAGAACTGCATTTTAAGTTTAACATTGTTTGGTTATCTTGAAGTGGATGATCTGGCTATTGACGAGCTTCAGTGTACACTCTCCGTGTCTTATCTAACTTCCTGTTTGCCTTTATCATATATACAACGTGCTTGCTCACTTACATATTAGATTAAGTAGTCCTTAAATGTACTATACTTGACAAGCTATATACTAGATGTTACCATTATATAAATAATTCAATATAAAAGTATTACACTTAACAGCATCTCCAAAATATTCAAATATTGAATATATTTGGCGTTCAATATATTGAATATATTTGGCGTGTAGAAATTCATTATTCACAATTAAATGAAACTATGTGATGTAGTATTATTTGTACTTTCTTTAAGTTCTTTCGATAGCATATGTATATATAAATATTAATAAATATTAATTAACCTATATAAACCTAATAATTAATATATTTTATTAGGTTTATATAGGTTAATTAATATTTATTAATATTTATATATAAATATGCTATCGCAGGCTTTATTGTGGAACTGACAATAAAGCCTGCGATAACATATGTAGACAGACAAACATAACGAAATTATCAGTACATATAGACACTCAAACGATGCCTATGGGACTAAAATTGTGACAGATAGATAAACATAATTAAATTATTAGTACACATCGACACTAAGACAATTCCATACGCGTCACCTTTACTCCTATTTTGTTACGATATTCAAAGGTATAAACAATACCAGACGGATCCTGTTCACACATTCAGCGCATAAAAACGTGCCACAACAGATCGTGTGCATGCACACATATTAGTGTCAGTTGCTTACGGCAACCGTCCCAAGCGGTCGTGTTTTAACAAAGATTTTTTTTGATAAAACGTAGTTAGAAGGGGCTAGCATCACTTTATTCTTATGCTCCAATATGAAAACTCTACTCGTAGTAAAAACAAATTGAGAGCTGAAAAATAAATCGTAATAATTTAGAAATAATTGCGTGTTTCTAATGTTTACAAAATGGCGGCGACGTTAAGAGACAGAAACAAACGTTACGGGTGTGAGAGAGAAAATAACTTAGAGAACATAAATTTAAACTACTCAATATACAAGACACGAGTGCGAGAGAGACGAATATATTAACATACTTGCATCTTTTAACGTAAACGATGACGCATACATAGACACCTATATCGATACGTTTGGGGCGTTCTCGTCCTACCTATATTATTTAAATCAATGACTAAATTGTAAAAAAGGTCAGCTCTGGCGAATATCGATAAAGACTCGCAAACCACATCTCTAATTCGCAGTCGATAAAAAATAATGGAATTTCGCCTGGATATCGGTAAAGTGATCGGATTGTATAATGTCGGCAATTAAAAGTAATCGAAAACCGTTCTGCGGTCGATGAAATCATTAAGCCACGTCGTCCAGTGGTCCTCCAACAGCTTAGAATGAAGGACGCATGAAATTAGGTCGCTTTAATATTTCGAAAAACTATTACGTCTCCTTGATATTGTTGCCCCAATTCTTTTTAGCAAATAGTGAAACTGATAAAAAAAAATTTAAAAAAAACGCACGAAATCAAGCCCGAAGAGAATTCCCACTTCGAGTATTCTGTGAATATTTGGGTACTCGTAAATATTTAAGGGTACGTAGTACTTTTATTAAACTATCTGGAAATTTAATTTTCCACAACATAAATTTATTGCAAACCACATCTTTAATTGGCATTAAAACATAGTGAATATTTGAAAAATTATAAGATCTAAGGTAATAGATGCCCCATTTTTTTTTAATTTTAGGTTGAGCAGTATCGGAAACAAAGGGGGTGGGTGTGCATATTTTCTTTATATTTTTTAATGTATCTTTCCAAATATATAATCTAAAATTAAGAATATCCTTATTCTTAGCCCTTTGAAGTGATACCCCCCACTAAATATTCAATTAAAAAAAACATTTTTCGAGTATTTAGTTTTTATCCCCCTCCCTTAAAATTTAAATATAAATATTTTTGATTAATAGATATTGAGATGTGTGCAGGTTAATATAATTTATTATTATTTAAAGTTTTACGTCAATCGGTCTCTGAGAAAAATGACTGTGACAGACAGACATACAAACAATGCTTATAGTCATATATATGATTGACCTTATAATGGTTCCGTTTTTCCTTATAAGGTAAGGAACTGTATTTGAATATGCTGCCTAAAACAGAATAAGAATTTTTTCCAGACTCTCACATAGTCTTGTTTGGGAGGGCGGATGGACATCAAGTTCGTAGACGGGAAAATGGGATCTCGTAGCTTAATATTGCGTAAGCGGGGAAATGAGACCTCGTAGCTTAATATTTCGTAGACGGGCAAATAGGACTTAATAGCTTAATATTTCATAGACGGGGAAATGGGACCGAATAGCTTAATATTTCGGAGATTAATATTTCGTAGAGGGGGAAATGTGACTACGTAGCTTAATATTTCGGTGCTTAATATTTCGTAGACGGGGAAATGGGACCTCGTAGCTTAATATTTCGGAGCGTAATATTTCGTAGACGGGAAAATAGGACTTAATAGCTTAATATTTCAGAGCTTAATATTTCGTAGACGGGGAAATGGGACCGAATAGCTTAATATTTCGGAGATTCATATTTCGTAGAGGGGGAAATGGGACTACATAGCTTAATATTTCGGTGTTTAATATTTCGTAGACGGGGAAATGGGACCTCGTAGCTTAATATTTCGGAGCGTAATATTTCGTAGCCGGAAAATGGGACCTAATAGCTTAATATTTCAGAACTTAATATTTCGTAGACGGGAAAATGGGACCGAATAGCTTAATATTTCGGTGCTTAATATTTCGTAGACGGGGAAATAGGACTTAATAGCTTAATATTTCGTAGACGGGGAAATGGGACCGAATAGCTTAATATTTCGGAGATTCATATTTCGTAGAGAGGGAAATGGGACTACATAGCTTAATATTTCGGTGCTTAATATTTCGTAGACGGGGAAATGGGACCTCGTAGCTTAATATTTCGGAGCGTAATATTTCGTAGCCGGAAAATGGGACCTAATAGCTTAATATTTCAGAACTTAATATTTCGTAGACGGGAAAATGGGACCGAATAGCTTAATATTTCGGAGATTCATATTTCGTAGAGGGGGAAATGGGACTACATAGCTTAATATTTCGGTGCTTAATATTTCGTAGACGGGGAAATGGGACCTCGTAGCTTAATATTTCGGAGCGTAATATTTCGTAGACGGGAAAATAGGACTTAATAGCTTAATATTTCGTAGACGGGGAAATGGGACCGAATAGCTTAATATTTCGGAGATTCATATTTCGTAGAGGGGGAAATGGGACTACATAGCTTAATATTTCGGTGCTTAATATTTCGTAGACGGGGAAATGGGACATCGTAGCCTAATATTTCGGAGGGTAATATTTCGTAGACGGGCAAATAGGACTTAATAGCTTAATATTTCAGAGCTTAATATTTCGTAGACGGGGAAATGGGACCTATTAGCTTAATATTTCCTAGACGGGGAAATGAGACCTGGTAGCATAATATTTCGGAGTTTAAAATTTCGTAGACAGGAAAATGGGACTTTGTAGATGGAGAAAACATCGTTCTAATAATATCCCACACAATGGGGAAAGCTAACATGTTTCTTTCCTTGCCATTTCTTAAACGAAAAAAAAAATTGCGCGTGTCAGCTCCAACGCGCGACTGGAGTTTACTCCTTAAGTACAATTGTCTTGGAATGTATAAAATGGGTAACACTGTATATAAATATAAATATCAGTATAATAAGATGTAAATGGAAAATTATTTAATAAAATGATGCTAACAATATAATTATTTTCAAATAAAACACAAATTAACAAGATCAAATTTAAATAGCAAAATTAAAAACATTTAGTAACATTAAGACGTTAACATTAAGACGACTTTTTAATTTTGTAGGACAGAAGTCACAAAATATTCACACATAATGACATTTAATGATTACATCGTGATATAAACGAACGATAGTAAACTATGTGTGTCACTCTCCGTCATTGCAATCACGCCATAAGAAAACATCAAACACACATATTAATATCTCACTTTAAAGATGCGCAGAAATATTGCGTGGGAAGACCACCCAACGGTTACACTTTTTTAATGCTCTGAACTTCGTACGATCAAAACCTAACGGTGACACTTTTTTTAACGCTCTGAACTTCGTAAGTTCTGAATTTTTTATTTTACTCCTCATTAAATTTTATACCGGGCGCTATATATGAAAATCGATTCTTATCTCCAAAAAAATTGCTTAGGAAATAGAAAAAAAAAAATTTTTGCTACATATTAATTGAGATCTTTATCTGAAGCATATACTTGAAAACGTAAGTCTAAAACATCGTAAACTATCAGTGTCTGATAGATGGATGGTCACACTCTTATAGGATCATATTGTTACCCTTCCAGGATCACTTTGTTGAACCTTATAGGGTCATTTTTATTCCCTTATAGGATCACTTTCTTGTCCCTTTTAAGATCATCTTGCTGTCCCTTATAGGGTTACTTTGATATCCCTTATAGGATCACTTTGTTGTCCCTTATACAATAATTTTGTTGTCCTTTCTAGAATCACTCTGTATTCTCTTACACGATCAATTTGTTTTCCTTGTATAGTCACTTTGATGTCCCTTACAGGATCACTTTGTCATCCCTTATGAGATAATTTTGTTGTCCGACTGTATTTCAAAACAATTTTTCTCAGGATCCACCAGCGGTATTAAGTTGAAAATAATATCAAATACTAAGTCCTATGGCCCATAAACCTAGAAAAAATCAATCAATGCAATAAAAATATATTCTAATATCACGAATATATTCGCTGAGCGACTCACTCATCAAAACCTACAGGGTACTTCCGACTTAGGTATAGTTGATTCAGAATCTTGAAATATGGTACAAAAATAGATCATATAGTGTAAATATAGAAAAAAATAATTTGAAACCATTGATTAATTTAAAAAAGTTTAATTACTTTCTGATCCTATGTGGATTTACTACACGCCAGACCCAATTTTTTGGTTTCGTTTTTTTATATTTATAAATAACCTACTTCTTAAGCTTTATGATAGTATCGCGTAACGCGATTTATTATGAAGCGGTTTCGGTTCTTCAGTCTTAGACTTAATCATAAAACCAAACACAACGGAGATTGTGTTTGACGTGGGCGAAGCGTAACTTACTTAAATAAAAAACATTGTTTACAAAATTTAATTGTAATTTAACAACACTTGCTATATTATAAAATGTAGGATTTTCTCGTGATTTCCATAAATTTAATTTTCGCCAGTAGGCCGAACATGTTTTTCCGTAGATTACGTCTAACTTTTCGATAACGTGGTTTAACGCCTAACTCACGCGTCACGAGATATGTTAATCATAAAAAAAATATTATTTGAAAAGTATCAAGGACTGATAAATGAATGATTGAATTGTATTCGATAAATTATTAAACAAATAATATTATATATACTCTTTGACATTCCGCTGACGTCACAGGTTGATGCAATCGTAACGCAAAGTTGATTTAGGAATTTGTTTGTAGTGACGCAATTAATTTATTCTAGCTCCAGCTTTCGTCATGCGAGCACGTATTTGAGGTGATATTTGTTTTAGCTTTTGTGTTTTACCAAATGTAATATAAATAAAATTCGAGTTGTGGAAATTTTGAAGTGTTTAAAATATGCGTAATAAATATTAGAAGAATTATGTAAGAAAGCGTTAATAGAAATATCTATATGTGGGAAATCCAAAAAGATTTGAATCTGCTATATCTCGGAGCGTCAACAGACTTGGTGAGAGCATCTCAAAGGTTGGATGCTGTCCAAGTGAAGAAGTGACCGATACAATTGTTATTCACCATGTTGTCATACTGACGTGTTGTATTGAGTCATAACGCCGTCAAACTGAACAAGTGTTTTAATTTATAGAAATTAGGAAAATAAAATCGGTGAAATGCTCGTCGAACATAAATTCCGTACTATAATTTTTTAAAATTTTTTACAAAGTTGAATTTGTCATGTATAATCTAGATTTTTATAATTTTTTTTCTTTCGCGAATACTGTTTCGGAACCACGATTGGTACTAATTTTATGATTTTATTTCAACTAATTTTTTTATTATAAAATCAATTTTATGTTTCTGCAATCCCCATTTTATGACCTCTCATTTAAAGTCTCGCATAAAACGGTAAACAAATTTAAAAATTGGTTCTTCATTTCCAATTGTCTTCTTCCCCCCACATCTCGCTTCTTCATATTTATACTCAAATACTTAATGAAAACTTTTGCGTAACACCTCTATTTTATATCCACTATAAGCTATAACTGCGCCAAATACGAGTGATAAAATAGTCTGCAGATATAAAAAAGAAATTGAAAAGCAGACAGGGAAATTAAATATCAACATCACTAGTGAAAATAAGTAAAGATACCATTTAAAACCATTTCCACTTTCCAACACAATTCACTGCATTTTCCGATACCTGAGAAGCGCCTGCCGCCCCACATCCGACTCGTTCACCCACCGCATTCCATATTAAAATCATGCAATTTGAAATCGTTTAAGCTGCCTCCCTCCTCTTAATCTATTAAAAAAAAGACCTAAAAAACCCAAGCCGACTTCATTACCGTTGCGGATTAAATAATCACCATTCTAACCTAATATCCAATTGATGACAGCAGTTCGGCCATTTTGCTAATTAAAATTCAAGATGGCCGCTCTAATATGGCGGTCGAGATACACATCTGAAATGGAGGACTTTTGCCTTTAATAATTATAAATTTTTATTGATTAATGAAGTATAATTAGCGACCTGAGGGGGCATAAAATAATATTTTTGACATTAATTTGATCAATGTACGATTTAGAAACAACTTTACTTGCAACAGAAGGTTTCAAATCTAATTTTGTTTTTTAGGATCCTACGAGGTTCGACCAGATCAACATTGTTGTTACCACGCTGTTGCTTGCAAACAGAATGAGCTTTCTACCAATGCTTTGATCAAAATCCAAGTATCGTGTTTAAAATTATGTATTTCGAAATATCGTATTTTAAATTATGTTTTGACTAACGATTTTGCTAGCGTGGTTAAAGCAACTAAGGTCTGTTAAAAACAAAACAAATATTCTAATGAAAAAATAGGATCTTAGCGTCGGAAATGTCTAAGTGTTCTGTGCAGATGCACAGAATCAGAAAAAGACACAGAATCAGACATGTTGCAGTGACTGCCATGTTGCAGTGTTACATGTTTACATGTTGCATGTTGCAGTGATTGATAAACAGTAGGTGAGATATTTATTTATTTATGTACTTTAATGTGTCTAATTGACACATAAGGCGGACTTATTGCTACAAGAGTAATCTCTTACAGTCAATCAGAACACCAGTCCAGCCCCGCTCGATGAGCGGCCGAGAATCGATCCCTGCAGTTCGCTGTGCATTCCAAGGCTGTATGCATTGTGACCAGCCCAACATACTTCGGCTACAACATGTGGATACGTTGTGAAAAATTAATATTTGTAAATAGTTTAATAGAAATACGATGTACCCTTAAATGTTTATAAGGGCTTAATGTGCGGAACCTTCATAATGTGGTTTCTACCCTTATTTGACGTGTTTTATTTAATTGTAACTAAAAATATAGGTATTACCCATTACGTTTTGCAGTAATCCGAGGTTGGTTCAAAATACGGTAAAAGAGGTAACTAATTAATCCACTAATTCATTAAGAATTGAAGAAAAATACGGTAGTTGACTCATTCTAAATTTTTAAATTTTTCGCGCAATCTTATGGAATATAAGTTAATTAAAAACAAGTCTTGAAAAAAATTCAAAAATTGATTGAAAAATGAGCCAGTTGTAGGCTTCTAAATTTAAAGATACGGATAGAGTTGGGTATATCCCTGTCTCTTTTCCTCTCGTAGAATGTAATGTGCAATATTAAAAATGACCTCACAACACAGTATTGCCGTCCTTCTCTAAAGGTTAAATTTAAACTTTTATAACTCGGTCAATTTTTAAGATTATTAAACAATTTTTTCACTCTTCATCAGTACAAGCTTGAACTTGAAATTATGAATAATAAAATAAAAATACCCAATTTGGATAATTTTCCGGTATTTTTCTAAAACCCAAAAAATAATTCGGAGTAATACTGAACATATTTTAGACTGGCTGTCCGCATAAAAGTCACGTTGCGTGAAATTGCACGTAACTTGGCGCTCATAATAACAATTTATGCAAACAATACGCTATGTACAACACGCCATCACCGCACTCTGGTAATAAATGGATACTTGGTTATAGTAATGTCGCCTTTTTGCGTGAAGTTTAAATAGAGCACATATATAATCAATCAAAATTATTTATAACATCGAAATATGTCGTGGCGTGTTGTATAAAACCATTTTAATAATTCATAAAAACAAGGCAGTGTTTAGTTTTTCAAAAATATAATCTCATTTTCACTAGTAACATAACCTCTTTATATACAATACGTTTATTATTCCCTATCGTACGCTACCTAGTACTGTATTTCAACAATTAACATTCGTTTTGCAATTTTAATAATCCGTAATGACTTCGTTTCGCAATTCCATTTCCACGAGATGTTTATCATTGAAATTAGCGACTGTGGTTAGAAATTTTCAAGGTTATACTGCAGGCGCATTATGACAAAATTGATTAGTGTGAAATTTAACGAATGCAACAAAGATTTGACAGAATGAAGTTGCTCACTATTCAATATAAAATCTATAGGAAATCGACATCATAAAGTTGCTAATTAAAGATATATTTTTATGGTTTATTTGACAGATGAGTGTTCCGCCGTTTTAATTTTCTTATGGCTTTCTATTTTAAGCCAATTATCCGTCAGGCCATTTCCAATTTAGTATGTATTTATTTGCATTATAAATTATCACTTTAATGAAGTTGCTCACTAACAATATATTTCTGTAGTTTATTTGACAGATGAGTGTTCCACCATTTTATTTTTCTGCTGGCTTCCTATTGTAAGCCAATCATCTGCCAGATCGTTTTCGATTCTGTATGCATTCATTTGCATCTATAAATTATTACTTTAATGAAGTGGATCTCTAAAATATATATTTATATAGTTTATTTGATAGATGAGTGTTCCACCATTTCATTTTTATGCTGACTTCTTATTGTAAAGCAATCATCTGCCAGATCGTTCCCAATTCTGTATGTATATGCCTTACAAATGATTAATTTATCGTTTACCTAGTAGTAGTCAGTACATTAATTAATTTTCATTACTAATTAAATTTTAATTCGATTGTTTTATTAAATTTAATAATTAATTATATACACGTGTTTGTATTAAATTGAATGCTGAGTATTCGTTTAAATTTTTGAAATATTTAAATAAAATTTTAAAATTAATATAATTCGTTTAATAAATAATAATACATTAAATGATAATTATTGTAATTCTAGATAACAATATTATATTTTTTACTATTCTGTATGAAAAAATAATAAAGTTGAAGCGCGATAATTTGGAAACGGTCTGGCAGATGATTGGCTTACAGTGAAAAGCCAGCAGAAAAATAAAATAGTAGACCACTCATCTGTCAAATAAATTTTAAATTTAAACTTTAAAAATTTTATTATTTCATTGAGTTCAGATTTTAGGAGCCGTATTTATAATCACGCTCCAGTCCTCTTATTACTTTTAATTTCAATAATTATTTCCGTGCTAAATAAATTTATTCTAGTATTATGCCAAAGAATTAAAACTTTTAACGCGCGTACATAAGTACACACACAATTTTTTATTTCTATTTGTGAATTATATTTAGTCACGTTAATGATATGGCAGAGTTTAGGTAGTATTTTCATTTTATTAAAACTTTTCATATTTAGCTCACAAATGAACTTTATCTACATTTTATAAACAAACATTCTACAATGATTCTGACAAAAATGTAACCAAAAGTTCTTATTTCTATCACGTATGGCGCTGTGAATGTTTCTAAGCGACCTCTATGTTTCTTACACGGTCTCTATTACAGGTCTACCTTTGACCGTCAAACCTGCTAATTCACTTTCGTGTGTCATTAGGTGCACATTGATGGTGGTGCGCGTTGTTAAAAGAGCAGTATACAAATATGTGTATACTGCCCTTTTAAGAACATCAAATCCTTTCAATTTAAGTCTGATCTTAAAGAAATGTGACCAAAAAAAACATGTAGATTAGTTACGGTAATATTAAGACGTAAAGTGATCAATTTAATTGTTTATGGACCTCTTCCTACATCAAATTCGAGGATTGAAATATTTTTCGCAGACCTCAATGAGTTTTAAACTTTTCCAAAATGCAATCACAAATGTTGCATGCATTTTAGAAGTGAAAACATCTTTGTGTCACTAAGGCCATTTTTTTTAAAAGCGTGATACGCTTCAGGTAATGTCGGAAGTAGGCCGAAGGGTTCGATGCGCTTCGGGTGTAATCCGTGGTAGGCTGGGTACGGCCGAACGAGAGGAACGTCGAGCGGCCGAATATAGTATAGTTTGCGGTCGGGAAAAAAATGCCTGTTACCATAACGCAGCGTGATGCGCTTCGTGTACTTGATGGCGGGCCGAGTATACCCGAAAGAGAGGGTAGCCGGGAGATATATATATTATACATTCGGAGCATATTTAGTATATAAAGTTTCCGTTTACAATGAAGAGTTATTATTTCCTTTCCTATTTTATCTTTTTAGATATTATGGGGTATATTTTGTATGTAATTATATAACTAATACACGTGTCCGGAAATAAGTGTCGGACAAAGAAAAACGTTATTCCTTGACTGGAAAATAGTTGATTGTCGTTAAAATAAAATTTAAAAGATGACTTTTTTTCAGAAAGTAAAAAATATTCATAATTATTTGTCATCTTTTTAGTATATACGATGCTTGTGCAAGCGCTTATTCAGCACCGCTCGGGGAACAACCCGCGAACAGCTGCGAAGACATCGCCAATGCGGGTCCGGGCAAATATTGGGTGTGTTCAAAAAAGATGTGTATAATATACTTTTCTGCACTCAATTAGAAAAAGGTCGTGTTTTACGTTTCATTTCAAGAACAGTTTATTCCTTTGAAGCCAACAAAAAGCGTCTTTCTTTGTCTAACATCTATTCCCGCACACCGTGTATAAATGAATTGGAGCGTATTTGTATGAATTAATACATCATATTTAATGAAATTAAACTTTTTTGGGCACGATGAGAGTAAAACGTTAAGATCGAATTTCGTATAACGTTTCATGCAAAGTTTAGTTGTAACGTCTGGATGTAACGAATCTGTCGCAAAAAGGAAGGAGAATAGGTACTTAGCTAACAACCGAGAGAGAGATAGATGAGCATGATAGAATAAGACAGGGAGTGTAAGCAAGGGTGAAAATAGGCAAAAATGTAGCTAACTATCGCTATCAGTAGTTTTGCACCTGTCAAAAGCAAACTGTCAACATTTTCTCAATTTATTTATCTATTTATTATTAAATTATAATTTGCGTGTGCTTCATCCATTACAAGAGTAAAAACATATGTACTTAACTTATTTATAAATCCGCAATAAACCCGCACATATATACGTTGTGAATATAATTTACAACCCAACTTCCTTCAGCCACATTTAGCCATGTTCTGGTATTGGCATCCCGGCAATTTTTTTAATTGTCATCTGTCTATATAAATTTATATGAACATTTATATTAGATGTTTACATCGATTTGTACTGACATTTTATTAATTTTTCTGAACGTTTGCTACTGAAACCTTCTTACAAGAATTTAGTATAATATATGGATTTTCACTTAGTATATTTTTTTTTCTCTCTGTCGTTTGCCCCTCACTATATAGTTAGAAATTTATTGTATTTACAAATTGAGGTTTAGATCGCCATAGAAGTTTCACTTCTGTCGCATATTGAACGTGCTCAATTTTTTATGTTGTTATTAATTTAATTAATTTTTAATTTCGTACTTCTCTTTCATTTTTCGTTTTTAAAATTTCTGACATACGCAGTACGATTATATCGGTTAACTTAATTTTCTCTTCCTTTTCCTTTTATTCACGAAATGTGAATCCCTAAAATGTCAAATAGTGTTTTACTACCCCTGCAACTTTTTAACTTTGAATGTGAAATCTGAATAAAATCACGAGGGTTGGTTGAATTTCATTAATAAAGTAAATAGATAAAGGCCATCGTTTTATTTTTTTTGCGCCTGTGAAAGGTATGTCTATTAAGTAACGAAATTGTTTAAAAAAATTGTGCATGTACTTATGTATGCGCGTTAGAAATTTTACATCTTTGGCATAATAACTTTATTTAGCACGCAAATAATTAATGGAATGAAATAATAAAACTATTGGGGCATGATAATAAATACGGTACAAATAATTATATTTTAAAAATTGATTGACAGATGAGTTATCCATCATTTTATTTTTTTGCTGGCTTTTCATTGCAAAGCTAATCATCTGCCAGACCGTTTCCAAATTATTCCGCTTCAACTTTATTATTTTCACATATAGAATAGTAATAAATTTCATTTTATTTTAAAATTAAATTTAGTTATTTTAAAAATTTAAATGAATATTCGCATTCAATTTAATATAAACACGTGTATATAATTGTATTTAATTTATTCCAAATTTATTAAAACAATCTAAATAAAGTTTAATAAACAATGAAAAGAAATTAATACGCTCAAAATTTATTTGAATTTATTAATTATGAAATATATTTATAGCAAATAAATACAAACCGAATTCGAAACGGCCTGGTAGATGATTGATTTAAAATAGAAAGACATCAAAAAAATAAAATGGTTGACTATTTATCTGTCAAATAAACTATGTAAATATATGTTAGTGAGCAACTTCACGGTGCCGATTCTTTGTACACACAATATATGTGCCAACTTCATTCTGTATTTTTAAAATTTCACTCTCATCATATTTTCATAACGCGTCTAAAGAAGTATAACTTCAATAAGTAACTAACCTTTATTTAAAGTTCCCCTTTGAAATATTTCTCATTTCTTAGGGCGAGAATTAAATTTGCTCTTATTTACTCGGACTATGATTAAAAAGGAAAAATTGCTTATCAGAGACAAACAAATTTTCTGAAAAATTTATTTGTCGGAGACAAACAAATCTTTATGTGGGAGCACATAAAAAATGATTTTTGTCTTAAAAAGCCCATACAGGAGCAGAGAGGTAGATCATATACTATATGCAAAGAGGTAGATCATATATCATTCGCTACGATTCATAGGGGGAAAGCAATGATCTAGAATGTAACAGAAGTCGAAGAACACTGCTTAATGGTGCAAGGTGGAGAGAGTCTGGCTTATTTATTGACTGATCATTCCGAGTATTCCTACCGATACACGACCCTGACAACCGATTAGGATTAATTCTACGCGGGTGAAACTGGGAGGGGTGTGGGGGGTGTGTGTGCATAGCTACTGTTTAAAAGAGAATTGGCAAAATTGTGATTTATTAAAGAATAACGTATGAAAACGATTCATTACTTCTATATTCGAAATCATAATTTTTGTACCAAGTTTTTACGCCTATAAGTAATATATTTACATTGTAAACAATTAATATCTGAAAGTAGCTTAATTAGAAATATTAGATACCCTTAACCTTTCTGTTTATAAGCGTCAAATTGTGTACAGAATTTTCGCAATCCAACTTTTAATCGTACTTGATAGTTTATTTATTCTTTTATAAATAGATCGATCTAGGATTTGCCTAAGATCTACAAATCTAAGATCTGTCTAAAATATTTCGATATATTACTAGTTCCTACAAATTGGTTAATAAATTTAATAAATAAGTAAATAATTAATCTACTCGCCCTTATGTAGCTAAAAACAAAAATCACTACTTATTTTATTGAGCTTGTCCCATCACTAATCCTATAAAATGATGACGTTTACGCTCACGATTAGGTATCAAAACGACATTTTTTTTGACGTTTTATACTTAAATTTAGTGTGGATATTCTATCGACATATCGATATTAATAAAAATTAGAGAAAATTCGAAAGTTTCCAAGCTTCTGAAATTTTATTAGTTCTCGCATCCGTACAAATTTACATGAAGCACGGGAAGTAAAAAACGTTGTTAAAGGTTATTAACTGAACAAATTTCAGTGAATAATATAATAAAAAACCATCAACAAATAAAAAAACTCACCTGTGGTCCCACGTCTGTAATCTGAAGATTGTAGCCGTCAACTAATCTGAAGCGATCATCTCTGGTCACCATAAGGCTGGCCGCCGTCAGCACGTCGGACCCTCGACGCCAGAGGAGAACTAAAGAACCTGAAAAAGACGTTAGATTAATTTTGTGGTCTTATTAACACTGACTTTCTTCTAGAACTTTTTATGGCAGAATTTGTGAATTTGAAAAGTAAGCTTGATAAAAGTAACCTCCAGTTTAGCTTGAACTTCTGGCTCAACTGCTGTGACGGTCTCGACTACTTCTATCCATTAGTCCTTAAACCCGCGTTAGTTATTAAATATTTGATTTTTACTCTGTGAGCCTCAGTAATTAAATTTAAAATCCTTTAGAGGATATTCTTATTAAGATTGATACAAAGTGGTCTGGATTTCAATCCCTAAAGAGAATGTCAAAACATACATTAAAATCTAGTGAAACTTATATTTGAACCTGGTGAAAGTTATACTTGAATCTGGTGAAAGTTATATTTGAATCTGGTGAAAGTTATATTTGAATCTGGTGAATGTTATATTTGAATCCGTGTAGTTATATTGGAATCTGATGAAAATTATATTTGTATCCGCTGAAAGTTATATTTGAATCTTATGAAAGTTGTATTTAAATCTGGTGAAAGTTATATTTGAATCTGATGAAAGTTATATTTGAATCTGGTAAAAGTTATATTTGAATCTGGTGAAAATTATATTTCAATCTGGTGAATGTTATATTTAAATCTGGTGAAAGTTATATTTGAATCTGAAGAAAGTTATATTTTAATCTGGTGAAAGTTATATTTGAATTCGGTGAAAGTCATATTTGATTCCAGTGAACTCTCGAACGAACATATTGGAATCTAGTGGAAGTCCTATTAAATGCCAATATAAGTTTTATTAGAATCCAGTAAAGGTTCTATTTAAATCCAACGAAAGTTATATTCAAATACATTGGAAATAATATTCAAATCCAGTGAAAGTCCTACTTAAATCCAGTGAAAGTTACATTCAAATACAGTGGAAGTCATTTTCAAATCATATCTAAATCCATTAAAAGTCATATCAAGTCTGATGAAAGTTATATTCAAATCCAGTGAAAGTTACATTCATATACAGTGGAAGTCATTTTCAAATCATATCCAAATCCATTAAAAGTCATATCAAGTCTGATGAAAGTCATATTCAAATCCAGTGAAAGTTCGATTCATATACAGTGGAAGTAATTTTCAAATCATATCCAAATCCATTAAAAATCATATCAAGTCTGATGAAAGTCATATTCAAATCCAGTGAAAGTAACATTCATATACAGTGGAACTCATTTTCAAATCATATCCAAATCCATTAAAAGTCATATCGAGTCTAATGAAATTCATATTCAAATCCAGTGAAAGTCATATACCGATCCATATTTTTTGTGTGTTGTCTTCATAAACAGATAAACAAAGAAGTATCTTAGTAAACATACCATTTTGACAGAAGATATAAATAATCAATACTTGAAAGCATGTTGTGAAAAATTAAAATTAACATGTATTTCTACAAAATGAACGCCTAATATTTTCAATAATCAATTATTTTAATATTACAGTCGTTATTGTCCCGATACAACATACATGACAGTATAGTCTAAAGAATATGTACAAGCAAGAAAGTCAACAAAAACAAATACCAAAAAATATGATATTAATGTTGTATTTAGTAAATGGGTTATTGTTTTATTAACTTGTAAATAAGATATGGTTGTGGTACATATTGACATATTGTATGTATTTGTTTTTATTTTCTATATTGGTTCTTCTCATATTTGTCACAATAGTCTTGACAACTATTTACCCAGAACATGTATTTTAAAAGACTCATAATTATTATTCTTTATAAATTTTTAGCTCAAATGGTTTCTGCCAAATACGGCTTTGACAAATGGACAAATGGATGGGAACGTCAGTTACCATGTCTTCTTTCTAGGTGCGGAGGCTCCTAAAAATAACCACATAACCATAGGAAATGTCACCAACTTAGATACTTCTTGTCATAATACTGGCGCACCTTGTGACTTTGCCCAAAGGGAATACCGAAATGTAAATATAGTGTCTTATTTCGATGATTTTAAGTTTTTATATTAGACACAAATAATTAGTTTGGTTTAGATCCCGCGCGGGTCGGCTTGCGCTCGCTTCCCCGTTTCCCCGCTTGCTTCTGCTCGTTCCTACAGCCTGCTACTACCCACTGCTCGCATGGCGGAGATTTTGTTTAATTTTCTGCTCATCCTTTACATCATCATATCTTCAGAAATGTTTCAGATATCATTAAGTATTACTACAGTACTTTTAGATATAAATCGATTTGTATGGATATTAGTATAAAGGCAGATAGGCGGACGGGCAAATTTTTTTAAAGTTAGATTCATTTTAGATATTTATCTACTTTAATATATCTAATTTATACATATGGCAGATTTATTGCTGTTAGATCAATCTCTTACAGCCAAATATAATACCTGGGCAGTCCAGCTCGACGAGGGGCCGGGAATCGAACCCAGGTCCCGGTGGTGCGTCGCGCCTTCAAAGGCAATATGCACTGTAATCAACCCAACACACCACGCCAACGACGTTTTAGTAATCGAATATTCAGACGGAAAATCACAGTCAGCTCTATCTTCTACTGTAGTAGGAATTGGGACACGTTTGGTGTAAACGACGTGTACTCCAAAGCTGAAAAACTGGCCTTTCATTGTGACCCAGTAAAGTGGGACCCTTGCAAGATGACATATGGCCAATCAACACGAAAATTGAATGTAACACTGTCTCATCTTTGCCAAACCTTTGCAGTAACGTCTAATACGAATATATTGATAGAAAAAAAAATTTCGATCGAAAAAAGGCAGTCGAGAAAGAGAGAGACGCAATATATGAACCTATCTCATCCTACAGGAAGACTAAAAAAAAAAACATGCAAAAGACCCCACAAACACATTTTTTTGCACCGAACACTCTTTGAGCGGCCATTTACATATCTTATACAAAAATATTCGCACCGCAACGTTAGGGAGAAAAATTATACGTCGTTGAGGGGATCTTAAGCGGTTCCTGGAAATGGACTCTTAAAATCTCAAGCCGGCGGTTCCCAAAGTGTACGATGTTGTAGATATGGCAGTACTAGATATTTTTGATACTACGTACACCTAGTATGGCTTTGTAGAAGTATCTGTTCCAAATACCTGTTCAATAAGTACCACCTAGTATTTATGTGTGCGCGTGCTACGTTGTACATACGATATAGGCGTACCCACTCATTGAACGTCCATCCGAGTACCGAGTAATTTTCATCCATCCTTTACGCGTTCAAGTTTGTATGTGTATTTTATATTTTTATTTTGTTAATACCTTAATGGAAATAGTGCTTGATACATAATATATTTTAATGATTCGTAATTATTAGTAAACTTGTTCCTATGCTTCATTTCAGAATCGCCAGTTTGTGATCGAAGAAAGACCATAAACTGTGTATAAGAATTCGCAAATCAGATTTTTTTGAAGTGAAACTTTTTATGCGACGATTTGATAATCGATAAGTGGACGAGAATCGAGAGTAAAATTTTAAGGTCACATCACGTTTAGACACATTTCGTTACATGAGAGAGAAGAAAGATATGACGTAGAGAGAAAGAGAGCTGTATATTCCGACGTCATAGAAGTGGAGCAAAGAGAGCGACGTATACAAAATGACACAAGGCGATTGAATAAAATAGTTTCACGCATGCGCGCGTTGTAGATGTACGCCTCAGACGCTACATATGAACAGCTGAGGTACCAGACATACGTTGTTTTATTAATATTTATCATTGTGTTTTGTGATTATTTTAATTGATAATTGTCTATGTATATTTATATGAAGATTTTATTAGATGTTTTTGTTTTTTCTGAATGTATAGTATTCGAGTCTTCTGACACAAATTTAGTATAACCTATGAATTTACACTTAGCATATTCTCTCTCTCTCTCTGGGTCTCTTTGTCTCTCTGTCTGCTGTTTTATCCTTACTACATTCTTAAAAAATGGAGGTTTAAATCATCGAAGAAGTTTCACTTCTATCACGTGTACTGAGTTGCACGCGATCTTTGAAACTAGATTTTTTTTTGCAATCATTAGGTTAATAAAATTACCTATATAAGTACAGAAAATCACATAGGCACGTTACCGATTCTTATTGAATTCGTAATTATAAACTAAAATAGCTATAAAACATTGTATAACTGAACATTATTTACTTGCTTTATTTGTATTCAAGATTAAAAACTCTCACAATACAACCGATACATCGGAAACTTGAAACAGATGTGAAAAGTCGCGTGGAACAGGTCGGGCGCTTTCGAAAAGGTATAAAACTACCTAGTATGAGAGGTGATACCTAGTAGAATTAAGTATCATAAAGTATTAAGTACCGAAAATATTTCAAACGAGTAACGTACTCGCGTATAAATGAGAGTGGAACGCGGGGCGCGTCTTTCTCGCTCTTTCTCATCCAAACGTCATATAATTAGTTCTCTTTCGACCAGCCGAATGCAACGCGGCTATACTCAGTGTACTATGTACTTAATTTTGTTGTACTAGGTATCACCTAGTATGCCAAAATACTAGGTCCATGTACCTGTTCCGGTAAATATGCCTCAACTCTACTCTGTTGGGCCCTGTGAGAAACATCATAAGGAACAGGCTGAACAACCATGATTAAACAGGCCCAATTGAAAATATGAATGAACAATAATAAAAATGCAAATATTAGGACAATTAAATATATTTTAAACCATGAACACATTAACCATCTTGTTGGGTATTTGATAAAAATAATATTTATCAATGTACTCATAGGGTATCAGTACAATAACAGTACTGATTTTGATATAGTATTAACTGGCAGATCATTAAATAATGGCTCTTAATATTTTTTAGTTTTGTAACCGATATTTTGACCTATTATTCATTATAATTTAATTTTATTACTATATGAAACTACGTGATGTAGTATTATTTCTACTCCATTTAAATTCTTTACCACGACCTAGAGTTCGTTGTATGACAACATCTTCAGGTAATCTATATTTTGACCACATCCCAATTCAATTACTATTTTTATACACAAAAATAAACACCATTTGTTAGTAAATATATTTGGTGTTAATTTTGTACAATTTTTTTCACAACTAAATGAAACTACGTGATGTAGTATTATTTCTACTCTATTTAAATTCTTTACCACGACCTAGGTTTCGTTGTATGACAACATCTTCAGGTAATCTATATTTTGACCACATCCCAATTCAATTATGATTTTTAAACACAAAAATAAACACCATTTGTTAGTGAATATATATGCTGTTAATTTTGTAGAAATTCATTATAATTTAATTTTATTACTAAATGAAACTGCGTGATGTAGTATTATTTGTACCCTATTTAAATTCTTTACCACGACCTAGGTTTCGTTGTATGATAACATCTTCAGGTAATCTATATTTTGACCACATCCCAATTCAATTACTATTTTTATACACAAAAATAAACACCATTTGTTAGTAAATATATTTGGTGTTAATTTTGTACAATTTTTTTTACAACTAAATGAAACTACGTGATGTAGTATTATTTCTACTCTATTTAAATTCTTTACCACGACCTAGGTTTCGTTGTATGACAACATCTTCAGGTAATCTATATTTTGACCACATCCCAATTCAATTATGATTTTTATACACAAAAATAAACACCATTTGTTAGTGAATATATATGCTGTTAATTTTGTAGAAATTCATTATAATTTAATTTTATTACTAAATGAAACTGCGTGATGTAGTATTATTTGTACCCTATTTAAATTCTTTTCCACGACCTAGGTTTCGTTGTATGACAACATTTTCAGGCAATTTATATTTTGACCACATCCCAATTCAATTACTATTTTTATACACAAAAATAAACACCATTTGTTAGTAAATATATTTGGTGTTAATTTTGTAGAAATTGATTATCATTTAATCTTTATTGACAACTAAATGAAAATACATGATGTAGTATTGTTTTTTTATTACATCTTCAGGTTTACAAATTGCCCATCTGAAGATGTAATACAACGAAACCTGGACGTAACAAAGAATTTAAATAAAGTAGAAATAATACCACATCACGTAGTTTCATTTAGTTGTGAATAAAAATTAAACCATTTGTTAGATTAATAATACTAGTATTTAAAACTAAATGTAGTTGTATTTCATGTGACGGGTCTTGAAAAGAACCAAATATTTTTTTATCAATTAAAAATCAATTAAGTATAAACGTTTATTTGCCACATGGCAACACTGAGATATAAAGGAAATGTTTTCGAAGCAATTAAAAAATTGATATTGCTTGAAATGTCAATTTTAGAAGAAGTTATTTTTGCAAATATTTTCCGTATCCTTTCATCTGTATCTACAAACACACAGACATAAATTTTCAGTATCCTTTAATCTGTATGTACAGAACAAACAGAACATACCACAAATGTCATAAAAACTAACAAAAATAGCATTCTTTGGTGTACAAAACCAATTCTATAAATTTTAATGTAAAAAGTGGACCTATTTTCGTGCGTGTAGTTTTCTTCTTTCATTCATCAGCTGATTCAGCTGGAGTACAATTGTCTCCTTAATACTGAAGGTCGTGTCCACTTGGAGTTGCCGACTCGCAAGATTTTATTATTTTTTATCCACTTGTACCAGTCTTTTGCATGTTGTATAGCGTCGTTGAAGGGCATATAGAACTGCTTTCATATCTGGTCTGGGCATCTAGCCTGAAAATAGCATCTTGACCTCTTTCCCACTGTGTTGCCAACCATAAGTAGCTATTTTAGGCAATTTTCTTCGCATTGCAAATAGATGAAATTTACAAAAAAGATTGCCAATATTTTGTGAAGTGTGAAAATGCATTTTTATTGCTATAATTGGGCTGAAATAATAATTTAAATGTTTATCTGAAAAATGAAGCTATATTAATAACAGATTTATACGCAAAAAAAAAAATTACTAGAAAATATAATTTTAAATCATGACTTGAGGTTCTTTTAAGACAATTTTAAATTGTCTTTGTGGTAGTTTTCAGAGACATCCGATGTAAGGTTCGGAAGATGTTAAAAGTTGATGAAACTAATCTTCAATTGTTTGTTTTCTGGCAAATTCTCTGGTAAAGTATTCAGGATATATCTTCATATCTTTGTTTTTACTTTCTTGGGTCTTTTCTGATAAAAGCCCTATAGGAGCAATTGTATTCTGTATTATAACATCTTATCCATGACTTAATATTCTATGAATTGCAGTTGGTGTATTATGCTATGGATACCATTTTAAATAGATGACAGCTGTTTTAGGGGGCATATTTTAAATATTTCCTCATTTGTTGCTAGTCCACTAGATATTGTCACCAAAACTGTCCACGGTCTACATATCAGATTTTTGCTTCAACCAGTTGTTTCTGCCAAAGTTTTATAGTGGCTGAAAGATCGTTGCGCCGAGTTTCCATCATTAGTGCCCCCATACCCACGATCTACTAACATTCCTAGCTTAGCTCTAAATTCATGTTGCACTCTTTCTTTCTCTAATTCTACTTTAGTCTTCTCTTCTGTTCCTCTTTCTTGGCATTTACACAGTTTCAATTTTTATGACAAGCATAACATCCATTCATAAGATCTTATCAAGCAATGATGGGATGACAAACCTAACAGGAGTGGTTGTTCATCTGTGATTGATGTATTTATGTCGTAGTTCAGTTTCTTAAAATCCTTGACTCTTTCTTTTCTTTGTCAGATCTTTGACTGGAAGCAGTATGTGTAAATGCGTTAATTTCTTTTCCATCAGCCACCGTCGTAACTAAACGGTGTTTAATCGATACATTTTCGTTATCAATTACCAGGTTTGTACTTATTAATTTCTTAATTTGTCTTTCAATGTACTTCGTCTCGTTATCGTAATATTTCATTCGTTTCATGTATAAATTCTAACTTTTTAGGTCAGCAATACCGTGGTGATGAAGGATTTTGATTTTGCCTAGTTATTCCATGCATTTCCATAAATTTTTTGTCATTAATTACCTGGTTTGTATTTACTGATTTCTTAATTTGTACTTTAATGTACTTCGTCAAGTTTTCGTAATATTTCAGTCATTTCATGTATAAATTCTAACTTTATAGGTCTGCTACACAGTGGTGATAAAGAATTTTGATTTTGTATAATTATTCCATGCGTCTTCATCAATTTTTTGTCATCAATTACAAAGTTTTACTTACTGATTTCTTAATTTGTACTTTAATGAACTTCGTCAAGTTTTCGAAATATTTCAGTCGTTTCTTTTAGGTCTGCAATAGGTTCTTGGTGATGAAGGACGTTGATTTTGCCTAATTATTTGATGCATCTCCACAAATTATTTGTGTGGGTACCGAAGACAAATAGAAGCGTTAGATACATCTGAATTTTCCAAAAAGTGCTAAAACTTTGCCTGCCCGGAAGTACCATAATAGCCCCATTTATGAGCCACAAGTTCTTTGATTTACTTCTTTATGCTCAAGAAAGTTCGTCACTAAGTGATATAGCTACCCTTTTCAGTGTGTACCGGTCAACATCCTTAACAGGCTCTTGTCTTCTTGAATGATCTTGATCTTGAACTTATCTTCCAAGATGCCTGTATCTTGGACAGGAAATCTCAGTTATTGTCAATAGCATCAGGATAGCAGAGTTTATTGGTCTTAATCACACTTTCATAATTAGGATACAGCAGACAATTTTCTTCAAGGACACTGCTTCTATTATTGTTATATTATATTTTTATATTTAATAAGTCTAGCATCACTAAGCAAAGAGAGAGTTTTATTGTCTATCTCGTCTTTCTTAATGTAATTTTTTGCAGAATCAAAGCTTTTTAAAATATCCGCTAAAACTCCATTCCCAGGGTAAAAAATACTAAAATGCACGTACTATTTCCTAACATGGTACATCACCATCATAATAAGTGGATAGACAGTTCTCGGTGGACCCTGGTCTTCTCAAGCAGACTGTTCCAAGCTCTCCTCCTGGGCGCCACGGTTTTCCAGTTTGCTACGTTCAGAGAGTTGAAAACACTTTGTAGGCAGTCCGTCCATCTTAATAAGTCCATCGTAATTTTATTCCCGATGATCTCATCAGATCAGTTGCAATCAAAATATTTACAATTTTTCCAATTTTTTTAAACTGACGGTTCAAAGAAACAAAGGGGCCTCCCCCTTTGTTTCTTTGAACCGTCATTGCTCACGAATGTTATTCATTTCACATCACTTTGAAGCAATTTTTATTTAAGTTATAGTAAATGAAACTTTTAGGGATAATTTTTTTAAAAATTGTTTTCGTGTGTTTTATGTGGTTTTGAAATTTATTGAAATACCATGCGCTATGGTTGTGCACATATAAGCACGAAATTATTCTTGTAAAGGTTTTGGTCTGACACTGCCTTTAAGCTAAATCTCCAAAAAAGTTATTTAAAAATGCATAAAATTAACGAAGCTACTTCCATCAATATCTGAAGACTTAACCCAGCATAAAATGAGATGGTATTTTTAAAATTTATAACTGTGTTTCTCAACAAAAAACAAATTTAAATCGGATACATCAAATAACTTTTTAAATATAATGCAATATAGCATTTTTGACTTTCCTTTTTCAGATAAAAAAACATGAATATAGTTTTTGGCTATAACGAAAGTTTCATTGAAAACTATTTTAAAATAGTTAGTTTTCGAATGAAATTTATAAAATTAAGATATTGCAATAGGTACTTCAAGGTATAAAAAACAAATTTTTGGGAAATAAAAAAATTCAGCAAAAGAAAAAATAACCAAAATGTAACTCGATTCTTTTAATCGTGCGACTGTATAGTATTTGAGAAACTAGTTGATGTGAGTAAACGTTTAAAAAAATTACTTACCCAAATTCTGGACTTGACATGGCAACAGCAGCGTGTCTCCGATGACGGCTCTGTAGGAATGGCCACGGGACAGAAACCGGGGTCCATCATCTGTGGGTAATAAGAGAAAAAAATGAACATTTTTTACGATACATTGTATTCGCCAACATCTCTCTGATTATCTATGTACTACTGATGTAGAAATTTGAAATTTTACTGAAATAGTTGTGTGAAAAAAAATACCGAAAGTTGGTTAAATTGAGTTTCTGAAAATTGATGTCAAAGTTGCGATTCCGACGCGGAAAAAGTTAAAACTTACAATCTATATATACATATATATATATATATATATATATATATATATATATATATATATATATATATATATCTTATACTATTAAACGAGCAATTCTTGTATGTACATATATATGTAAATGGTTTCTCGGAAACGGCTCTAACGATTTTGATGAAATTTGGCATATTTATTGCGTGGGTATATTTATAGGTTATATTGAATAATTCCAAAGATGAGCAATGTCAGTTAATTATTTTGGAAATGGCAGCAATTTAAAATATTCAAAATTACTATGAAAACTATTGTGTGACTTAATAACTTTTGGATGGAAAAAACATAAGAAAACGGGTGGGGTCGGAAAGGGAAGTGAAAAGGTATGGAGAAAGGGCGGATAAGGGTAAGGGGAAGGGGGAGGAGGAGGGGGAGGGGAGGGGGAGGGGAAGTGGTGTGTAGGGGTATGGTTAGGAGGAGGTAAGAGGAAGAGAATGGTGATGGTGAAGTGGAGGGTAGGAAGATGGGAAGGGGAAGAGGAGGGGAGGCAAAGGGGGAAGAGAAACGGAATCGGAAGTAGAAGCGGGAGCTGAAGGGGAAGGGGATAGTGAAGGGGTAGGAGCATGGGTAGGGGGAGGTAAGGGCAAGGGATAGGTGATGGTGCCCCTGCACCATATAGGTGATGGTGCCCCTGCACCATATAGGTGATGGTTCCCCTGTAGGGAAAGGGATGGTGAAGGGAAAGGTGAAGTGGGGTGTTGGGGTATGGGTAGAGGAAAGTAAAGGGGAGGGAAAGGTGATCGTTGAAGGGGAAGGGGAAGTAGAGGAGGAAGATAGGGAGGGAGAGGTAAGAGGGGAAGGGAAGGTGGAGAGGTAGGATAGGGGGAGGTAAAGAGAAGAAAAAGGCGATGGTGAAGGGGAAGGAGAAAAGGAGGAGGAGGATGGGGAGGGGGAGGTAAGAAGAAGGTGAGTGGGAAGGTAAGAGGAAGGGAAGGTGGGGAGGGCGTGGCAGGGAAGAGGAAAGTGAAGGGAAGGGAATGAGGAAGGGGAAGGAGACGGAGAAAGGGTGGGAGAGGGAGGGAAGGGGTATGTAAATATGGAGGGGGAGGGGGTTAAGGTGAGGGGACGGGAAGAGGAATGGGAAGATGGGGTGGAAGGCGAAGGGAAAGTGGAAGGCGAACGGGAGGGCAAATGCGAACGCCAAGGCAAAGGCGAACGTGAACGCGAAGGCCAACGCGAGGGCGAAAACGAAGGCGAACGCGAAGACGAACGCGAAAACGAATGCGAAAGCAAACGCAAAGGCGAAAATGCGAAAGTGAACGCGAACGCGAAGGTGAACGGGAAGGCGAGACCGAAGGCCGAACCCGAAAATAAAGACAAAGCGGAAGGGGAAAGGGATGGGAAAGAAAATCTAATACTAAATCTAATACCATGAAACAAGCAATTTCACTTTCTTATGGGAAACACGAAATAAACCGAGCATCGCTCGGTCACCTGGTACTATATATATATATATATATATATATATATATATATATACACACAAAGGTGATTCTCTTCATGCGTTTCTAAAAAAATCATCCTAAAACCAACTTTTAGGAAATTTTTTTTAGGATTTCGACTAGAAAAAATTATATCTTTTTTTCAGAAGCGCACTTCAACGCATTAATTTTCTTTGTTACAATCTGTATACATATATGTGCAAGTGATTCTTTGCATCAAACTGAGGAGAAAATGTTAAGAAACTAATCAATTCTGAAAAAAATCATTGTTAAATTTGGGATTTCGACTAGAAAAAAGTAACTTAAAAAAAACGCACTTCAACGTATGCATTTTCTGTTATAATTTATATACATATATACGCAAGTTACTCTTTGCATCAAACTGAGGAGAAAATGTTAAGAAACTATATGAAAATTTTCAACCGTTTCTGAAGAATAAAAATCATTGTAAAAGTTGAGATTTCTACGAGAAAAACATTTTCTTTTTTTTTTTTTACAGAAACGCACTTCAACGCGTGAATTTTCTTTGTTACAATCTATATGCACTTATACGCAGGTGATTCTATGCATGAAACTGAAGAGAAAATGTTAAAAAAGTGTATGGAAATTCCCAACCTTTCCTGAAAAAAAAACGCTATCAAAGTTATGATTCTGATGAGAAAAAAATTACGTTTTTTTTACAAAAATACGCTTCAAATATACCCAGTTTGATGGACAGAATCATCTTTATGAATAAGCGACAGATTTTTTTGTTACCACTGTATAAATAAAGCTTCTCCTCTAAATAATATTATGTAATACACAATTCTGTACGCCCAATTCCAGTTTCTTATCATCATCATCATCATCATATATATTAATACGCTAAGGTTAAGATGTTACACTGCCTTTTTAGAAAAAACCTCACAACTAATCCACATAAATTATATATCATTTTATAGATAATTGCTTGCTCTACCGGCATCCACAACTAAAAAATTTATTATTGCTATTGTTTTTGCAAATTAATTAATTATTAAAATTATATACACAAAACAGCAATGCTGCCATCTAACGGCTCAACGTCAATACGATTGACGGTCGGTAAAATTATTGTTTAATTTCGAATCCACTCACGTATAAATAAAGTGGCGCTTTAGCTCAATGCTTTTGATACTTGCGCCTCTATATGTCAATTTTAGTAAAATATTTGTTTGATCTGTCATCTGAGCTTCATAATGGAATAAATAATGCGAAGACTTCGCACGGGTCACGCTAGTATCTTTAAATTCTAAAAAAAAATCCAGTTTCTTGTATCTGTAGTCTAACTCATCGTACGGGGATATAAGTCTCTTATCTCATCGTACGGGGACGAAATAGGCAGTCAGAAGTTCGATACGTCTACTTTAAAATACTTTTAAAGGATTTTATTAAATTGCGATTTTAAAAGTTTGCAACTGGTCAACATAACAATTTGCAACTGGTTTGCAACTGGTGCGTGTTGGAACGCGCTTAAAGTAAGTTTGCGCAATGGTTTAAGCCTTTTGAAATTGTTGATCCGAACGAAATTAAATAATTTTTATTGAAATTTCTAATCGGATGCTCTTATCAAATGTTTCTTACGCAGGTGTGAATACGTAATTAGTCTTTTCAAGTCATTTTCAAGGTTCACAAAAGTTTGCAACTAGTTTGCAACTATTGCGTCTTCCAGCACGTGCTTAAAGTAGGTTTCCAAAGTGGTTTAAGTCTTTTGAAATTGTGGATGCGAATAAAATGAAATAATTTTTAATTGAAACTTGTAATCGGATGCTCTTATCAATTTTTTCTTACATAGGTGAGGTAAATTAGAGTAGACATTCAGCGTCATATTGAAGGTTATGTTTTCGAAAATGAGTCTGAAAAATGAAAAAAAACCAGTTAAATACTAATAGATCTCGCACAGTGAGGGTTCCGTCTACATTTAAGTACTTGTAAATATTTAACGGTACGTAGGGTTTCTATTAAACTATTTATAAATTTTTTCACAACTTAAATATATTACCTACCATATCTTTCACCATTTTTATTATCTAGAATCATCTTTATAGTTTTTATGCAACCGTTGTCAACAGCCACAGCCATGGTCAGGAAACACAACCAGGGTGTCTACAAACCATGGGGAAACCATGGGTTTCCAACTATTGCGTAGGCGTCTCTAAAAACCTAATTTTATTCATATTTTTTGGTATATCTCTGAAAATATTCTGACTAAATTTATAAAATAACACAAGTACTTTTTTCGAGTATTCAACTTTTTCCAGATAAAATTTTGATGTAAATATTTTTGAATATTACTGTTTTTGAAATACATGCGAGTTAGTATACTTTACTACTATGCCAAATTTCTACGTCAAACGGTTTGTGAAGAAAACGCCTTTTATAAACAGACATACGACTGACCTTATAATGGCTCGGTTTTTCCTTGTTAGGTACGGACGCCTAATAATATTATAGAAATATATAATATACCTTAAATGTGTTTATTTAAAATATAGAATCTCAGTACTCCATCCCCACTCTAACCGCATAATTTCCGTTATACTGTTTCCTGATCAAACCATTTTAACACGCATTCCCGTCAAATACAACCGGAAATGAATTGGCTTCGAGTCAGTTATTTATTAACACGTTGAGTGGTATGCCTGCCGACATTGGCTAACAGGACGTTTTCGGAAGTTATGTTTGAGGTAGTGTCTGACATCCTTGGCAGGTAGCTAATGCGTGGTGATACCAAGTATTACCCGTGTGTGTTAACTGGCTGTGTAACATTACATATAAATGAACGATTTGGCAAAAAATACACCGAACATAACTTTTATCTAAATGAGGCAATACGTGACTCACAACAAAATTGTACACAGTCACAAATTAATCTAAATCAACCAATTTCGGGTACAAATGCAGTTTAGCACCTATGAAAATTTCATTGTTTTTTGGTTATTAAATGAGTGAGTATACATTTAAAATTATTTATGTAACAAAAATAATTTTCGTTCGTGGTTATTTTGTAATAAAAAAAACAGTGAGCCGTCACGGGACGCCTGGCAGATGTGAAACATCGCGTTCGTACAAGTAATATGCATAAAAGACAAGATTATTACAGTAACTAAATATAGCATAATGAAAAAAATAAAATATTACGAATTTATTATAGAAAATGGTGACTTTATTTAATAAACATTTATTTACAATTAATACAAAAATAATAAAGCACAGGTTATGTGTACCGTAGTAAACAACAGCGTCGAACTGAGTGAGGAGGGGGTCGCGTAGTCGGTTGCGCATGGCGACACGTCGACATACCGTACACTCTACTACATATAGACTATATATATATATATATATATATATATATATATATATATATATACCTTAGTATAGCGTGGCGACCCATCGCCACGGCAAGCGTCGCCATGCCAACGGTCCGCTTTATATCTACGCTTATAGATGTTTCACATCAAAAAGGATTTAAAAAGATATTTCCCACGCAAAGTGCGGTTTTGCAGTGAACTACTTGTTCAACACTGTTACTAATAAAAAGCGTTTAAACTTAAGTTATATTACTCTTCTTCTTAGAATAATTATACCAGTTATAAGGATAGTATAATGAAAGTATTCATTACAAAGAATAAACTGAGCAAAATGGCAGAATAATTATTCCGAAGTTATTTCAAAATTCCAACGTTGTGATAAATTATACGGAAAGACCAGAAAAACAGTTCGAAATGTGATTCGCAGTTGAAGCCTTTAAGATTGAAATTTAGAGATCAATATTTATTGAACTTTTACAGAATATAGAATCTAACAATGTTATCCAGTGCTGCAAAGAAATTTTCACAACAAAACAAGCATTAGAAAGACCAGTCATAGAGCAAACTGAAGTTATCACAACAAAACAAGCATTAGAAAGGCCAGTCATAGAGCAAACTGAAATATACAGGAACACTTTTCAGATTCGGTTTAAATATCTTACTGATAAAGTGACAATTGATAAAAATTAAATCTGTTCCACTTAGAAATTAATCCTAATCATACCAGGCCCAATCCTGAAAACGTTTTGGTATTTTTGAAATAAAATATTAAAAGTCAATATTTTGGGTTTCTCATCAAAATATAAACTTTCATGTTCTACGACTTTCTTCCAGCTCCAGCAGATAATAAATTTCTAAATACGATTATTGAAAAAATCTTAATTTTGACTAAGGAGATCTTTTCTTTTTTGAACTCGTCCTAAGGTCTGAACGATTTGTTTCTTATATGGTTATCCAGTGAGAAAAAAGTGGAAATCCGTTGGTCAACAGGTCTGGCAAGTATGTTCTAAGCTTAATTCTGTTATTGATATGAGGGTGCGTCTACAATTGTGAACACATATTACATCTGTAACATCAGATGGATTCTTTAAAGCATCGTTAAAATTTATATTATTTGCTTGTGTCTTGTTGAACGTTTCTCTTTTTTAAGTTATAAAAAAGCATGATATCGTAATATTCAACAGGTTAGGTTTATTAAAAATCTGTGACACCCAATATGTTGCTCTAGGGTAAAAACTATTACCATACCAAATTTTATCAAAATTCCTCCGGTAGATTTAGTACGGTCTAAGAACAAATTAATAAACAGACTAAAGTTCTAGCTAGATCTTCTGGCAGAACAGATCTTCTGGCTTCTATTAACATTCTACCAGCAGAATCAATTTTTCAAATATTTTTCATGTACAGAATTCAATCTCTCAGTTTTATATATATATATATATATATATATATATATATATATATATATATATATATATATATACAAACAGTCTTGAATTTGGCCTAATCATCAATAGAGATAAGACAAAAATGATGATTGTGGACTGGGCTGAACAAAACAAAACGAACATTTGTAATATTGCCAACTGTGAAGTTACGTATACCTCGGATCCAATATATCCAACCTAGGCGGTTGCAAGCAAGAAATCTAGAAAAGATGCGCCATTATACGATCAGCGGTTGTAAAGCTCAATAAGATTGGCATCCATTTCCCATGCCATAATCATGCCAATAGTTTGCATTACTAATACTTTATATATAAATATTTTTATAAATATTTTTTATTGGAGAATCTCTTACAATCTGCCATCTAAATTTCAATACCAATCATTATGGTAGACTGGAAAAGATCGCTCATGTAGCAATAAGTCCGCCATGTGTATTACGCATAAAAACTCATAAATAAATAAATCATTAACCAAAGCTGTCTTTAAAAAATGCTGGTATCCACAATCAACATTTTTGTCTTATCTCTATTGATGGTTAGGCCAAATTCAAGAGTGTTTTTGTATATATATAAGTTATAAAAAAGCATGAGCTACGTATGAAAATGTCATTACAACAGCGTGAATAATTATGGTTAATTTAAAATTTCGTAGTTAAGTTTTGTAATAATGTCATAATTCCATTTAAAATATTTTAATAATAAAATATTATTTAAGTTTTATTGAATTTAAATATTGATCTCGGTGTAGCCACACGTAATAAATTAAATAAAATGTCGCATCTACAGTTTCGATTGTGCGAATTGAATTATATAAAGCCTTTTTCTTTAAAATTATTATAAACACAATCGTATTACAGAACTGACGTGCTATTTAGATGTACTGTACTAAATGTGAACTATTTTTAGGATAAACCAAAGTTAAACTTAAGTCGAGGTCGGAATAGTGTTTGACAAATGAAATTATGACGAGCTTAACGTATACTGAGTTTATTTGTAGCGTCTTTATCTATTCTCTACTTATGCAAGATATAACTTTCTATTCCAAGTTTATTAGTAACAGTGTATGCATTTTCGGTTTAATTGCCATTCTTAGTTACTAAAAAAAGTTATGAATTTATGTGAAGTAAAAAAAAAACAAATACCAAAAATTCACAACTTGAAATAAACTATAATTATTACGGAAAGAGAAGATATAAATTTGATGATTGACATCGATTTCATTAACTTTTTTTGTCATGGTAAGAGTATTTTTCAGATCAATTTTTTTAATGAATTAATTACGGGTGGAACTTTTTTTTGAAGTTATACTTCTTTAGGCGCGTTACGAAAAAAATGATGAGTGAAATTTTAAGATTCGTCACACAAAAGTTACAGTATGAAGTTGCAGCGGTTGCAGTCTCGAAACAAAAGTTATTGGCACCATCGTCGCCTCTGTTCACTGTTTTCATATTCATAGTATTTATCCACATGTCTCTAGTCTCTACATTCACACACGTGTTTTAGTTTCATATAAGTGCGATTTATATATGTGCTGATAAATTATATTCAGTAGTGATTTAAATTCAATATTTTGATTAATATATTTACTATTCGTAAATATTAGTGAACAAATTGTGTTTATAGACTTTTTCAAGTGCTCCAATATAATTGAGGTTATCTATCCGTATTATTTAATGATACCAAAGAAGTATAACTTCTCACACGCACCCTTTTTTTTTATTAAATCCTTTGTTTTTTATGTATATGCTTTCATTTAAAAAAAGAAAAAAGTGAAATTGGCATTGGCGCTAAACTGCATTTATACATAGCCTCTTATTTTGTCACAGAATATGGTTGAACATTTTTTGATTTAGGGTAGCAAATTTCTCAGTTGGGTATCAAAACAATAATCTCCAGAATCTGAGCTGTTAAAAACACCATAGTTATCTTTCTCTAAGGCATGTACGACCTGTCATTGACTTTCTGGTATATGGAAAAAAATAAACTTTTCGATCAGAACTCCAAAACTTAGATTTTATCCGGTTCTAATCCAACAATCGTTTCTTTAATTTTTGTAGAACATAATTTTAAACTTTCCGGTGGAATAATTAAAGGATGGAGCGGATTTCTGAGTTGGAAAACATAGGGTCTTGTTCGTTCCGCTATTAAATAATTCTGAAGTCAATTTAATGTTACATTCAGATTTCGCAAGTATTTGAGTACATATATAGACACATATGTACACACATACGCAGACTCTAATGTGATTCGTGATTATCCACTAATATTTCCTTTAAAAACCCCCTTTTCCCTTATTTTCATTGGCTCCTGGCTTGGTGCTGATGCAATACATTCATCATTTTTATAAAATTTTAGAAAATATGGGGAGTAAATAAAACAAAAATTGTACTTGGTATTACGGTTGGCTTTGGATAAAATACTGCCAAAATCGGTCTAACTATCAATGTGTTAACATTATACATTATACTTATATATATACATATATATATTACAATCCCTTCACTGCGTTCTAAAATCAACTTCTTTTTGAGGCTAACAATTTTTCAACCCGCTAACTACGAAGGATATCCGCATAGAGTGAATTTACAAAAATAAACGAAATAATATAACAAACGCAACCCCTAACAACATATTACATTTCGCACCACCATTTCCTCCCAGTGACAATACTTACCGTGAGTATACTTTGACGCATTCCAAAACGTCCAACAACCCCCTCATCATGTCTCGCCGTAGGGGCCCTCGTCTTAGTTATGACCTTATTATTTTGAGCAATATCAGTTGTACTTGTCAGGTATGTTATTAAGTGTACGTATACGTATGTAGTTACGTGGGGAGGCAAACATGTAACGCAAAGATGAAAGACCTGTTATTTCATACAGAGCTTCTTCAGGCTACAGCGGTTTCAAAACTTTAAAGACACAAATGGCAGGCGTCAGTAGGAAAAACAAATATCACAGAAGTTAGAGTGCTGATTAATTATACTGTTTATAGAGTAAATTTAAAAAAATAATAAAGAAATACATTTTTATACCCTAGCTGTGTCCGCTACTTCGTTAGGAATAAGGGATTTTTTTAGGAACTTATTTATATTAAAAAAAAATTTTTTTTTTCATCTATTTTGATATATCTGACAGCTCAGATTCTAAAAATTATTTTTTTGTTAGAGTGCTGATTACTTATACTGTTTATAGAGTAAATTAAAAAAAAAACAATAAAATACGTTTATTCTGCACCAGATGTCCCCGCGTTTGGAATAAGAAAAGTTTTTAGGAATTTATTTGTATTTTTTGCTTTTTTTTTCAATTATTTTTTGTCTCAGAATTCTATGAGTACAATGTGTATAATGTGTTTTTAATTATAGATGGCGTTGGCAGTACCATATCGTAATACATCTATGAACGCAAAGTTTACTAAAAACGCCAATAGGTGGCGTAGACAGTACCATATCATAATATTCATCAAGTTAGGTTTTTTAAAAATCTGTGATATCTAATATATTGCTCGAGGATAAAAACTATTACCATACCAAATTTTATCAAAATTCCTCAAGTAGATTTCGCGATCAAAGAACAAAATAACAAACAGACACAACATTAACATTACATTCTATAAGCAGAATCAATCACTCTTTTTAAAATATTTTCCATATACAGAATTCAATCTCTCACAGTTTTATTATATGTATAGATAAAAATAAACATTTTGCATTTTCACATGTTTCATGGAGAATATTCAGCATTTCCTTTATATTTGCATAACATTTAGAACTGACAAAACACCTTACCTTTTTGAAAAGTATTTATACGTCTAGGAATAATTAAGTGACACATACTCATTATGAATTATTTATAAAATATGATAAATCTTTAAAAATATTTACTATTTCAGAATGTTACTTAATAAAAATTAAAGTTATAAATGTAATGAACAGTTTGAATCCGGTAGTTGACTCATTCTAAATTTTGATATTTTTCATACAATATTGTGAAATATAAGTTAATTAAAAATCAGTCTTGAAAAAAATTCAAAAATGAATGAAAATAAGCGAGTCATAGGCTAAATTTGAAGATACGTATCCATGTCCCTTTTCCTCTTGTAGAATATAATGTGCAATATTAAAAATGACCTCACAACACAGTATTGCCGTCCTTATCTAAAGGTTAAATTTAAACTTTTATAACTCGGTAAATTTTTAAGATGATTAAAAAATGTTTTCACTCTTCATCAGCTTATACCTTGAAATTGTGATTAATGAAATAAAAAAAATTTAGTCAAATACCCAATTGTGGAATTCACTTTAAATTTAAACTTTAATTCCAACGAATATATCATATAGCGTCATAAAAATGTTTATGTAAACGGTATGACATGTGGCGTTACTATAGCATTATGTGTGTATATCAAGCATGTATAAATAATTGAAACGAACTTAACATATTACAGCTATTTTTACTAAGTTCCACTCTGCCCGAACAAAAAATGTGACCTTCAGCATAACTAAAAATTCTGTTATTCCTCACTGATGCCTGGGGACCATGACTGGTCAAAACAAAGTAAAATCGCCTTCAAAAGTTGATATTTTTACATTAGGCGTGTTTCAGCCTTGGGTAACTTCCCAAATCTGGAGTTCTCCTCCCATAATCTGGTAATTTCTAGAATATATCCCACTTAAAAGCATATGAGGAAGAGTTTAATCCACATTTTATGCACTAATTTAATTGTAAGTATTCAAAATTGTGGCAGGCAATTGCATGATACCGTTTTCACATAGCTAGTGGTCGCCCAGTGGTCGTAATTCGACCACAATGTACTTACCTACTTACTTTGTTGAAAACACTAATAGGTAGGCGAGAATGAGTCAATCCAGATTGCTGCTACAAAATTTTCCTTTTACGACAAGTGTACATTAAGCAAGCTGAGAGATTTTTCCTTTTGCAATGAGTGTACATTAACCCAGAAATATTGCCCTGCTATATAAAACACAGATATATATTACACAAAACATACAATAAACTCTTTTTTTGCTTTAATGTACACAAAAATCATTCCGCCAGTCTGACGTTTTGATATTGTTTGGTGAAAATCTCTACTCTGTACGATTGTTTGACCACATACTATTATGTGTTTGACATTGACAGTATGAACGTAAACAATGAACATATTATAGTTGGACCTAAAAATGAAAAACATTTATTGAAATTATAAGAACAAATATAAAAACGCGAGCTAGATACTACGATTCAAACTGGACGACACAGAGAGCGCATTGCAAAATACTGTTCGAGTCGACACGCCATCACGCACTCACATTTACTTCATCTTTATTTCTAGTGTAAAAAGAGGCCTAATAGAAAGGCGGCATTGTTTATACTCACGGCGCCGAAAGAGTCGCCTCCTGAAAAATAAGGGGAATATTTAATTAAACTGTACGTTAAAGCGAAGGTGGAAATGTGGAAACGGTTCCCTCGTTGGTCCTTTCTCTATAATGGGATATCTACTATTATACTAAGTGTCGGACTGGCCATATAGTTGAGGTGGCGTTTGCCAGTGGGGCCCTAGCCTGCGTGGATTCCCAACTCAACCTACCCCCTGGCTGACGTGTTATATGTAAGATGGTTCATACATACTTAGAGAGAAACGAAAGGGAAAACTTTGAAAAATGGTTGACCCTGAGGCCATCTCTGAATTTTCCCTATATTTTCAAGTTCAAAGAGCTCAAAAATATTTCTAGTCGTAATTATTGAGCTCTCCCAGCTCAAAGACATAACTTTTTGGTTTAAAAATAATTATGTTGCTTTTTTTATGTTTTTAAAAAACAATATTTAGCGAGAGATTAACTGACTTGGGGCATTCGATGCTGTTTTTTTCTGCAATAAATAATGCCTATTCAAAAATATTGCTACCTCAAGATATTTGAAAGTTATTTTAAAAAGGCATTTTTTGAAAATTGTTTATGGCAATATGTTCTAAATTAATTAACCGATTTTGAGGGCATTCGATGTGGTTTTTAAGTTTTTTTAAGAACTATATTTACCTAATAATATGTATAATTGAAAATTGATAATATGTATAATTCATGTTAATCCTCATATATCATCATAGTATCCCATCTACCCTTATCCCGGGTGGCTTGTGGAGAGCCACCGGTGTCCTTCCGGCCCAGTCCGACCATGATTTCACTTATGGTCTCTTTTTCTACAATATACTTCATTTAGTTGACTTCCACTGTTATTTTGTCTTTTAAAACTTACTTTCATCATCACTACCAATAAAAACATTTATTTTACTATAATTATAAAATAATTTTTCATTATCACACTCGCATATTTTATTGTTTTCTGTTATACACGATTTTGTTTAATTGTATTTTAAATTAATTATGCAGTCAGGGGGCATGTTTGGGAACAAGGTCCTTTGCAATGAATTGTTTATCCTTATATTTCATGATTGTTTTGGAAAAAACAATTCAAGTTTCAAACTTGAGCTTACTAGAGTGTGTATTATAGTTAGTCTAACACGTTCCCTGTGTAGACGTCGAATTATAACGTCGTAAGCTCTGTCAAACGCGACCACTCCCGCTCGAATCGATCGACGTACTGCCGAGTAATCACTAATTAAACAAAGCGGGCGATGGTAAGTTAAGTTCCGAATGAGTTGTGCTGCACGCGACAGCAGCGCCATTTACGCCAGCGACATATGCACTACCGAGTAATAGCTTCTATACTCAAAATTATGGTACTAAATTAATGAAGGTAGGTGCTATATTTCAAAGTTATAAGCGATGTCATGCCATAACATATTTCGTTACGTATGGTTTTTGCTAGTGACCCCTTCTGACCGAAATGAAAGAAATTTCATGTCAAAAAACTATAGTTTTTTATCCATCATTAAAAGTTATTGCATTATTTTCCACGGGCCTTTTTAAAAGTAGACTCTCATACTATATAAGTGAAGGATAATCCCATAGAAAAATCGTCCTGAAATTGCGAATCATTTGATTTATAGTAATTAATATTATTGTATCACAACACTTAACAGACAACGATTGAATAGCAAAACATCTTAGTGAAACACGTGGGCTTCTAGCATTAAAATTCGTGATAGAATTGACTGTGATATGAAATATGTATCTTTGACACTACACTTGAAATTCAGTCCATCGGGGCAGATATATATATAACGCATCAAGTGGCTGTTTTTACACAGTTTACTTGTGATCAATTACTTGAACGTATTAGCTATGCGATCTATGAGTTTAATTAGCTCTATTTAATCATACAGTCTATCGGGGCAGCTGTTTATATAACGCATCAAGTGGATGTCTGTTACACAGTTTACTTGTGATCAATTACTTGAACGTATTAGCTATGCGATCTATGAGTTTAATTAGCTATATTTAATCATACAGTCTATCGGGGCAGCTGTTTATATAACGCATCAAGTGGATGTCTGTTACACAGTTTACTTGTGATCAATTACTTGAACGTATTAGCTATGCGATCTATGAGTTTAATTAGCTATATTTAAGCATACAGTCTATCGGGGCAGCTGTTTATATAACGCATCAAGTGGATGTCTGTTACACAGTTTACTTGTGATCAATTACTTGAACGTATTAGTTACGCGTTTTATGAGTTTAATTAGCTATATTTAATCATACAGTCTATCGGGGCAGCTGTTTATATAACGCATCAAGTGGATGTCTGTTACACAGTTTACTTGTGATCAATTACTTGAACGTATTAGCTATGCGATATGTGAGCTTAATTAGTTGTAATATTTAGTCGTTTATTTTAAACACATTGAAAAAAATTTTCTTCGAATTTTTTCAAATTCCTCTCAGAAATATAAAAAGTAAATTATCTATAATATTTTTTAATTCGGCCTTGTAAACACTACTGAAAAACGTTTAGATATTTTTATTTTTAACGTTATATTTTGAGATGGAAATGTTGCATCGTTTCCATGTACCTCTAACGATTTAAACACACGAAGATACCTCTCGGATTTTGCTTTTTCTTGACTTCATGAAAATTCATCATCACAGGTTAAATAATTTTCACAATGATACGTTTAAACCTTCCTTCATTAGTCAATTTATATAACAATGAAAACCGGAACAAAATCCGTTAACTACCACTGAGAAAATCACATACATACAGACAGCCAGATGCGGCTAAAGTCTTCGCTTTATAATATGTGTTAATAATATCATTGCCAAGTTTCAAACTTGATTTTCTTATTTTATTATAAAACTAACTATTGTACTGCAGAGATGTAATAAATTGTAATTAAAAGTAGTTATCAAACTTTTTTTTTATAAATCTATTAAATGAAAAAAAGAATGGATTTTGGATATTCAACGAAACACTACAAAAACTTGTGGAAACAATATTATGAACATTAAAAACATGAAAAACAGACAGCATAGACGTAATCAAGTACAAATTGTTGAAGATCCTCTCGTTCGACGCTACTTGCACTGTTCTTAATTAACAACCCCTAAGCCGAGTCATCCCTTAAACGAATTCTTGGCTTAAATTCACCATCGAATTCGACACTTAAGGGTTCCCCAGTCGAGGGTAACGAACAGTAGAAATTGCTATGCGAAACCAATATTGAGGTGGAACAGCGTCTCCTCTAGCATTAAATAAGGGTTTCCTTCAAATTAATATGCAACAAAAATATGTAATATTTTGAGCGCTTGTATTTCTGAAATTAAAATATTGTGTATCTGTGTGTGCAATCCAAACACGGTAGAAGTGAAACTTCTGAAAAGTAACCTACGAGGAAATGAGATAAATATAGAGTATCAGGATCAGCATAATTGTAAGGTTTAATTTTTTATAACATTTTTACCACGTTTTAAAGTTATTTTGCGTTTTATTTAACATGTATTACATTACATATTAGTCAGTCTCCATATTTTCACTTCGAACAAATGACACGAGATGCGTATGGTAACTAAAATCGAAAACAAATGTTTTAGTTACAATTTGATCTATATATCTTTGATATACAGCGTCAATTACTGTTTTAACAAGTTTAGACAGTGTGTAATATGGATACACACATATGTACAATGCTTAGTAGATGAGAGGGAAATACTACGAAACATGGCACAAAGGGGAGACCTAAAATTCAAATAACAACGATTCTAAAGAATCTTCACTTGTTTCTTTGCCGTGACCCGTTTTCGTTTCATACAATTTCAAATCACAACGACGCTAAAGAAGCTTCACTTATTTCTTTGTCGTGACGCATTTTCGTTTCATCGAGCTTTAAATCACAACAATTCCAAAGAAGATTTACTTCAAAAATTATACGGTAATATAAAATGTCATTAAATAAATTGTATAGTCCAATCTATCTATACTAATATTAGGAAGAGGTAACATTTGTTTGTTTATTTGTACGAGGTAATCTCTGGAACTATTAAACGGATTCTAAAAAAATATTTATTAATATAAAGTTACATTATCTCTAACTAATATAAAATATATTTTATTTTAATAAACATAAGTTTTAGCTTAAAATTTTGATATTAGTAAATCAAGTCGGAGAAAAATTAGTTACCTTATTTATTGGCGTGCGCTGGCCAAATGATTTTGTATACGTTAAAAAAATGTAGAAAAATATTAGTCATTACTAGATTAAAAAAAATGTCAGCGATACTATACAACGAGCTTTGATATTTAAGCCTTAATAACGTTTTTTATGTTAAAAATAAATTATAAATTATAAGGCAATTTTTTAATTGTACTTTTTATGTATAATTATATTTATATTTATAAATAAGAATAATTTTGATCATCTGGGAAATTTTATATAGATAAAATTAACCCTTTACAGTATATTATTTGGTTTCATAGTATAGGAGATACAATGGAAATCACATTCTTCACTTCATCATAAAGACCAAGTGCGTTGGCTCAATGGGTAGATATGATATGGATGAGAAGTGGGTTTTTCTCCAGTGGGATCTTCTGACTATCGGTGTATTTTGTTACAAAATAATAAGACATTAAATATTGTATAAATAGAGGCGTTGATGTGATATAATTATTATCTTCCTAGTCGAATTCGTAATCTACATCTATATGTATAAAACAGTACCGTGACTGACTGAGTGACAGAGAACTGTTGAGAACTAAATTCATAGAAATATACATAATTTATATTATTTGTTTATTCATCTACTTTAATGTATCTAATTGATATATATGGCGGACTTATTGTTACGAGAGCATCTCTTACAGCCAACCATAACACCAGTCCAGCCCCATTCGACGAACGGCCGAGAATCGAACCCGGGTCCTCGCGGTGCACCGCATCGTCAAATGCCGTATGCCTTGTGAACAACCCAACATATCACGGCGACGACATGTCGACCGTGACTGTGACGACGAATGACTGTGAGCTGTCAGTATATTAATGAAAAAAAAATGCTATATGTCCACAAAAATATTGATCTTTTTAAGAAGAGCAACGATAATAACAATGTAAATACTAGAAATAAAGATAAACTCGCTGTACCCACGATAGGGCTCCATAAAGTTAGTGGATCTTTTAAACAGCAATGTATACGCATCTACAACAAAACAAATAATTGTTTAGAACTAAATTCATAGAAATAAACGTAATGGCTATAAACTGTTGGTTTGTTATGAAAAAATGGTGTGTCCACAAAAATATTGATCTTTTTAAAAAAAACAGTGACAATTACAATGTAAATACTAGAAATAAAGATAAACTCGCTGTACCCACGATTGGGCTCCATAAAGTTAGTGGATCCTTTAAACAGCAATGTATACGCATCTACAACAAATCAAACAAAGAATTGTTTAGAACTAAATTCATAGAAATAAACGTAATGACTATAAACTGTTAGTATGTTATGAAAAAATGCTGTGTGTCCACAAAAATATTGATCCATTTCAGAAAAGCAGTGACAATTACAATGTAAATACTCAAAGTTAGTGGATTCTTTATAGGCATCTACAACAAAACAAAGATTTGTTTAGAACTAAATTTATAATAATAAACATAATGACTGTAAGCTGTCAACGTATTAATGAAAAAAATGGTGTATGTCCACAAAGATATTGATCCATTTAAGAAAAGCAGTAACAATCACAATGTATATACTAGAAATAAAGATAAACTCGCTGTACCCATGATAGGGCACCATAAAGTTAGTGGATCCTTTAAATGGCACATTAAATGTATACGCGTCTACAACAAAACAAACATAGAATTGTTTAGAACTAAATTCATAGAAATAAACGTTATGACTGTAAACTGTTAGTATGTTATGAAAAAATGGTGTGTGTCTACAAAAATATTGATCTATTTAAGAAAAGCAGCGACAATCAAAATACAAATACGATTAACAAAGGTTAACTCGCAGTGCCTCCATAAAGTTAGTGTATCCTTTGAAGGGCAATGTATACGTATATATAACAAAATCCCAAGTGTATACGCATCTACAGCAAAATCCCAAATGTACACGCATCTACAACAAAATCCCAAGTGCACACGCATCTACAACAAAATCCCAAATGTACACGCACTTACAACAAAATCCCAAGTGTACACGCATCTACAACAAAATGCCGAGTGTACACGCATCTACAACAAAATCCCAAGTGATTTGCAAGAATAATCAGTAAATAAATTCAAAAGCATTATCAACCTTAACTTTTGCAAATAAGTCTATTATAAAATATCAGACTATTTAGAATATAAAAAAGCTTGGCATGGAAAGCTCTATCAAATATAAATTCACTTATCCATAATTTTTTTAATCTAATTGTATCTATATAATTTGTTAAATCTATATTATTCTTTTTATTTAAAAATAAATTATGGCCTCTGATTTTCTTGCCGGATCCTTCTCAAGCGGAGCGTATTTTCCCCACTGGTGATAAATTCATCGACGATTCAAAAGAGTATCTAAACGCCTTAGATGATGACCTAGATTAGGATACATGCTAGTTATTCCCGTGCAAAAATCTCGTTTCTACGGGTAAATAAGAAAATATAATATAAAATGAATAGTCCACGCGGACGAAACCGCGGGCGGTCGCTAGTAATAAAATAAGTTTCAAATAACTACTTCAACGCCTGAGTGTACTACAAAAGTCAGTGGCATTACAAAACTCAGTTACATTGTATCGTAAGTCGTACGAATCTCTCTACGTCATATCTTTCTTCTCTCTCGTGTAACGAAATGTTGAACAGATAATATTAGCGTGACGTTCTATTACAAAAATGATGAAAATTGAAGGAAATGAACGCCATCTGTTGTTAATTTGATAAACTTTATTATACACTGTTCAATTTCAAGTCGCATCAATTAAAACGTTACGTTTGGTCCCATGACTATTCATATTACAAATATAATGATATTTATCGCTATAGATTCTATATTTCGTTACCATTGTGTATCTTATAGTTGAATACTTTATTTTATTTGTTTTTTTTTTAATGAATATACTCGAGTATTTTATTTGCGAAAGCACAAATATTTTTTGCTAGCTGGGCCCGCGACTTTATTCGAATGCAATTAATGATTGAATATATTTGACGTCAATTTTGTAGAAATTCATTATTCACAATTAAATGAAATTACGTGATGCGCTTATGATATTCTACCATAATAGCTTCCTCTTTATGTCTTTAGTTCCCAATTCCCCAAACCCAAAATAAATTTCTTTTAAAGATTTTTTTATTGCACAGTATTCCGACATGTATTGTTATAATACTATTTCATGAAGCTATATAGAAATAGAATTGTTCGATTCTGAATTTTAAATACCTTTATAGATTTTGACCTTATGAGCATTAGTATTTATGAAATAGAAAAGGGTGATAGGCAAACATTTTTAAAAACCGTCTTTGATTTATAAATATTTATCAAAATCTAGTATGGAGCATAAGAATGAGGGTACATCGTAAATATACGATTGTAAAAGTTGTCTGTGATTTAAATAAGAATAAAATAAAAAAATTACATTGGAATGAATGTGAAAAATTAATTTAAGAATCACAAAAAGAAATAGAACACCCGTGATTATTTTTCATTTTTTCTTTCAACTCTTCACTCATTTTTCAAATCTCTTCTAATCTATTTTTTATTTTCTCTATGCTTCAAATCATAGCCCACTTTTACCATGCATTATTATGATGTGTCATCGGTGGGGAATATTTGAATGGAATGCCAAACGTGAACGTGAAGGTAGCAAAAACCTAAGTTGGAAGAAATATTTGACATTCCATTATCGTTGCTACGTTGTTTCTCTGATTGGTGCGGTGTAAATGGAAATATATTTTCTTTAATACTTGAGCTCTAATACAGTGTAGTATAATTTCTACTTCTTTCTTTAAGTTCTTTACCACGACTTTGGTTTCGTTGTATTACAACATCTTCAGGTGGGCTATTAGCAAAGCATCATAACAACAGCATTTATATATCACAAAAACAATAGCGGAAGCCGGGGTTGTGTGGGTTTTCCCACTACTTATGTTAGTAAGTTTGTTGTAGGGGAGCGGTGTAGGTTTTATTATATTTCTGAGAGTTATACAATATTCAAGTATTCTAGTGAGGGTAATATTATTATGATGATTATTATATACACTGACGAGTATTATTGAGAATAACCGTCATACAAAAACATATTGTCAGTGTATGAAAGTTGGATGAATAAATATCGACGTAACCTGACCAGACCATTGGGCTCCCGAAAAAGAGGAAGACCTGAACTTAGGTGGCTCGACTGTCTGGAAAAAGACTTTAAAATCCTAAGTGTAACGAACTGAATGTCTCTGGCAAAGAACAGCAGAGCTTGGGAGTTGATTTTGCGGAAGGCAGGGGTCCATCCTGGGCTGTCAAGCCATTGAAGAAGAAGAAGATATATATAAATATATATATATATATATATATATATGTACATATATATATATATATATATATATATATATATATATATATATATATGTACATATATATATATATATATATATATATATATATACATATATATATATATATATATATATATATATATATATATATCTTCTTACACGTATATAACGTCAGATTTTTTATTTCTTTCATTTATGACCTAAAACTACGGAAAGAAACACGATTTCAAAATAGTGTGTGAATTACACTTTATTAAAGCGAAAAATATTTAATTTAAACAATTTTGAAATGTCGCGAAAAAATTGGATGATTAGAAAAACCGCCAAAAAGAAACAGATGGAAGAAAGCAGGGACACAATTTAACAAATTAAAAATGTTTTTAAATACTGCTTTTAGAAGTTTTTCGCAATAATAACCTGTTATTAAAGTGTTACTGAATTAACGTGGTACAGTTACATTAGTGTTACAAAACTAAGGTGTTACCGTCTTGCGACTTTTCAATAATTACACTTTATTAAAGCGACAGATATTTAGTTATAACAATTTTGAAACGCCGCAAAAATTATTATAAAAACCACCAAAAACAAAACAAAAACAGGTGGAAAAAAGTAAGGACACAATTTAACAGTTTAAAAGTGCTTTTAAAACCATTCTTTTAGAAGCGTTACTCAACAATAACTCGTAAACATTTGGTACTAAATTAACGTGGCATAGTTTGTAAATAAGTATTACTGAATTAACCTGTAAACAAGTGTTACTGAATTAACGTGGTACAATTATATTAATTTAAAACCACCAAAAATAAAACAAAAACAGTTGGAAAAAAGAAAGGACACAATTTAACAGTTTAAAAGTGTTTTTAAACACTGCTTTTAGAAGCGTTTCTCAAAAATAACTTGTAAATAGCTGGTGCTAAATTAACGTAGTATAGTTTGTAAACAAGTGTTACTTAATTAACCTGTAAACAAGTGTTACTGACGTGGTACAATTAAATTAGTGTTACAAAAATAACGTGTAACCGTTTTAAGACTTTTCAATAATTACACTTTATTAAAGCTACAGATATTTATTTATAACAATTCTGAAACGCCTCAAAAATCGGGGTAAGAAAGATTATAAAAACCACCAAAAATAAAATAAAAACGGATACAAAAAAGTATGGAAACAATTTAACAGTTTAAAAGTGTTTTTAGACACTGCTTTTAGAAGCGTTTCTCAACAATAACTTGTAAACAGCTGGTTCTAAATTAACGTGGTACAGTTTATATTAGCGTTATAAAAATGAGGTACAACCACCTTGCAACTTTACAAAATTTAATGTTATTCAATGAGTTATACTATTTCAAAGCCTTATTGCAAATATTATGATAAGAAAACATCTGGACAGGCATGCCAGCGATTGGTGTGCTTGAGGCGAGTGGGGCTTATCTATTATCATTTTGCCAATGCTTATAATTCAGTTGGCTTGTTAGCCTGTGTTGATTTGCAAACACTCGATAAATAAGTTCTAAAACAGTCCAGCATTTCTTGTAGAATTTAAATGTAAAAGTTTAAGGTTAAAGAATACATGTTATCTGTAACATGATTAATAGTGCAACACGTACATTTACTTGGAACACATTAATTTCCACATTGCAATCATAGGTAATGCATCTGTAATGTGTTACATTTATGAACCCATTTTTGAGTCCCTAAAGAAAAGATGAAACACCTGACAAGGTCTTCTATTCATTATCCAAAAGAACAAGTAAGAAAAGAACCATTTAGAAATTTTCAATTAGAAACCTAGGTCGAGGTAAAGAACTTAAAGAAAGTAGAAATAACACTGCATTACGTAGTTTCATTTAATTGCGAACAATGAATTTCTACAAAATTAACGCCAAATATATTCAACATTTAGGAATTAATAAATGTTCATCGTAATTAATATAAAAATAACATCTATAATGTCTTACATTTATGAACCCATTTTTGAGTCGCTAAAGATAAGATGAAAGACCCGACAAGGTCTGCTAATTTATTATTCAAAAGAGCAGGTAAATAAAGAACCATTTAGGCATTAATAAATATTCATAGCAATTAATATGGACCACATCTATAATGTGTTACATTTATGAACCCATTTTTGAGTCCCTAAAGAAAAGATGAAAGACCTGACAAGGTCTTCTAATTCATTATCCAAAAGAGCAGGCAAAGAAAGAACCATTTAGGCATTGATAAATATTCATTGCAATTAACATGGACCACATCTATAATTTGTTACATTTATGAATCCATTTTTGAGTCGCTAAAGATAAGATGAAAGACCCGACAAGGTCTGCTATTATTCAAAAGAGCAGGTAAAGAAAGAACTATTTAGGCATTTATGAATATTTAATAGTACATTATATTATTCCTATTAAACTAATAACAAAATTTTAATTTTGTAGAATGAAAATATATTGCCTACTAAATCTTTCATAGGCGCATATTTAAAAAAAATTATGTTATATAACTACAAATTAATGATTTTCGGATTTTTTTCTTTACTTGTGCCATAGATTTTGATTTATTTAAGAGTGTCAAAACACGCGGCATAAATGGCCGTATTTTTAGGATCCTTCTTAATTGGGTTGACTTGGTTGAGATCTTTTTATTGATTCTATAACTATTTTGTTTAAAATTATTTTCACAGAAAAGCTGTGAAATTTATATCTATTGCATAAAAGGTATTCACAAACTGTCCATTAGAAGCTAGATTTTTTCACAGCTCCAAGCGACCGTAGATCTAAGTATTTGATATTAATTTCAACTTGACATCTCCATGTGTTCCTGAGGAAAAGGGTCTTGGCACAAGGAGGAAAAGGGTCTTCCTGAGGAAAATTGTCTTGGCACAAGGAGGAAAAGGGTCTTACTGAGGAAAAGGATCTGGCACAAGTAGGAAAAGGGTCTTCCTGAGGAAAAGGGTCTTGGCACAAGGAGGAAAAGGGTCTTCCTGAGGAAAAAGGTCTTGGCACAAGAAGTAAAAGGGTCTTCCTGAGGAAAAGGGTCTTGGCACAAGAAGGAAAAGGGTCTTACTGAGGAAAAGGATCTGGCACAAGTAGGAAAAGGGTCTTCCTGAGGAAAAGGGTCTTGGCACAAGGAGGAAAAGGGTCTTCCTGAGGAAGAGGGTCTTGGCATAAGGGTTCCTTTTCTTCTTTTGAGGTATGAAACCCTAAAAACGTCAAAAGGACAATGATAAATTTTATATATAAACAAATTAAAGGTATATCGTAGCCTCATAGTTGCTACTGTGACCGTATACATTTTTTGGGGTTGTAAAATATTAAAACTTTACCCTATAGAGGTTTAAAATTTTTCTAAAATATTTATAATTAGTTTAGCAATTTATAAACCTGTCGCTTTTTTCTAGCAATTTTTCGAATCTCACATAAATTTTTCTGAACATCTCCGGCAAGGTATATAAAGAGCACGTCGTTCGATATTCTCTTCAGTTGGCAAATAAGCTTTGGCTAGAGAAGAACAAATCAAGTATGTAAATTTATTTCACGAATTTGGCTTAGGGTGAAAAGGTGGGGGAAGCAACACGCAATATCTAAACTTTCCTACGACACGGCCAAACATTGGTTTTAAAGATTTAAAAGAAGAAATTTTGATTTCTCTGATAGATCTGACAGAGTTGCTCGTATGTTCCCAGATTTTGATTCTAATAGATTCGCTCTAATAGATTTGATGGGGTACCGGACCATAACAGAAAAATATGCGTAATATTTTTAAAGGGATTCATCATAGATATTTCATTGGCTAAAAGTTTATATGTATCCTATTCGCCATGTCTTGTTCGTTATTCGCATATACAAAATTTATAGAATATGGTAATGTCCTACAATAAATCTTCCAAACCATAATGATACCAAAGCTACAATTTGACTGTAAAATAAAATAAAAATTTTCCAAAATTCGTTACAAAACATAGTGTCACTTTAACGTATGAGAACACCCGATTCGATGTATTAACATACTGGTAAACACACATGGCGTCCATTTCCACGTTTAGAATGTTATTTTATTACTTTCAGGAATACGTGAATAATATTTGTTGAGTCCAATTGTTGATGGGAACTTCATGCATTGGAGACGGAGTGGAAGTATTCTGTTCAGTTACCACATGAGCTAACATCCCTTCAATGAAATCACCCATTTATTAGTTACTAACTCAATATTAAAAAAATACTAATATTGGTATAATATATACAATAAAACTTGGTGATTACAACCCGTACTACGAGGGTGCCGTATACATTTATGAATATATAAACATTTAAGGGCGCATACATAATGCTTGTATTAAACTATTTTTAAACATTAATCCCTAATAAGAGAGAGAGAAACGCCGTATTTATGAATATATAAACATTTAAGGGCGCATACATAATGCTTGTATTAAACTTTTAGAAACATTAATTCCGAATAAGAGGTAAGGCAAAAACCGAAAGTATTAGCTCAAATAAATCATGGAAAAACAGGAACCTCTCCAGACCTGTCAAGTCACGGAACCTCTCCAGACCTGTCAAGTCACGGAACCTCTCCAGACCTGTCAAGTTCGTAGTTAAGAAGTAAGAACCTTGATCTTTTCCATCTTTCCCCACTGAGTCATGGACGCTGAACATAGTCTAGTGCAAGAGAATCAACGCCTTTGAAATTTCCTGCTGGAGGAAGGTGCCCGACATCTAATGGACTGAACAAAGAACAAATGTCTCGATAGTAAAGGAATTCGAATGAAAACGACGTGGTCCACAATCTGACTCCGAAGAGCTCTTGAATACTTTAGTTATATTGCTCGAAAATCTACCGATAGTATTGTGAAGCTCATTGTCACCGGAAAGGTTGAAAGGTGGAGGTCGCGGGAGCGCTGGCCTAGATGTTGAACGGACCGGATCTGAGAGACATTTGACACTACATTAAATGGTGCAAAACATTGTGCTGAGAACAGGAAATTATGGTGGAACATCACAAAAGAAGAACTGACATCAATAGGGAGCCACGATCCTTCGCATTGAAGTACCAATTTAAGAAGAAAGAAATATTAATATAATATTTTGTGAGCAGTACATATTTTACAGATGTAAAATTAACATAAATATCCAAAAAGGCTATGAGATTGAAGCCATTGCTATAGTTTTAGTAAACTTTATGTAGACCATATAGAAATTCTTTTTTCACAACTTCCACTATAGTGGTTTTTGACATAATAGAAGGGGAACATATTTTTCGTGGACATTTTCAATAATATTTCTAGAAAACATTATATAAAATTTCTAAATATTCCCCTTTTAATTGATAGCCTACGCAATAAATGAGCTGTTTTTTACCCCTTTCAAAATTTCCCAACAAACATTTTTCAGCATTGCCTGTTGAAATATTTGGGGGTCAATACATTTAATCACCAAGCCAAATTTCAACTTTCTATTCCGAATGATTTTTTAGAAAAATGGTTCTGACAGATGGACAGACTAACGCATGCACGTGATGTTATAACACTTCTGTTTTTTTCTTTTTTTTTGAGGTAGTAGTACTCTTAAATTAAGAAAAAAAAAGTAAAAGTTAGTAAATTACTTAGTAGACAATACACAGATTTAAGAAGACACCTCAATATTTTTCCTGATTATATGTACGAATTATCGGAAACGACGAACATTCCACTACAAGCTGACCTCGAAGATACTCAAGATCAGCTCCGTCTACTTCAAGTATGGAAAATCATTCCTGCTACTGAAGACTCGACTCCATTTACTTCAGTAATTGCTGATAGTTCAATTCTTGGTCAAATGTCTGATGATTCTGAAATTGTCAAGTTTTCTATTGAGGTAATATAGCCTGCACTCAAAGAAACTTATGATGCAGGATAAGGAAAAAGGAAACCCAGAAAGAAGCAAACCGAAATGATGTTAACCTCAACACCTAAAATGAACGAGGTTAAAAGTAAGAGTGTTCCTGCCCCAACTAAAGAAACTGAAAAGAGGAAGGCTACACGGGTTCTAAATATCAGCCCTGATGATGAGTGAAAACGAGGTTTCTGCAGTACAAGGGAACGAGGATGAACGCGCAAGAATTTCCTGTAATGATCAGTTTTCTCGTCCAAGCCAAGAGAAACTTGGTTAAAATGTCTGAATTGTGCTAAATATCATGCGTCTTGATCCTAAAAAAAAACAAAATCATTTGTGTTTGAACTCTGTACTAATTAATGTATAACCGTCCAGTGATGATTTGCAAGTCTTTTACCATGTTGATTGATGAAGTTCCGTATTTCAAGTATGCCAAATTTGTCCTTAAAGGACGTTAAAAAGAAAATATAGTCCTTCAGTGAAACTGACACTATATTTATATTGGTTTTGATTTAACGTCCAATAAATATTGATCTTCAAATGTCATATTAATCTTCCGATGACATGATTATGACACAATTATATTATGGTATATTTATAATAATTTTGTTGTTCTTTTTATTTGTATGTCATTTTGTCCATATAATGCAGGGTAATTTTATACTTGAACCACGAACATGTTAAGCACTGTTTCGTGTCTAATATTCAAGATATTTCTAACTTCATGATGTAGATCACCCAGAGCTGCCTTTATGTCTTCAGTATCAGTAAAGAGACAGGTATTTTTCCGTCCCTCTACTGATACTGAAGAGATGACTCTGAAGTTCCGCTCTTCTTTGGGTTGATAAGTGAAGAATCCAGTATTTCTTTTCATCAATTCGTTATATACAGTTGTATATACTCGTTATATACTTTGTAACAATTTTTTATATACTTTGCTAATAGTCCACCTGAAAATGTTGTAATACAACGAAACCTAGGTCGTGGTAAAGAACTTAAAGAAAGTAGAAATAATACTACATCCCGTAGTTTCATTTAATTGTGTCTTTTTTATGTTATGAAAATAGATAAAGTTATGTTAAAACTATTTTATTAGCAAATTCTGCTTGTTAGCAGCCTTTATAACCAGCTTACATTAAAAATTTGTGCTCCTCATTATAGCCAAGTCTAATAATTTTTCTTAATACATATGACATATAAGAATAAAACTAGCGTGACCCGTGCGAAGTCTTCGCATTATAAATTATTCAACTCAATTTAATAAATCAAAATTGATTGCAGGTATTCAATTCATTTCTTATTTTGCACACTGCTTATTACGTTTTTATTCCATTATGAAGCTCAGATGACAGATCAAACAAATATTTTACTAAAATTGACATATAGAGGCGCAAGTATCAATAGCATTGAGCTAAAGCGCCACTTTATTTATACGTGAGTGGATTTCAAATTAAACAAAAATTTTACCGACCGTCAATCGTATTGACGTTGAGCCGTTAGATGGCAGCGTTGCTGTTTTGTGTATATAATTTTAATAATTAATTAATTTGCAAAAACAATAGCAATAATACATTTTTTAGTTGTGGTTGCCGGTAGAGCAAGCAATTATCTATAAAATGATATATAATTTATGTGGATTAGTTGTGAGGTTTTTTCTAAAAAGGGAGAGTAACATCTTAACCTTAGCGTATTAATATAATTTTTCTTAATACATATGACATATAAGAAGAAATCTTCTGATATACCCAGATGTTGATACAGAAAATTTATGCAATTACATGATACTATCAGTGCAAGATATTGCAATAACCCAGTAAAATTGAAAAGTTTTGTATAAAACCCTGAAACATAAAAATTTTATATTAATTTGCCAAAAAAATCAGAAAATATTTGCCCTATAACATTTGTCCCACCCACAATATTTGTCCCATAACATTTGTCCCACCCACAATATTTGTCCAATAACATTTGTCCCACCCACAATATTTGTCCCATAACATTTGTCCCACCCACAATATTTGTCCCATAACATTTGTCCCACCCACAATGTTTGTCCCATAACATTTGTCCCACCCACAATATTTGTCCCATAACATTTGTCCCACCCACAATATTTGTCCCATAACATTTGTCCCACCCACAATATTTGTCCCATAACATTTGTCCCACCCACAATGTTTGTCCCATAACATTTGTCCCACCCACAATGTTTGTCCCATAACATTTGTCCCCTCCACAATATTTGTCCCATAACATTTGTCCCACCCACAATATTTGTCCCATAACATTTGTCCCACCCACAATGTTTGTCCCATAACATTTGTCCCACCCACAATATTTGTCCCATAACATTTGTCCCACCCACAATATTTGTCCCATAACATTTGTCCCACTCACAATGTTTGTCCCATAACATTTGTTGAAAAGATCATTTATTTATTTTTTGAATAAATTTATTCCACACACAGTCTGTGAATGATAGTTTCTCAATAGATAGATGGTTATTTGAAGTTTTATTTTACGCATTTGTCAATATGTACAATTTTCAAAAATTCAACGTTATGTATCACGGGTAGTGTCATTTTAAAGGTTTTTTTTATGTGGAATAAAAAAATATTTCGTGATTTCAAATTGCATATTTAAGAAGATATTCTAAAAATATGTGAAAATAACGCAGCACTGCTTCCTTTATTTCCGTAATTATTGAATCAAAAATAGTAAAAAAATAGGATTGATGAAATCTGACTACAGTAAAACTATGGCGAAATCTGACTGCAGTAAAACTATGGCGAAATCTGACTACAGTAAAACTATGGCGAAATCTGACTACAGTAAACTTTGAATAAAGTAAAACTTTGGGGATAACCCTAGATCTTAATTTTTTTATATACGCACCATGTTTTACTCATGTGAAAAATACGAGTATATAAGTTGTGAAAAATTAATATTTGTAAATAGTGTACGGAACTCTCGTAGTGTGAGTTCTACTCGTATTTGACGAGTTTGTTTTACTCTTTTATATTTAGTTCTTTTTCATATTTATCGTTTACTGTAATAAGATATGGAAAATATAACGACTAATTACAACCTTCTGTGTAATGCAGTTTTTGAAGTTATACTTCTTTAGGCGCGTTATGAAAAAATGATGAGAGTGAAATTTTAAGTTTCGTCACACAAAAGTTACAGTATGAAGTTGCAGCGGTTGCAATCTCGAAACAAAAGCTATTGGCACCATCGTCGCCTCTGTTCACTGTTTTCATATTCATAGTATTTATCCACATATTTCTAGTGTCTACATTCACACACGTGTTTTAGTTTCATATAAGTGCGATTTATATATGTGCTGATAAATTATATTCAGTAGTGATTTAAATTCAATATTTTGATTAATATATTTACTATTCGTAAATATTAGTGAAAGAATTGTGTTTATAGACTTTTTCAAGTGCTCCAATATAATTGAAGTTATCTATCCGTATGTATTATTTAATGATGCCAAAGAAGTATAACTTCTCACGCGCGTACATAAGTACACGCACCCTTTTTACTTTTTATTTATTTATTTATCTATTTTAATGTATCTAATTGATACATATGACGGACTTATTGCTACGAGAGCAATCTCTTCCAGTCAACCGTAACACCCGTTCAACCTCACTCGACGAACGGCCGGTAATCGAACCCGGGTCTCGGCGGTGCGCCACATCGTCAAAGGCCGTATGCCTTGTGATTAACCCAACACACCATTGTGACGAGTTTTTAAGATAGACCTTGGGAAAATGAACCCTGTTATTGTGGCAGTCTCGTCTATCCATTCTATCGATCAGAAGCTTCAAACTTCTAAACGAAATAAGACAGAGAATTAAAATTCAAGCATGATATGTAGGTGGTTCCTTAGCTCAAACCTAAGTATGAAATAGTGTAAAAGTTATGAGTAATAAAACCTTAAATTATGGGTAAATAAACTGTAAAATATGAGTAATAAAACCGTGAATTATGGGTAAATAAACTGTAAAATATGAGTAATAAAACCGTGAATTATGAGTAAATAAACTGCAAAATATGAGTAATAAAACCGTAAATTATGGATAAATAAACTGTAAAATATGAGTAATAAAACCGTAAATTATGGGTAAATAAACTGTAAAATATGAGTGATAAAACCGTGAATTATGAGTAAATAAACCGTAAAATGTGAGTAATAAAACCGTAAATTATGGGTAAATAAACTGTAAAATATGAGTAATAAAACCGTGAATTATGAGTAAATAAACCGTAAAATGTGAGTAATAAAATCTTACAGTACGGACCATATTTGCTTTAAAAATTCATCATATTTTATACTTATAAGAGATATAGTTTATAATATATTTACATTGTGAAAAATAAAATTAATTATTTCAAGTAGTTTAACGGAAATACCGTGTAACCTTAAATGTTTGAATTTGCATATAAATATATATATATATATAAATATAAATATATATATATATATATATATATATATATATATATATATATATATATATATATATATATATATATACTTAATAAGGAACGAAGACTGATAGACGAAGTAAAATGGGTCAATATAAAGTATCCCATTTCGCCAAATTTGGTGTTCCAGGTCAACAGGAAATATCCTGTAGATTTTGACGAATGAGTTAGTACTTAAATACGTGATATTTGAAAGACCACATTTTTTTTATTGTAATCAGATAAATTGTTTACGCAACTCTGGAATAGGGTATTTGGCTATATTTTTATTACAGAAATAGAATAAGTAATAATATTAAAAACTACTAAATAATCACATCGCACCTAGAACTTTTCATTACAAAGTTATAACGACTTAAAAATGACGCAATACGATTTGCGCGAAAACGGCCCATACAAAACACAACTGGCTTATGACGTCAGTGGCCAGTTAATTAGGATTCATTATAAGGGAGTTTATTAAATATCTTTAGTATCTCGTTAAATATTGCGTTATATATTGCGTATTATAATTTTCTCATTTTTGTGTGTGGAAACTAAATTCATAACTTTTTCGATTTAATGGACAAAAAATTGACACTTTTTTCGTTTAGAAGTTTCGATTAATTGTTTGTCATATGCACTATTTTCGTCATCATAAAGTTTTTTCAACCTACAGTTTTAACAGTTTTACAAAAAATATTGACATCAGTCAAATGCCCTATTGTCGACCTCAATATTTGATATTAACTTCAACTTGATATCTTTAGCTATTTCTGAGAAAAAATGTTTTGACCGATAGATGGGCAGACAGATGTGCCCATTGTCACAAAGTCATCTTATAAAGGTCTCGGGTTTTCCATTCTGAGGTACGTTTCTGAGGTATTCCGAGGCTCACGTTATCGTGAAAAATAAGTTGTTAAGTTATTTCATAATCCTGCATACACCAGTGTCATAAGGTCTAATCTCCTTTGTTCGTAAAAAAAAAACAAACATGAACTGACCTCGCGCTATGTTTTTTTTTTGAAATCATGTTCTCAAAAAAAAAAACAACCACGTATATGCCGGAACAATAAATAACGGTGTGTTCAGTCCGACTCCAATCGTAATTAAATCTTGCTGGAATACGTAGATTAACTAAGCTAATGCATAAAATACCTGTCAAGTTTAGAGTAGAACTCGCACTACGAAGATTCCGCACAAATTTAGACATTTATAAACATTTAATGATACATAGTATTTTTTATTTTATCCACGAAATTTTATTTTTTCACAATGTAAATATATTGATTATTATATTTTTCACAAACGGTTATTAAAAACGTGTATAATTCCATAGAGAATTTAAAATTACAGATTTGAATTTTTCTGAAAATCAGAAAATCAGAATTGCTCTGAAACCTCCTTTACGCCGTATTTTAATATTGAGGTCGACCGGAAGTACTCTATAGGTTTTGATGACAGCAGAAATAAAATATAAATACTTCCGCTTCAAAAGGCCATGTCTTTTTATTGCATGAACCAAAAAACTTGATTTTTTTATGGTAAAGCAAGGCTATAGGTCTCAGTATACGATATTTCAACTTGATATCTCAGGTCGCTTCTGAAAAAAAGACTGAAAGATAGACTAATGGACGGACGGTTCTGTTTTTGAAGTTATACTTCTTTAGACGCGTTATGAAAAAATGATGAGAGTGAAATTTTAAGATTCGTCACACAAAAGTTACAGTATGAAGTTGCAGCGGTTGCAGTCTCGAAACAAAAGCTATTGGCACCATCGTCGCCTCTGTTCACTGTTTTCATATTCATAGTATTTATTCAAATGTTTCTAGTGTCTACGTTCACACATGTGTTTTAGTTTCATATAAGTGCGATTTATATATGTGCTGATAAATTATATTCAGTAGCGATTTAAATTCAATATTTTGATTAATATATTTACTATTTGTAAATATTAGTGAAAAAATTGTGTTTATAGACTTTTTCAAGTGCTCCAATATAATTGAGGTTATCTATCCGTATGTATTATTTAATGATGCCAAAGAAGTATAACTTCTCACTGGCATACATAAGTACACGCACCCTTTTTTAACAGAAACAGACCCTGGAAAAAGCGAAATTTCTCTAAGGAAAAACAGGCACCCTAGTCAATGGCGGAGTTATACAAAAATTGATGCATATTTTTGAAACAATGTACTAAAAAATACTAAGAAAAAACTATTTTTTAGCATTTGCGGAGTCATATTTACCTCAGGTATATGTTGAATCTTCTCAAGTCGCTTCTGAAAAAAATCTCTTCGAGAGATATACGGACGGACAGACAGATAACAAAGTAATTATTTAAGGGTTCCGTTTTTTTCATTTTGAGGGACTGAATCCTAAAAAAAGCGAAATTTCCCCAAGAAAAAACAGACACCCAAGCTATGCTATCAGGAGAGAGTGGTTGTGCTATCTGAGCCCACTTGGGTAACTATAACTTAAGCATTTTCGTAAATTTGGACATAAAAATTTATACGTATATTTTGAAAACAATATACTAAAAGAAAATGTCAGAAAAAAATTTTTTTTTGTCTAGTCACAGAGGATTGCAAAAAATCATATCCACCTCAGGTGTCTCTATGAATCCTTTAAAGACGTCTTAAAAGTTAAAGATTTCCGGAGAAACTCGTCATTAGCCGTACATTGGAACTAGGTACAGAATATTTCAAACTAATAAATCGGTCGAAAGCGACGCGATCTCGTCGCTTACTTTGAGAAGCGTCGCCCTCGCATACCATAAACTCTCAAACTTCATCTCATTAGAAGCGGAATTCTCGCTGCCTTGCCGTAATGAGGCGAGCGCGTTGCTTACGTAACTGACATACGGCTAAATGTCGCATTTTACTTAACGCAAACAGCGCGCCTTAATGAGGCTAGAATCCTTTGCGTCTGTGAATAAGATTTCCACTCTCCAGCGGCCATTTGGCGTGTGGAAAATATTGTTATTATCCTAAAACGATTTTCCAAAAAAAATTAAAATAACCCCGAATAAAAAGGGCACTTAAAGTATCAAATAATGAAAATACGGGCACTAAGTCGGAACTTTTGCGGTAAAATATCGTTTCCGAACATAAATAAATTTCAAAAATACTGCTATTACCAGATATTTTTAAAATGGTGTCAGGTTGACGCTCCTTCTCTGTCTCACGTATTGCATATACGTCACACATCTATAGATATAGTATTTATGGGTCCGTATTGGGAGTTTACCCTTCCAAATAAAGCAAAAAAACGAAATGGGCTCAGTCGTGTCTTAGCCATAGGATTTTACATGAAAACGTAATGTTACCCGACTTTTTCGAAACTTTGTAGAAATTTAATCAAAGAAACACAAAAACAAACTTGTATTTCGACGAAATGTGTTGTCTTCTTCAGCATTAAAGACCTTTGTTACACTACTTACTATTCTACAACAGTATTGTAAAACACACACACAAACATATATGTATATATATATATATATATTTATATATATATATATATATATATATCTATATATATATATATATACATAATTTAATTTATAATGTACATTTAAAACCTCTACTTCTAATGTACTCACAATATGAAATATATTCATAAAGGCGTATTTATAAAATAAACTTTCACATTTGTTTGAGTTGATTGGCGGTGCTGGCACCGATTTAAAATAAGTAACTTGGTTATTTATTGCGAATAAGTAGATACCTATTTTGATTTAATATTTTTTAATTTTTTAATACGTTCTTTTTTAAAGTTGTTTTTTTTAAACATATTTTAATTTAGAAATCTTAGTGATTAATAATATTAATCATCACATTGTACTAATCTTCAATTATTTTTTTCTTAGAATTTTGTATAATTATAATTTACTCTTTGTCTAAAGTTGGCTATCAAAAACACACAGAACTGAAGCGACGGTAGCAGCCGCCAGTGGTCAGTTGTTAGCCTTTGAAGAGTTTCGGTCTCCATATCCGAAGTTCTATATCAGATTTTGCAAAGAACTAGTTACTTTGCAAAATCTGATTCCACTTGAGGAGTTCTATTCTCCATATCCGACATCCAACATCAGATTTTACAAAGTAATAACTAAACTAACAATTAACAAGTAGCAAATATATTGAATCACAATTGATTTACTACCATCCATTAAGGAGTTGCACTATTCACCTTCAGAACTTATCATCAGGTGCTGACTGGGTCGATGGTGCAGTTATTTTGGAAAGTGAAAACTACCAGTAACAAATATCTAGAATTACTTTTGATTTATTACCATCCGATAAGGAGTTTCATTGTTCACCTCTAGAACGCATTATCAAACTCTGACATAGTCGATAGTGTAGTTATTTTGCAAAGTAATAACTACCAGTAGCGAGTATCTTGAATCACGTTTAATTTACTGCCATCCGTTAAGGAGTCCCTCTCTTCATCTCCAGAACTCATCATCAAACCCTGACCTCATCGATAGTGTATTTATTTTGCAAAGCAACAACTACCAGTAGCAAGTATCTTGAATCACGTTTAATCCACTACCATCCTTTAAGGAGTTCCTTTCTTCATCTTCAGAACTCATTATCAGAACTTGACCTGATCGACGGTATAGTTATTTTGCAAAGTAACAACTACTAGTCGCAAATATATTTAATCACAGTTGATTTACTAATATCCGTTAAGAAAAATTATCATCAGACCCTGACCTGGTGAGTGGTGTGGTTACTTTGCAAAATAACAACTAAAAATATCTTGAATTATAGTTGTTTTACTGCCATTCGTTAAGGAGTTCTGTCGTTTATTTCTGGACTTCATCATCAGATCATCGTCGTATTTACATAGGACCACCTTTAAAATATCCTCTTTCAAATAAAAAAAATGATCATCGAATTCGGAACACTCTGTAAAGAGTTGCCGCTGAACATACATAAAAAGAAAGACTTCGACGAATGGAGAACCTCCTGCTTTTTTAAGGGGTTAAAAAAAGATATTTCTTTATTATTTTCGTAACATTTTCTCAGCCATAATTGTATTTAAAAGTGTCATCTCAAAACTAAATTCCAGGAAAAAATAAACCCCAACAAAAACAACTAGTTACAACTGTAATCGATTCTTGTAAAATAACTTTCACATCCCTAAATATTAAAATTCCAATAATAATTAACGATACAATTGCCAAATATTAAATTCGAAATAATTGCCAATATGTCCCTTATAATGTAATTATTAAAGGTGGATTTAAAAAATATGACAAAATTGTATATATTTTCATTGCATTTGATTAGAAGTTTGAATTTAAATTATAGGCAGCTATGGGACTCTACTTACGGCAAGTTCCAATGCACACATGGTCGATTTTTAGGGTTGTATATCAATACGAACCTAAAAGTATCGAGGCCTTCGTAATATCCTGCTGGAGGCAGATGCTAAATGTCTCACAGATCGAACACAGAATCAAAGTCTTGATCCTGAGAAAGCTTGGAACCATAACAAGATGATGAAAACACCATCTATCTCAGGAGAGTTCTTGAACACTTCAGATATATTACAAGGTAACTTGCCGACGATATGGAGCAACTCATTGGTACTAGTATTTTTGAAGGACGAAAACGGCGAGGATGTTGTCCGAAACGCTGGATGCACCAGAATGCTCGGCACTCCGTTACATGATGCCGTAGTCAGCGCCGAGAGTAGGAACGTTTGGCGGAATATCATTAAAGAAAATGTATTATCAAAAGCGAGTCACGATTCTGAACAATGAGGACCGACTCAAGAAGATGAAGTGAAACACGAAACGCTTATAATTTCTTCATCTCTTTGTATTCATGCGTCCGCCTGTCACATAATTTCGTAATTTCTACAGTTTTTGGTTTAAGTGAAAATGTTTTTGCAAATGTATGCAATAGATAAATATATCATTTAATAGATAAAAAAAATAATTTTTGAACACACCATTGTGCAGGAGATCATTTGAAAGATATTTTAAAATGATGTTAGGTCCCATTTGCTGTTTTTAAAGCCCGTTTAGGAAAAATTAAGTTTAAAAGACGTTTGCAATGTGCCTCACCTTCCCCCCAGTTCTCCCATTTCCAAACAAGACTACGTAAACCTCTGGAAGAAATATTGTAAATAACTTTTGATAAGTACATTGAAATTAAATTATTTTGAGTAATCCAACCTCATTAAATCACAAATAAGACTACGTAGTACTCTGGAAAAAAAGTCTCGAAAAAAGGCTTTGATGAATATTTTTCAAATGAAATTATTTCCAGTAATCAAACTTCAATAGTTTGAAAATTAACGAAAAAAAAACTCCTAAGTTTCGCAGAAATTACCCAGACGGAAATTACTGGACCGCTGAGCTTATTAGCCTATTTTAGGAAAAATAATGTGAAATTATTAAAATATTTAATTTAAAAAATATATAGCAGACAAATCGCAATAACAAGTCCTAAATATTCGTGGTATTACAGACCTTATTCAGTTACCACAGATCTTTATTTGTACTTTCTAGCAGTGCCCGCGACATCGTCCACTTAAACAGTTGACGTTGACTGTACATTTATTTTGATGGTCAAAAACCAGGTTAAAAAAAAGTTTAATATTTAAAAATAACATCAGTGCAGTAACTACTATCGTAGACCACACAAATGAAAAGTCGTTCGGGCGGTTGGAATTGATATATCCTTATCCTTACATAGTATTAAACAAAATCGCTTCCCGCGTCTGTCTGTCCGTCTGTACGCTTAGATATTTAAACTACGCAACGGATTTTGATGCACTTTTCACTATCATTCAGATAATTTCTTCCGGTAGATTTATAGGTATGATACATGCATGTTATATTTACAGAAAATATAAAAAGTCAATGTTTCGTAAAAAAATAGAATTTTGAGCGCTTTCATTGCTAACGCAGATTAAACTTTACGAGATATGTCAAAATGTTGTACTGTGGAATTATGTATTTTAAAAATATATGCAAAAAAGTCCGGGATGGCATATATCTATATCCTACGGATAATCCACAGTGACCATTTTTATGCAATTGATATGCATTTTTTTTTGCGGGTTATACTTTCGAATTAAAGTATTTATTTACGTTGCGCATTTAATGTGATAAAATTTGCCTTTAAAGCAAATCATTATCTTTAATATTTTACCAAAAATCAGTATTCGCGATGCCGATGTCGTGCACGGACGGCCTCGGCAGCGCTTGCCTATAAATAGCGCGTTGCAGCCCGCGCGTCACCCTATGCCATTGTATGATTTGCAGCGATCGCACGCGTTTATCGGAACCCTCAAGCAAGTAAAATAAAAACGTGCTTTTCAGCACGACACTATAAACCGAAAAAACAGCTGTATGCATTGTATATAAAGTCATCCTGTAGTATATTCATCACGTAGATATTGTAAAAGTGAAAAAAACTGAATAAGGTCAAGAGAGGTCAGTTGGATCAGCCGCAATGTAATGTTTAACATGTTGGCAAGATAAGCCGAACATGCATATATGATATGTGGTTATGGTAAATACCACAAAAAAGATATGAATATGACACAAAAAAGATATGGTATGGTGATAATTTATACACTCGAGCATCATATAGGATATACTTTTTATCTGAATATTACAGATTTTTAAAAAACTTAGTATACGATATTGGTATTGCCAACGCCATCTATTAGCGTTTTTAGAAAACTTTATGTCATAGATATTTGTGCGATTGCTATGCCGGCTGGGGGTAGATGCAGTTTATTTTGGCTTGTTGCTTGCGAACGGTGAACCAGTCGGTCGTCAACCTCCGAAGATTCGAGTCGTGCTCATGACAATTACAGCGACGTTCGTGAATTACTAATGTATAATCAGTTGTCCGTGACAACTTCGTAAAATATTTAATATATTTGGCGTTAATTTTGTAGAAATTCATTATTCACAATTAAATGAAACTACGTGATGTAGTATTATTTCTATTTTCTTTAATTTCTTTACCACGACCTAGGTTTCGTTGTATTACAACATCTTCAGGTGGGATATTAGCAAAGTTTAACTCTTAGGAACATCCAACAGCATTTATATGTTTATTATTTATTAGCATTACACAATGGCGGAAGCCGGGTTTGTGCGGGTTTTTCTACTGCTTATGTTAGTGAGTTTATTGCAGGGGTTTATTGTTTATCGCGGTGTAGGTTTTATTATATTTCCGAGAGTTATACGATATACCGATTATTACATACACCGGAACGTTTGCATTGTACAACCTCACACAATAACAACAATTGAATTTATTACCCTCACTAAAATACTGTTATATCGTATAACTCTCAGAAATATAATAAAACCTACACCGCGCCCCTGCAAGAAACTTACTAACATAAGCAGTCGAAAAACCCGCACAAACCCGGCTTCCCCTATTGTGTTTGAAACATATAAATGCTGTTGGGTGTTCCTAAGAGTTAATCTTTGCTAATATCCCACCTGAAGATGTTGTAATACAACGAAACCTAGGTCGTGGTAAAGAAATTAAAGAAAGTAGAAATAACACTACATCATGTAGTTTCATTTAATTGTGAACTTCGTAAAACTTAACAAGGTCATCATTGTGCCCGTGCATCTGCCAGCCGAACCCTGGACCAGAGGAGCCATCCAGCAGGCGAATGTTGTATTTGTCTTTGGTTAGGTATAGCAGAACGCGCCCCAAAAATTTTATAAAAATAAAAATAAAACAGAATAATAGTGAATAATATTAATAGTTTCGACAGGTCAGTTGAATCAGCCGTAATGTAATGGTTAGCATGTTGGCACGGTACGTCAAAGACACGGGTTCAATTACCACCGACTGATCATCATCATATATATTAATACGCTAAGGTTAAGATGTTACTCTCCCTTTTTAGAAAAAACCTCACAACTAATCCACATAAATTATATATCATTTTATAGATAATTGCTTGCTCTACCGGCATCCACAACTAAAAAAATTATTATTGCTATTGTTTTTGCAAATTAATTAATTATTAAAATTATATACACAAAACAGCAATGCTGCCATCTAACGGCTTAACGTCAATACGATTGACGGTCGGTAAAATTTTTGTTTAATTTCAAATCCACTCACGTATAAATAAAGTGGCGCTTTAGCTCAATGCTTTTGATACTTGCGCCTCTATATGTCAATTTTAGTAAAATATTTGTTTGATCTGTCATCTGAGCTTCATAATGGAATAAAAACGTAATAAGCAGTGTGCAAAATTAGAAATGAATTGAATACCTGCAATCAATTTTGATTCATTAAATTGACTCTAAACACTCTGTTGTAACTAATATGATAGCTGTGAGTTCATTTTCTCATGTGTAAATATTTATAATCTACCACGCAAATTGATATAATGCGAAGACTTCGCACGGGTCACGCTAGTTGACTATTAATTTATATAGTCCACAATAATGGTTACTCAACTGTCATTGTTAAAAGAATGTGTGATTTAGCAACGAGGAAATGGCATTCAACTCTAAAAGAAAAGAAGGTTAAGACATTTTTTCTTTTAGTGTGAGAACTGTTTTATATATCTCTTGATTATCTCCCTTCCAGAGATATATCTCTTGATTACCTCCTTCTAGAGATATATCACTTGATTAACTCCCTTCTAGAGATATATCTCTTGATTACCTCATTCTAGAGATATATCTCTTTGATTATCTCCCTTCCAGAGATATATCTCTTGATTACCTCCTTCTAGAGATATATCTCTTTGATTAACTCCCTTCCACGATTATAATTCTTATGCAGCTATTGATATAATTCTTATGCAGCTATTGGCTATTGATTAATCAATATAGCAATTTTTTTTAATAAATTCTCTATTTATTAAAATAAATATTTTGTTATTTTTTGAACACTGTTCTTGTAAAATATCATTCATATCAATTGTAAAACAGAATTTTATCGCACAGATATTTGTTCTTGTAAGAACATTATTTACTATAACGGGTTTTTTTTAATTCATTTAATGTAACTAAAGTCGTTTTTTTATTATTAAGTCATTCCATTCAAACATGCACGTACATGTTTGGTACCTGTTATGACAGGTTGCTCGAAATATTGATGATAATGTTTGGTAATTCTTTAGTGTACTTTAGTGCGTTCATCTGTCAGTACATATTTTACATATATTTTAAATGGATTGAAATAAATTAATTAATTCAATTAGTGAGTTTGACCAAGGCAATTTTATTAAATTTGGTGTTCTTTTAGACAAAAGTACAAATAACGTTCATAAGGTTCTTATAAAATCGTTAGGTGGTTCCGCGTATTCTATAAGGACAATACTATTTTGGATGAAAGCTTTTCACAAGGGCAGAGTTTCTACAGAAGAGAGTCGAGGAGGGCCTCACCACTTGGCACCTGAACACAAAAAAGCGGTTCGCCGCTGTGAAAGAGAAGTTACATGAAAGAAGAGACTTGATTGTGGCCGATATTTCCCGTAAACTTCATATTCCAGAAACAAGTGTGCATCGAATATTGACAAAAAATTGAATATTCAGGAGGTGCTGGGGAAGCGGATAGCCCATGTTCCCACTGAACGGATTGTCGAAGAGCGTTATAATGCTGTTTCTAGAAACCTCCTCCTAATAAGGCAACACCCACACTATCTGCGCGGTTGGAAATTTTAATAACGTTTGAGAATATAATTGAGAAAAATATACGCGTAAGTTTGAATGGAATGACCTAATATTACACTTAGCTAAACATAATTAGGGTTAATATATATTTACTATTTTGAAAAGTATTTTTGAAGTAAAACTTTTTTACGCTCGCTTGACTTGGGGAGTAAACTGGTGAATGCGTGACGAGAGCGTTACGAAAAGTGTAATCGGGCGAGGCAAACGGAAGTTGATAGTTATATCTCCTATATAAGTTACTGAAGACAGAAAGAGAGACAGTTACGTTTCGTATATTACTGTAGGGACAAGAGAGAGGTGCGAGCACACATTTTCTGTCTCTCTTTCTCTCATAGCCAGTTATGTTCGTATATCTAAGACACAGTGTAAGCCTATTGTCTGTATCACACTGTAGGAGCGAGAGAGAGTAGTGCGCGCGCATATTTTCTTACTCACTTCCTCTCATAGCCAGTGCATGAAAAAAAAAGTATATATATATATATATATATATATATATATATATATATATATATATATGTTATCGAGTTTGCTAGCGTTACGCGAACGGTCATTTTTTTATTATTTTGTAATTTCATTTCGTTCTTGAACAATTTTATAAATTATAATTTTGTTCAATACATTAAATATTCTACGTTTAAAGTGAATAAAATTGTAAATTCATTTTAAAGTTCATATTTTGTGAATTTGAAGTTTTACTTCAGTCGTGTGGTCTAAAGCACACTCGTTTATTATCATACGAATATTTGATTTTCCAAACCGAACTTAGTCCCAATCGATTCGGATAATCGACTCCCTACTGTACATATATCCTACATATACCAATATCCTACATATATCCATAGAAACATACAGGCATACTTCTCTTTACGACTTCCCTTTAACTGGCTGATTAGTTCCTTTATTTCCAATAATAAATAGAAAGTTTAAATTACATATTTTCAATCTTTTTCTGAAACGTTTTCCACAATATCACTTGTATTTCAATTTTTCCTATTCAGAATAATGTGACGAAAACACCCATAAGGAATGTTATGGAAAAAACGCCATGTCAACGAGTAAGGACGTTGGTTAACCGAACATCGCTAGTGATGTATCATTTCTAAAAACGGTTTTATTTTCTCGTAATAAATGTACTGAAGGTATTTTATGAAAAAAATTTAAAACTTTTTCAAAATTTCCGCTCTGTAGACGATTATCTTGGCTACTGTGAAACTGTTCAGTTTTTCCACATTTATACAAAATATTTTATGTTATTACAATCTGTAGTTTTTCTATCGAAATTCATTGAGTAAAACTCGATAAAAAACAATTTTCGTCATTATTTTGATTATATTTTCTCTTGATTCGATCTGATGATTTAAAGAGGGCGTTTTAATTAATACCATAAATACCAAAGTAACATTGTTTGTTCCACTTTCACTGCTCATAACTTTAAATAATTTTCATGAAATTCGACATAAATATAAAATGGGAATAAACACAGAATAGCTTTTACCTTGGTAAAATCTAATTCCAGATGAGCTGCGGGGAATAAGTGTTAAATAAACATTAAAAAAAATTTTAAAAAACCTGTTTATACCGTAACTAAAAATTAATTTAAACCATAATGTTAGTTTAAATTAATTTTTAGTTACGGAATAAATTTTTGAATATAGTTAGAATTTCGTCCGGGTAAAGACCTTCTCCAGCTTTTTCCAGCACTCATGGTATGTATGTAGCAGAAGTCGTCCATTCCTCTGTTCCCATTTGTTTTTTTATCTCGTCCACCCAGCGTGTGCATTGTCTACTTTGTCTTATTCTGCCCGTTGGTCCCTTCCATAGCATTACTATCTTTATCCATGTGACTTCGTGCCTCCTGGTAACGTTACTTGTTCAATGTCATATTATTTTCATGCAGCGTGTTCTAGAGCATCCATTACTTTCGTCTTCTGTATTATTTTCATATGTATAATCTTAATCATAAGTTTCGCTCTGAAAATACGAATCTAGGCAATAGTTATTGTCTTTTTTGCTTCTTTTGTGTATTACCAAGTCTAATAACTATACAGAAGAAGTATTATCATACACATAAATATACGTCAATGCCGCAGGCTCAACGTATTATGCAAATAAATAAATATATTTCAATTTCCAATATTTTCCACGATCCACTGTGCGTGCAGTGGATACAGTTTTCCACAGTGCTGAAGGTAACATTCGCTGTGTTCGAAGGAACTACTTTGTATCCGGAAGTCATATTTTCCGCCGGCACCTAGACGCGAGTTTCCGGTCTAGACGTGTGCTTTGTGGAGCTTCCTGTTTTCACGCATAGGTATAAGTCTATGTTTACTAGTAACATGTTATGTATAGACGTTTAGGTGGAATTTTCGACCACAGAGAAATAAACTTCAAAAATTAATAGACAATTTCAGTTTTCCCCAGTAACTAGTGATTATAATTTTCTCATTTCCGTCCGGATGTCACAGGCTTATAACTTGGTCTTTTCTCATCTCTTTACGATGAAAGGAGATGGATAAAATACCATATAGTGTTGGGCCCAGATGTTACAAGAACAAAAAAGACAAAAAGATTAAATGAAAAAAAAATGTACACGTCAGCTCCGACGTGCGTCTGGGATTTACTTCTTAAGTACTATTTTCTTGGAATGTATAAAATAGGTAACACTGTATATAAATATAAATATCAATATAATTAAATGTAAATGGAAAATTCTTTAATAAAATGATGCTGACAATATAATTATTTTCAAGTAAAACACAAATGAACAAGATCAAATTTGTACAATAAAATTAAAAACATTTAGTAACGTGTCTGATGTAAGAAGTTAAAATTAAAAGAGACTTTTTAATTTTCTAGGATAGAAGATGCCAAATATACACACATTATGACATTTAATGATTACGCCTTGATATAAGCGAATGATAGTATACTATGTGTGTCACACTCCGTTATTGCGATTACGCCATAAGAAAATGCCAAATAAATATCTCACTCTAAAGATACGTAGAAATGTTGCGCGGAGAGGTCACTTAACGGTTACACTTTTATTAACGCTCTGAACTTTTGATTTTACTCCTCATAAAACTTCATACCGGGCGCTATATGTAAAAATCGATTCTTAAGGAGTAAACTCAAAAAAATCTCGTAGAGTTTTATTTAATTTGTCAATCAGATAAATGAGGATTGTGTTTTTTTAAGAAAAGTCAGGTTCTTTTTCATAATAATTTGTAAATGCTATTTCTACGGAATCCTTTGAATTCTTTAAACAACAAAATAGTTGTCGAAAGAAAAACACGTAAAACTTTTAAAGAGCGACAAAGATATTCATTTTGACTACAATAGGATTATATTTTTAACCCCTTCAGGTAATGCCCACACGTTTAAAAAGCGATCTACGTTGATTCAAAAACTTGTTATATACTTTGTTAGATTTTTCTTAATATTTTTATTTCCCATTAATAATTTTTAATATATTAAAATTAGAATATACACGCATTTATGCACACAGTTTTTTTTTGCTTTCGATTACGATCCCCAATTGTTATTTGTTTTTGCACTTTCCTGATGGTCGGTTGATGAATTGTTTGGTTTTTTACATACCGAAAAATGTCCGCCTTTTTAAAATTAATTCTATTTCTGTAACGTTAGCCCCGTTATCCCTGTCTCCTTTATATTTGACAGGGTACTTCCCCTATTTGTTTGAATATTTCTTTTCGGTAGACCCATTTTTGAATGTGGGGTATTATAAAATGTTACATAGTATATTTAAATTCAAACGGGTTAAATAATGTTTAAAACTAAATTAAATACAAGAAAACGTGCCAAATATGGGCCAAGACCATTGAGATATTATTTTCATAGTGGCATCATACGCGCTCGGTCAGTGAGTAGCTGAATTGCGGTCCAGTGACCGCAATTACATTAGTCATTCGCTAGCGTTCGATTCGTCTACATGTTTTTGAAATTTGCGTTAAAAAGCGATAGAGGAAAATAAATGATGTAAATAAACATTTTTGGGACAAAATCGATTTTACTTTTTAATGCTTTCACAATAACTCTGCGTGCATTTGCGCAAAAATATATAAGATAATCAGTGCGAAAAGGTAAACACTACCTTCTCTTTTGGTTCTCCATGCGAGTAAGATAAAAGAAGATAGAAGAAATAAAAGTATCGCCGTAAATAACCGAAAAAATACGATGACTGCCGAACGATTAGTTTTAATATAATTCTAATTCGATTTTCTAGGAAAATAATATCTCAATGGTTGAGGCACGGCCTCCATAGTTGTTAAATTTAAAAATTATAATATAATGCTAGTAGTAAGAATTTTTTCAGATTTTTCAAATACATAGTCAAAAATTGGGAGGGGGTTTGGTGGTACGTATTTTATGTTACTTTGAAACTTAATATTAAGCATATCTTAAAATGGAAAGTGTTAAATGAAACCTAAACTTTATTTTAAAAAACTTCTAATGATGATTACCCCACAAAATAGGCAACACCAAATGGTTTTTTGTTCATCCCCACTTTTTACTAAGAGTTCTTACTTAATTGAAATTATGATTCATCATCAAGCTTCTTCTTCGCTTTCGTGATGCTCTTGATAGAGCGGCCGTGGTCACCACATGTTGCTTTTCAGGGGTTCACGATGTCTATCCATCTTTATCTGTCTGCTTTACTCGTACGAGGGGTGCCTCCAACATATTTGATCTGATCAGTCCATCGCATTTGCGTCCGTTTGCACGCTCTGGCATTCTCTACTGCTTACTATACGACAAGATGCTCTATGGAGCTCCTGTCCAGTCGTGAGACATGAAAAACGAATTCTTATGGTATTGTTACATCCGTTCGAAATTTGGCACAGAATATTTCAAGTAGTCTATTCCAGTACCATATTCCCAGGAAGTCTATATTCTTCTCAATTTTTGTCTCCCACATTTCTGAAGAAATCTCTTGTTATTGATAAAACTAGCTTGAGACTCGACTAATAGAACCATATTTTAGCCCTTTGACAGATTAAGATTTACATTTAAGAGTTAAATGCATACAAATAAAATCTATGAATGATTTGAAAAAAGGTTTTAAGGATGTCACTACTTTGAAGACAAATTTCTTCAACGTTAAGTTTTACGTTCGAATCAAGTTGGCTGCTTGAAATTTGAGGTGTTTTTGCTAAGGTTCAGCTGCTAATATAATGTCATAACTTTTATTTATCTTTTGAAAGGACATAATAACTTTTGAAAGTGTATAACAAGTCCCTCTGCAGTATGCATACTCTGTGAACAAGTAGCATTTTTCTGAACTCAGACTTTGTTATTTAAAATCTAGTGATACGAATGTCTGAAGTATGTTTGGAGAAGAATTCTAATGTGTATTATCTATTAACCCTGATGAGAACAAAATAAGTATTTTTAAAAATAATGAACAAATAATGCGATGTATATGGTTGTTAGTGGCGACTTTGTTTTTGGAAATTCTGAAGGATAAAAAGAAAGAAGACAATGTGATAAAGCATGTTGCTGATGAAAAAGTGTCACTCTAACAAGTTCTACTCTATGACCCAATTTAAATACCATATTTACGAGTATAAATACTAGTAAAATCTGTATGCGTATTAATCCGTAGGTAATATAACCTACGGATACAAGAGGTTTTTGGCTAAACTGTCTGTGACTATTGAAAAAAAAGGAGTATAGAACGCCCACCGCATTGTGGCACGTCAGTTTCCACATCAGTCCACTTAGAACAGATATGTGATGCTTTGATAGCTTGCTAACTTTGAGCTTGAGTTTACTTATAAGGCTGGAGCACACCAGAAGTGTTGTATGTACAACACAGTACATCTGCAGCGCTTAGCGTTACATCAAATGTCACACCAGTCAGGTGTCTCACGGTGGACTTTTGTAAACATGACCGAGGATGACATGTGTATTATTTATGACGAAAGATGGTTGGAAAGAAGCTCATCTAATGAAGGACTGCGCTTCTATCTACCCGATAATCATCAGAAAGGAAAAAAAATTGCCGTGCATTGCACAAAGGAAAGGGCATAGCTTATACCGACAAGTGGTGTCAAGACTGGTTTTAATAGTGCTGTGCTTTACGTCTCGGCCCTTTTTACACAAATTAGTTAAACCTCAAATATTGTATTTTTGTAATTTGTATTGCTAAGTTCGTAAATACCATCGCATGTTACCTTTTCCTTCATTTCGGTCCAGTGTGATATTCAATAGAGAGAGGCATACGATACAACGTGATCACAGGGCAGCACGTTTATGACGTTGCCATTCTGCTACCGCATTCGCGCATCCTTTTTGTCGCCAAACGCGTATAAAAGGTCGTGTTATTGTCGTTGCTATCGTGTGGCACTTGTTTGAATAGTTTGATATTAGCTTGTTAGTTTTTGGTGTAGTGTGATTTATTTTAATACATTTTAGTTGTATTTACTCGATACTCGGAAATTAGTTTTGTCCAGTCGATTGGTTTTAATTTAATTATAAAAAGTGGAGTCGTCTTTGATAAGAACCCTATACAGCGAGAGATTTTCTTGAAGGGGGAGGGGGGGTGTTCTACTTTTTTGGCCGGAAAGAATGTGAAATACTCGTATTTCAGAGTTTCTCTGAAAGGAATAAATAGTTGAATATACTTATATTGCATATAAAAAATGTCAAAAATTTAGGTCCATTTGAGAGGCAAAGCAAGTTGCAATGAGACGTAGTGAAAATTGATCTAAGGTAAAAAAAGTAGTGAAAATTGATCTAAGGTAAAAAAATCAACGAGTTTTGTAAAATTAAAAAAAATTACGAAGAACTTTAAAAAGAAAATCTGCAATAATTTTATGACAATACAAAGGTGTTTTTGGGTGGTTATAATTAACTCAAATTTTATTAAATGTTTTCAGACTGGTCCACCCTTTGCATACATATGTATAGATTACAGAACTAGTCAATTTTTTATTTCAGATAATTTTTCAAGACCAAAAGTCCCACTATCTGCCGACCTCGCCAGATTTCACTATCTATTTAATTAATTGCTTTTTCTATGGATTTAAAAAAGTTTAGATTTTTCTTTTATCATAAACAAACGTAAATCTAGTATATTTAGAAAAAACACATTTGCAGACTCCATAATTAATGGTCATTCTCAACACCCTTGGTCCCATAAGTTAGTAGCCTTTCATTCGATGATTCACAGAGCTTTAACCATCCCTCTAGAAAAACCTAATTTACATAAAGAAATAAAAACTATAAAACAAATCGCAGTTAATTATAATTATAACCCATCAATTGTCACAAAACTGTACAATAATAAATTAATAATAAAGAAAAAAAAAATATATATATACATATGAATAAATAAAACCGGAGATATGTCGAATTAGTGGTAAAACCTTGTTCTAACTTTCAGATACCCCTGCTTTTGTATAAATATATTACCGAGAATAACTTTCATTTAATTTTATTACATACACCGGAACATTTGCATCGTACAACCTCACATAATAACAACAATTGAATTTATTACCCCCACTAAAATACTGGTATATCGTATAACTCTCGGAAATACAATAAAACCTACACCGCTCCCCTACAATAAACTCACTAACATAAGCAGTGGGAAAACCCACACAAACCCGGCTTCCGTTATTGGGTTTGAAACATATAAATACTGTTGGATGTTCCTAAGAGCTAATCTTTGCTAATAGCCCACCGGAAACGTTGTAATAACCTAGGTCGTGGTAAAGAACTTAAAGAAAGTAAAAATAATATTACATCACGTAGTTTCAATTAATTGTATATAAAAACTTTCAAACATATTCATAGTCTTTATTCACATTTTTTTGAGACACTGTTTTTAACCCAACAAAATAGAAACCCGTCTTAACAACATTTTGATCTTTTACTCTAATTATAAATAGAAAATATATTTATTTGCCATTGCAATAAAAATATTCGTGGTCTTCATTTTGAAGTCCTATGACTTTACGACCGCACCGCGCTCCGTGTCTGAAGCATAGAATTAATTTTCGTAGTAGATTAAATCTGTGTTCTGAAGTCTCCGGAGCTAAGCTGCATATACTGATTGGCGTTTAAAGTTAAGTTTTACTAAAAACAAAAAGTGTTAGTTAAAAACGAAAAATGAGTGGGCTTTAGTAAAACTTCAAATTCACAAAATATGACCTTTAAAATGAATTTACAATTTTATTGCATATATATATATATATATACATATATATATATATATATATATATATATATATATATATATATATATATATTTCATGTACTGGCTATTAGAGGAAGAGAGAAAGAAAATGTGTGCTCTCTCTCTTGTCCCTACAGTAATATAGGAAACGTAACTCTCTCTATTTCTGTCTTCACTAACTTATATCTCCCTCTCAAGTTCCGTTCGCCTCGCCCGATCACACTTTTCGTAACGCTCTCGTCACGCATTCACCAGCTTACTTCCCAAGTCAAGCGTGCGTAAAGAAGTTTTACTTCAAAAATTACTGAAAATTAAATGATTCTTTAATTTATTAGTAATATTTCAAAATAATATATATACTCCAGAATCCAATTTGTTTACGTCACTCAAGAAAATCGATGTCGTTCAAGAGAGGTTTTTATTCATATTGTTTTGATTGATACAGTATAGAAACCGTAGGTAATTTTATATATAATTATAAAAAAAAAATTGTAGGCTATATAATAAATCAAATCATAATTTAACAAAACAATTTTTAATTAAAAGCGAAAATAAATTGGAACCTACTAAAACACAAGTAATAGATTAGCCGCCATTTTGAATGGAGACCTCCGGTGATTATGGTGCGCATAGACAAGGATTATAATTAGCGGAAGTGGCGCGCAATAGGATGTAAGATGGCCGTCTGATTTATCACTTCCGAGCCAGCGCGGTAGGGTGTGGGTAGTCGGTGAAAAGTGCGAATTTTCTTTGGATAGACACTGTTTCCTGCTTAAGATAGATTATTCGCCTCTAAATAAATTGTTTTGTGTATTTACAATGTCATATACTTACCTTAGAGTGAGCGGCGAAATGGAACAAAATAGAGTATGGCTTTTGTGGAAAGCGACAAGGATCTTACTCCTAAGTTATACAGCAAACGAGTTATTAATGGAACTGTATTGCTAAAATATACAAAGATTTTATATGCAAAAAGAACTTGTAATATGAAAATTTCATTTATACTTAGGCACATATACACATTTAAGTGTTTGTATTAAACTATTTACAAATATTAGTAATTTCACGAGGGTAAAACTATAGTTAATTCCACAAAAACTGTAAGAATAATTGAAATATTAGAATTTAGTTTATAATTGGGCACATATACACATTTAAGTGTTTGTATTAAACTATTTACAAACATTAGTAATTTCACAAGGGTAAAACTAACGTTAATTTCTCGAAAATTGTAATAATAATTGAAATAGTAGAATTCAGTTTATACTTAGGCACATATACACATTTAAATGTTTGTCTTAAACTATTTACAAATATTAATAATTTCACAAGGGTAAATCCATCGTTAATTTCTTGAAAACTGTAAGAATAATTGAAATACTAGAATTTAGTTTATACTTAGGCACATATACACATTTAATTGTTTGTATTAAACTATTTACAAATATTACTAATTTCACAAGGGTAAATCCATCGTTAATTTCTTGAAAACTGTAAGAATAATTGAAATACTAGAATTTAGTTTATACTTACATATACACATTTAATTGTTTGTATTAAACTATTTACAAATATTAGTAATTTCACAAGGGTAAAACTATCGTTAATTTCTCGAAAACTGTAAGAATAATTGAAATACTAGAATTTAGTTTATACTTGGACACATACACATTTAATTGTTTGTATTAAACTATTTACAAATATTAGTAATTTCACAAGGGTAAAACTATCGTTAATTTCTCGAAAACTGTAAGAATAATTGAAATACTAGAATTTAGTTTATACTTGGACACATACACATTTAATTGTTTGTATTAAACTATTTACAAATATTAGTAATTCCACAAGGGTAAAACTATCGTTAATTTCTCGAAAACTGTAAGAATAACTGAAATACTAGAAATTAGTTTATACTAGGCTCATATACACATTTAAGTATTTGTATTAAACTATTTACAAATATTAGGAATTTCACAAGGGTAAAACTATAGTTAATTTTGATATTGAATATATTTGGCGTTAATTTTGTAGAAATTCATTATTCACAATTAAATGAAACTACGTGATGTAGTATTATTTCTACTTTCTTTAATTTCTTTACCACGACCTAGGTTTCGTTGTATTACAACATCTTCAGGTTGGATATTAGCAAAAATGATGATGAATCTTTGCTAATATCCCCCCTGAAAATGTTGCTATACAACGAAACCTAGGTCGTGGTAAAGAAATTAAAGAAAGTAGAAATAATACTATATCACGTAGTTCCATTTAATTGTGTATAGTTAATTCCTTGAAAACTGTAAGAATAATTGAAATACTAGAATTTAGTTTACATTTAGGCACATATACACATTTAAACGTTTGTATTAAATATTTACAAATATTAGTAAATGCACAGCGGTAAAACTATCGTTAATTTCTCGAAAACTGCAAGAATAATTGAAGTACTAGAATTTAGTTTATTCTTAGGTACATATACACACTTAAGTGTTTGTATTAAACTATTTACAAATATTAGTAATTTCACGAGGGTAAAACTATCGTTAATTTCTCGAAAACTGTAAGAATAATTGAAACAGTTTTCCGATAAACTTTAGGTAAAATTCTAGTAACGCTAGTATTCCGTAACTTAAATTTTAGTATTTTTTAAGATGGAGGAAATGGAGGAGATTGCGAGGTATGCTTAAGAGATATTATTTTCAGTAATATCTCCAGAAGTTTATTATTTAAAAATATGTTGAATATTTATAACTCTCCATATGTACCCTACATAACAGTTAAAATATGAAAAAAAACGCAGGTAAAAACACTAAAATAAAAAATACAATAACATACTCGTATTTATATTAAACTACTCTCAAATAAAATTTTAAACACTAACTGTGCATCAGTGATTCCCAAAGTGGTCCAGGTGGATCCCCAGGTATCCACGGGGGCTCGACGGGGGTCTACGTTGGTGTTTGGGAATATAGTAGTAATATAGCAGGAGGGGGTAAACCGAAACCAGTAAAATTTTGAAAGTGGTCTACGAGAAAAAAAAGTTTTGGAACCTCTGCTGTATACGCTTGAAATATTACATTGATTATATACAATTATATTATATTATACCCAAATAAAATATTAATAAAAAATAAAACATATTTCTTGAAACGATGCACTCCGTGTTAGACGGTGAACTCGCTTGGTCATGCTGAAGGTAGCCAAGTTTACCCAAACAGTGGACTCGCTTGACCGATGCCGTAGAGAGCTGAGTTTACCCGAATAATGAACTCGTTTGGCCGATGCCGTAGGGAGCCGAGTTTACCCGAACAATGAACTCGTTTGCCCAATTTCGAAGCGAACTGAGTTTATCCGATTCAGCGTCACCGATCCGAGCGTGACAGCTCTGTTTCGTTCGCTGCTCAGAAAAAGTGCGCATGGTGCGCCTAAAGAAGTTTTCACTCCAAGATTAAGTACATAATTTGTTCCTTCTCAAATTCCCGAATATTGGTTTTTCTTCGCTTTCTTTGGGTTATATCGCCTCAATAGGTGTATTTTTCTTAATCATTGTATTTAAATATATACAGATGCAGGATGTATTCATATGTGGTATACATAAATATATACTTGTGTGTGTGTGTATAATAATCTGGATATGAATTGTATATTCTACTGTATACATGTATAATTTATGTATTAATGTATATATGGTACAGGTACTAGCTATAAACTGGATATATCAGTGTTGTTTATAGCATAACTGCACAAGCCGAGCTAGTCACAATCTTATGGATAACTCTCTTTGTTTTCAAAATTAATTTTGCCCATATTCTTTTTTTGTATTTATATAAATTTTATTTGCAATAAATAAATATTATTAATGTTATAAATATTTTTGAGTTTTAGCTAATAATGTATGTAAATTAAAGTACTTTATCGGTATGCAAAATTTGAAGGTATTAACGCAAACAATATCAGACAAAAAGGGCTGTGACAGACGGACAGCCGAACGGACGCCTGAGTGATCTAGTAAGGGATTGTTTTAAACTAAATATAATAAAAAATGTAATAATGTATGTAAATTAAAGTACTTTATCGGTATGCCAAATTTGAAGGTATTAACGCAAACAATATCAGACAAAAAGGGCTGTGACAGACGGACAGCCGAACGGACGCCTGAGTGATCTAGTAAGGGATTGTTTTAAACTAAATATAATTAAAAATGTAATAATGTATGTAAATTAAAGTACTTTATCGGTATGCCAAATTTGAAGGTATTAACGCAAACAATATCAGACAAAAAGGGCTGTGACAGACGGACAGCCGAACGGACGCCTGAGTGACCTAGTAAGGGATTGTTTTAAACTAAATATAATAAAAAATGTAATAATGTATGTAAATTAAAGTACTTTATCGGTATGCAAAATTTGAAGGTATTAACGCAAACAATTTCAGACAAAAAGGGCTGTGATAGACGGACAGCCGAACGGACGCCTGAGTGATCTTGTAAGATTTTGTTTTAAACTAAATATAATTAAAAACGTAATAGTTGTTGTCGATGCTATGATAGTGGTCACGTTTTTTATACGACTGTTATTGCAGTATACTCTTTACTGCCGTATTGCCAAACTTATTGACTTAAATAAAAATGTTACAATAATAATGAACTATTTCTTTTGAATATGAATAATTCTTTAAATGAAGCTTTTAATTAATGTGCATAATTTATTAAAAATTGCAACAAGTCATCTTTGTAATCTAAAATGTTTTATACACATAACGATGTATATTTTTTTACTAAAGTTCCTTGTATGGAAATAATTACAAGATTTGATCAATAGATGGTATTAAGATAGCGTTATAAGTCGCTAAAATATTATGAAATTATTTTTCAGCTTTCATCTATCGACAGAAGAAAAATCTTCAAGTTAAAACTAAGTAAAATACTTATTTATACGAAAGCCAGCATCTTATATAGCAAACGGATGTCATAAACTTGCATTAAAGTATATAAAGAGTATGGCATAAAGTCTGGATCTACTTGTGAACAAATATCTTAAATAACACATCTATAAAGATATTAAAAATGCCAAATTAAGTTTGTCCGTTATGTTTTCACGACTAAAGTTATAAAAACAATAATTAATTTTGACACACTGGTGAGTTTAAATCTTAAGGATGTGACGTCGTAAAAAATTAATATGACGAATGCCCTCAATGGACGGATTACGTTTTTTTATTGGACCTTACATGTCGCCCCACTCCCAGCCCCCTTCCTTGATGTGGGTGTCAAATCAAAGAATTGGAAATACGGACAAAAACAAAATTTACGAATATGTATTTTCGTAAGTCGTTTCAAAGTGTCACGTTGCTAGTGACATCCCACCAATGTTCTTACAGCACAATTAAATTAAGAGTAAGTTAACACTCACGGAGCCGTGTGCACGTAGGCGATATTGGACAATGTTCTTACTGCACATTAAATTAAAAGTAAGTTCACACTCACGGAGTCGTGTGCACGCAGGCGATATTGGATAATGTTCTCACTGCACAATTAAATTAAGAGTAAGTTCACACTCATGGAGTCGTGTGCACGCAGGCGATATTGGATAATGTTCTTACTGCACAATTAAATTAAGAGTAAGTTCACACTTACGGAGTCGTGTGCACGCAGGCGATATTGGATAATGTTCTTACTGTACAATTAAATTAAGAGTAAGTTCACACTTACGGAGTCCTGTGCATGCAGGCGATATTGGATAATGTTCTTACTGTACAATTAAATTAAGAGTAAGTTCACGCTCACGGAGTCGTGTGCACGCAGGCGATATTGGATAATATTCTCACTGCACAATTAAATTAAGAGTAAGTTCACACTTATGGAGTCGTGTGTACGCAGGCGATATTGGATAATGTTCTTACTGCACAATTAAATTAAGAGTAAGTTCACACTTACGGAGTCGTGTGCACGCAGGCGATATTGGATAATGTTCTTACTGTACAATTAAATTAAGAGTAAGTTCACACTTACGGAGTCCTGTGCACGCAGGCGATATTGGATAATGTTCTTACTGTACAATTAAATTAAGAGTAAGTTCACACTCACGGAGTCGTGTGCACGCAGGCGATATTGGATAATATTCTCACTGCACAATTAAATTAAGAGTAAGTTCACACTTATGGAGTCGTGTGCACGCAGGCGATATTGGATAATGTTCTTACTGTACATTGAATTAAGAGTAAGTTCACACTCACCGAGTCGTGTGCATGCAGGCGATATTGGATAATGTACTTACTGCACAATTAAATTAAAAGTAAGTTCACACTTATGAAGTTGTGTACGCAGGTGATATTCGATAATGTTCTTACTGCACATTGAATTAAGAGTAAGTTCACACTCACCGAGTCGTGTGCACGCAGGCGTATTGGATAATGTTCTTACTGCACAATTCAATTAAGAGTAAGTTCACACTTACGGAGTCGTGTGTACGCAGGCGATGTTGGCAATGAGCTGTGGGGCTAACTGATAATTTCTTATTAAGAATCCAATTATAAATACCGTTATAGTTTAACTGATGCAATAGCAGTTTTGAGAATGCGGGAGAGGACATTGTCCCAAATTATTTATTTTACATGAAAAGCCATAATATTTACTGGATACAAGTAAATGCTTTTTTTAATAAATTAGATCAGGTTTTGAAATACGTACATATTTTAAAAGCGAGTTCACACTTATGGGGTCGCGTACACGCAGCAGACTTAAGATATCAACTCTAATAATTTCAAAATACTGCCAACGCAATATAAAATACAATATAAACCCATTTTAATCACGTCTCTAAATATTTTCAAAGATCGAGTGAAAAAGTCCTGCCTATCCTGAAACTTTTTCCTTTGTGTCCTTGCCCTTTCCTGGCTTTCCCATCCCAAATCATGTCAACAGTTTTTTTTATTATACTTTTGTATATTTGAAGTTTTTTTACTTATACTATAAAGACTTTTTATTGTAAAATCTCTTACAGTCTACCAACTAAATTTCAATATAAATTGTTATGGTTGACTGGAAGATATTGCTCATGTAGCAATAAGTCCGCCATATGTATTATACATAAAGTTTATAAATTTTTAGGTGGGATATCGTGGATAATGGTACCAAAAGTCTTCATCTAATGGTTGTATCAGTAATGGACCATAAGCAAGTTAAAGAGTGGCTCGATCAATCTTTAATGACGTTTATACAGCACACTATAAATGTTTCCTGACTTCTGATTTTCCTCTGATGTATGAGGTTCATAAATAGGATAGTGTGCGATATTGGCTTTGTTTGTATTTTTTTTGCAGAAAACAGGCAATGAAGAAGTTTTTTATAGATTGATAATTCGTTCGCTTTTTCTTTTGTTTTTTTTGAACTGACTTGCATTGCGAGTTCATTTTATATCTCTTTTCTTTTGGTTTTTTTTGGAACTAGCTTGCGTTATGAGTTCAAAATGGGTAATATCCTGTCTAATTACCTCTTCTATTCCAGTATTTGGTTTAAAAATCTGGTTATGAGTGCACTTTACGAAAAATAATGTTTAGTGTTTTGTTATATTTTTGAATTGGTTTAAAAATTATTATTGTTCGTTCTTGAAGATTCGTACAGAATTTTATTTAATAAAAAAACGAGTGTGCTTTAGACCACACGACTGAAGTAAAATTTCAAATTCACAAAATATGAACTTTAAAATGAATTTACAATTTTATTCACTTTAAACGTAGAATATTTAATGTATTGAATAAAATGAAATTACAAAATAATTAAAAAATCACCGTTCGCGTAACGCTAGCAAACTCGCAAACGAACTACTGACTGATATATATATATATACATATATATATATATATATATATATATATATATATATATATATATATATATATATATATTTCATGCACTGGCTATGAGAGAAAGAGAGAAAGAAAATATTTGCTCGCACCTCTCTCTCTTGTCCCTACAGTAATATACGAAACGTAACTCTCTCTCTCTTTCTGTCTTCACTAACTTATATCTCCCTCTCAACTTCCGTTCGCCTCGCCCGATCACACTTTTCGTAACGCTCTCGTCACGCATTCACCAGCTTACTTCCCAAGTCAAGCGTGCGTAAAGAAGTTTTACTAAACTTGTTGATTATAAGATTAATGTGCATTACGAGGGTTCTGTATACTTTTATAAGCATGTAAACATTTGAGCGTAAACAATATTTCTATTAAACTATTTACAAATATTAATATTGTTCCTCACAATGTAAACGTATCAATATCTTGCCTAGTATGTCTTGAATATATACATTTAAAAACACAAATTTATTTTTGGTTTGATTTAAGTAAATTTTTATGGAGTTTCTATGAACTGTTTAAAGACCCTACTACATAATGTCATAAGTTGGTCGACTATTACTCGTAAACTAGTAAAGTCTACTTATCTGCGATAATTTTCCGTCAAATTTCATTATATATACTACCATTGTGTATACTTTTTAAATATTTAAAAATAGCGGTTTAGCTGGTAGGGGATGGGGTGCACGTAACTCTAAAAAATGATCATTTCGAAGCTAAATATTTCGTAAACGGATCCCTGTATCGTAAAAATGATCATGGTACACCCATAATATTTTTGAAACACCTGTGCAATGAGGTATCCAAAAAAATTACCCCACTTTACACGTAGGGGAGTTACTACAAATAAACCTGTCAAGCACGAGTGGAACTTGCACTAGGAGGGTTCCGTACGCATTATTAATTTATAAAAATTTAATGGTTCCTAATATTCCTTTTAAACTATTTACAAAATTTTAATTTTTTGAACGAATATATCTCTTACAGGCGTATATTTAAAAAAAATATGAAACTACAAATTACCGATTTTCGGTCTTCTATAAGTACACATTAATATCTACTACAGTTTTGAGCTGAATTATTGAGACGTGTGTGGATATTTTATTGCGTCACTGAAATAAAAGTAGACTCGGTCTAATTTTATGGATACTTTCTGTTGAAGGAAAACTTTTTTTTTATTTTTATTACACAACATCAACAAAATTCCTTTGGCTCTATTATAAACAAGTAATGATTTAAAAATGCCTGAAAACAAAATTTTTACGATTGATAAAAATGAACAGAATGTAATTTTTTTAAATACACTCTGGATTATACTGAGAATTAATTCTATAATTTATATATTTAAGAAGACCAAAAATAGTCTACAATTAACGATTTTCCTTTGCTTGTGCTGTAAGACCTTGCTTCTTTCCAAATTTCTTGATTGTTGGCCAACAGCAAGTACCCTATAGATTTTGATTAATTTGCGAGTTTCAAAGTACGCGGCTTAATGGTCGTATTTTTTTATTGTGTTGACTGAGAAACTTAATTTTTTTACAACTCCAAGAGACCATAGATTTTAGTATTTGATATTAATTTCAACTTCATACATCTATGAGTTCCTGAGAAAAAGGATCTTAACACATAGGCAGACAGACGGGCAACAAAGTGATCTTATAAGGGTTCCTTTTTGTCCTTTTGAGGTACGGAACCCTAAAAAAAATTAAAATTAATTTCCAAATACTATAGGCGCTCCAAGTATATATAACCATGCTAATTAATGGTAGTGATCTAATCATGCCAATAAATGCAAGCTTCATAGCACAACAACTATGCGAATGAAATGGTTGGGAAATAAGACGGACAGACAAACATGGTGAAATTATAATTTATCTACAAAACCCTAAAAAGCGACTTAACAGCGATTTTATTGAAAACCGAAAAACTTCTCCAACCTATGTTAAATGTCTATTAAATTATTAGTTTCTTTGTATTTGATACTTGGCAATTTATATGTCAATTATTTAGTGATGAAAAAAAATAAGTTAAAAAACCATTTGTTGCAAAAAAAAAATTATGTGGAAAAAATTGTAAACAGATTTTCGTAAAATAAATCTCATATGGCCTTTATCAATATCCAGAGCAGTGTTTATTATATATTTTCTTAATTAAAACAATAAAAAACAAGTGGTATTTCCTTCTGATCGGTCTACATATTGCATAAAAAGAATAGAATTAAATAGGTTTAAGCAAAATACTGTTTTTTTTGTAAAATAATGATTTAATATCGAAAAAAAACAAGAACTTTTTTTTTAATTCGCCAAGCTTCTTTCTGCAAAGTTTCAAAGTTTAACAGTGTTTATTATATGTTTTCTTAATTAAAACAATAAAAAACAAGTGATATTTCCTCCTGATCGGTCTAAATATTGCATAAAAATAATAGAATTAAATAGGTTTAAGCAGAATACTGTTTTTTTTTGTAAAATAATGATTTAATATCGGAAAAAAACAAGAACTTTTTTTTTTAATTCGCCAAGCTTCTTTCTGCAAAGTTTAAAAGTTTAACAATGTTTATTATATATTTTCTTAATTAAAACAATAAAAACAAGCGATATTTCCTTCTGATCGGTCTACATATTGCATAAAAAGAATAGAATTAAATAGGTTTAAGCAAAATACTGTTTTTTTTTGTAAAATAATGATTTAATATCGGAAAAAAACAAGAACTTTTTTTTTTAATTCGACTAGCTTCTTTCTGCAAAGTTTAACAGTGTTTATTATATAATTTCTTAATTAAAACAATAAAAAACAAGTGATATTTCCTTCTGATCGGCCTAAATATTGCATAAAAAGAAACGAATTAAATATCTTTAAGCAAAATACTGTTTTTAATAATTAATTAGTATCGAAAAAAAAACAAGAATTTTTTTTTAATTCGACGAGCTTCTTTCTGCAAAGTTTTGGACACAATTCAAAAATAATTTCATATTAAGGATGATTTGCAGTTAAATACGTGTTAAGTTAAATGTATACACAAATATTTAGTTGACGAGAAACAAAACACATCTTTAAAGCATACACCAAGAAGAACTCGATTCATCTATCAATTTTAATTGGATTTATTTGTTAAATATGTACAAGAAATCGTATTTTGATGAAAATTTGACGACCGACATTTACTTAAAGCTAAATTTCGATCAACCTATAGACCGAGATCTTTCACTCGTGGCATTCAGGTTCATAGTACAAACTAATTAATGACAACACGGGAAAACCATGGTAGGAAACTGAAACAGGAAAAACTGTGAATTTGAATAATTTATACACATAATAAAACTGTAACAGAATTAATTCTGTACGTGGAAAATATTTAAAAAAAAAGTGATTAATTTTGCGTATAGAATGATTATAGAAGTTAGAAAACTTTTTTGTTTTTAGACTTTTGCCTATCTGTCTGTCTGTTAATTTGTTTAATGCGCAAAATTTACTGGACGAATTTTGATGAAACTTGATATGGTAATAGTTTATATCCTCGAGCAATATATATAATACTTTCTATCTGTATATTAGAGACAATATGTATATATATATATATATATATATATATATATATATATATATATATATATAATGACCAATAATCATGAAACAAGATTTCACAGCAAAAGAAATTCGGAAGATCGTTAATTTGTAGTTTTACCATATAACTTTCCTTTTTTTTTTGAAATATATGCCTGTGAAAGATTATAATATATATTAGAATATTAGGTACCATTAGGTTTTTAGAAATGCCTAAATGTGTGGAAAACCCTCGTAGTGCGAGTTCCACTCGTGCTTGACAGGTTTATTTGTAGTACCTCCCCTACGTGTAAAGTGGGGTAATTTTTGGTACACCTCATTGCGTAGGTGCATTGGACAAGTGTTTCAAAAATATGAGGGGTGTATCATGAACACTTTTCCTATACAGGGATCCGTTTACGAAATATTTAACTTTGAAATGGCCATTTTTTAGAGTTACTTGCACCCCATCCCCTACCAGCTATACCGCTACTTTTAAATATAATAAGTTATTTATTAAATAAAATTTTGTATGCACCTTCAGAAACGAAAAATAATAAGTTTTAAACCAATTCAAAATGAGAACAAAACGCTAAACAGTATTTTTCGTAATGTGCACTCATGACCAGATTAAACCAAATGGCTACTGAAAAAGTAGGGGTAATTAGACAGGATATTATCCATTTTGAACTCAAAACGCAAACCAGTTAAAAAAAAACACAAAAAAAGGAGAAAGAATTGTCAATCAATAAAAAACTTCTTCATTGCCTGTTTTCTACAAAAACAAATACAAACAATGCCCCTATCACACACTGTCCTATTTATGAATCTCATACATCAGAAGAAATATTAGGAATCAGGAAACATATGCAGTGTGTTATATAAGCATATATATATATATATATATATATATGTATATATATATATATATATATATACATATATATATATATATATATATATATATATATATATATATATAGACCTGGTGAATATTATTGCCAACGCCAACGCCATCTGTTAGCGTTTGTAATAAACTTTATGCTCATAGGTATTGTAAATATAAGTATATGATATATAATAATAGTGATGATAATAATATTAACAGTAATAATAACTTCAACAGTTCAGTTAGATCAGCCATGGTGTAATGGTTAGCATGTTGCCTTGGTAGGCCCAAGACGCTGGTTAAATTTCCATAGGCCGATCGACATTTTCTTTCTGTAGTTTACCATATTGGTTACTACCTGATGTTATTTTTAAATATTAAACTTGTTTTAACCTGTATTTTGCCTTATAATATAATATAAATAATTGTGCAGGTAAAGCCATCTAATAGCGGTATTTTTAAGTTTTACGCGTATAGAAATTGAAGTGTATCTGATAATTATTGAAACAAGTGTATGTTTTGTCGAATATTTCTACATCCATCTTGCATCTAATATCAATATATTTAAGTATGTCGGTTATTCTAAGCAAAAACAAACCAACGAAATCAGGGGTAAAGCTAGTAGTACATAAACCAAATCAGAGAACAACCCCGATAGTGTATCCTTATCTCCCTATAAACATTAAAAATCCCCCATAACGAAAACATACCCTAGACAAATCTAACCCGTCGTAACTACCCGCACTGATTGCATTCGCATGTCGCCGGAAACGATAAATAAGGCGACCGCCATCTTGCATCCTACTGCGCCCCACTTCCGCTAATTATAAATCTTGTCTATGGTTATAGTGAGCTTTAATTTATATTTAATAAGCTGCGGCCAAGGTTCCGCTACAGAAAATTATTATGGAGGTTTAAAATTTAAAGATTTCTTGGAAGATTACAGATTTTTGTGTTTGGTCTTTTTTTGGTAATTCCAAAATTTCTTAAAATATGCAGGAAACAAAATCTTTGAAACTTTAAGAATACTGTGCTTATTTAGAAAAATCTGCTAATTTTAAACATTTGTGCCTTTTTTGAAGTTAAAAGCTACGAGTTTAAGCGACACTTGTTTATTTTAAATGATTAATCTATAACTATTTAAATTTAATTTCATGTTGTAAACTCTGCATAAAATATTATATTCGTTATTATTATTATTATTATATGATGTATGTTTGGGATGCTCAGGGTTATAAGCAGCGTTTCTCAACACACTATAGGCCTCAAATTAAACAAACACGGACAAGATAAAAATCGTGACTAACATTCGTGTCGCAGCTGTACTAGTCATGTTGATAATATTACTTTCGAAGCTGCTGGTCACTATTTACATTTAGGACAAACCTAATCAGATAAACCCAACGTCGAGCAAGAGTTCAATTGGAGAATCCAAATCGGCTGGGCAACGTTCAGCAAACGTCATCATATCTTCTAGATATTTTTGACGTGAATACGTCTTTAAATTTACTACCATACGGGGGCAATCCAAAAAACCTAATGATAATAAAATCGGGGGATACGGTTTGGCGTTGCAGTTTCAAATCTATCCTCTACATCAAAAATTAAATTATACCACTGGATAGCTAAAGGATCAAAAAATTCATTACGATAAGCAAGAACAGTGACGCATTGCGTGCGGTGGAGGGGGAAGCGCCGCCATTTTGAGGTTATTTTGCCGCGTATCGAGATTTGCAGTTAGTATAACTTATGATTCGAAAGAAGCTACGATGTTCGTTTAAGTTTTAATCGTCAGCTGTCGTCAAAATCTATCGATTGTATGTAAAACATTAGTTTAAAGTAGTGACAGTGAATATAATAAGGTGTTCGAATAAAAAAATATTATCAAAAATATATAATGCCATCCTATACGCGTCGAAAAGCCAAAACCAAATACAGAGATCGTATACGGCTGGAAAGGGCTTCTCAAGAACAATCGAATGGTAATAATAAAACACCATATGACCGAGTCAAGCAGCGGCGGGAACGTAAAAGGATGAATGCGGCCGAGCGGATCAACGACGGTGCCAGTACATCTGCAGCTGGGGCTGTTGAAATTATGCGTTACATAGACGTATTCACATACAACACACGGCTGGCCACACCCCATTTTTTTTCGTATTTACTGTAAATTTAAAAAAATATTTCTAGCGATTTTTTAAAATCTTTTTAATCACAATTTTCATGAAAATGAGTCAAATATTTTTTTTTTAATATTACTTTCATCATTAGAACTGAAAATGCTCGACAATACAAATATCAGGTTTTTGCGTGAAAATTCGTTTTGGGTTTGATTTTATACGACCCACATTTAAGCTGTTTTTCTTACGTGCCATTTTACTGTACCATTTATCTTACGGAATTAATGCGAAAAAAAATTGTGGACTACGTTGATGTTGACGATTTCTCTTCTTGGTCGTTTTATTAATTTCTGAAGGACTTGTCCTTGAAAGGCTTTAGTGACTTCATTAAAGAAGTTGCTTCATTTTCAAGCTTCCTTCATTTTGTCTGATTTTTGGCTCTCCTCAGGGCGCATGTTACAGAAAGACAAATGATAGCGGTTACTTGGTCACACCAACACAAGATGATGTGACGTTGGGTCTCTTTTCTTCCACCTTATATACGACTACCAACTTGTCGAGGTTACCAGGTTGCCGGCGAGCAATGTGACCAAATTAACTGAGGAAAATTTGGTAAGGGATCGTTGGAGTCTAGTTTTTATGTTTAGCTGCTCGAGGATGGACTTATTCGGTCTCTTGACTCTGGGGGTATACGGAGCATGCCATGGACCACCAAAAGAATTATTTAAAGTGTATTTATCGTGAAAAATATATTTATCGTCGTAGATAAAAGTTATATTATAGTAATGATGAATCAAAAGGTGTTTCTTCAATATAGGATAATCGTTATAGTTTTCCTACGACCTTTGCGTAAACGTTTAACATAACGTAACTTTAAAATAAAGTAACTTGAAAATAACGTAACGTTTAAAATAACGTAACTTGAAAATAACGTAACTTTTAAAATAACGTAACTTTAAAATAATGCAACTTTTAAATTAACGTAACTTTAAAATAACATAACTTTTAAAATAACGTAACTTTTAAAACAACGTAACTTTTAAAATAAGGTAACTTTAAAATAACGTAACTTTTAAAATAACGTAACTTTTCAAATAGAGTAGCTTTTAAAATAACGTAACATTTAGAATAACGTATTTTTTTAAATAACGTAACTTTTAAAATAGCGTAACTTTAAAAATAACGTAACTTTTAAACTAGCGTAACTATTTTATAACTTTAAATTGAGTATTTTTGGAAACAAGGGGGTACATATTTTTGTATTTTTCTAGTGATAAACTACTCAAAATTATGAAAAAAAACATTAAACTGGTATAAATAGCCCTTTCTGACGATATCCCACACTGTAGATAGAATGAAAATATTTTTGAAGTACTTAATGTGCCCTTATCCCTAAAATTTCCACATAAATATGTTCTTATATTGTTATAAATATGCTCTTATTTTTCATAATTTTAGTTGAGTATTTCCGAAAAAAGGGGTACATATATTTTGTATTTTTCTAGTGATAAACTACTCAGAATTATGAAAAAAAATTTAAACTGATATTAATAGCCCTTTCTGACGATGTCCCACTATATAGATGGAATTAAAATATGTTTTGAGTACTTAATTGTCCTTCGCCCTAAAATTTTAAAATAAGTATCTTCTTATATTGCTATAAATATAATATTTTTTTCATAATTTTAAGTATTTTCGGAAATACTGGGGAACATATCTTTCGCATAATTTTTTAGTAAATCTCTGGTGATAAACTCCTTGGAATTACAAAACAAAAAATTCAAACTGATATCAAGAGCCTTTGCTGGCGATTCTCCGCACTATTTATGGAATTAAAATATTTTGTTTACGTACTTTAGTTGCTATCCCCTAAAATTTCCCTATAAATATATTATGGTTTTAACTACTGTAGGTAGTATGTGCAGGCCGGTATGATTTGGCCAATGTGCAGGCAAAGCTAGTGGACTCGTTATCTTCTGCGATTCTAAAGCTGCCCTGGAAGCGATTCAAAACGGAAATCACAAAGTTGTGCAGGATGCATCATCACTTAGTGGAAATTTGTCACCAAAGAAAAAAACTCCACTTTCCAATGGACATCTGCATATGTAGGTATAGAAGGAACTGAGGATGCAGACAGGTTAACAAAAGAGGTCAGAAACTTAAATTCTGAAGGTCAAAACATCATAACTTTAGGAGACGCTAATGTCATTGCTAGATATAGACTGAAAGAAAAATAGATCAGAAAGGAAAAAAAAAGTATGCGTCATCTATGCAGATAGAAATATTACTAAGACTATTTCCAGACTCGGAACCAAATACCTAAGTGGAATGACTATAAATACAGATGGCACTAGATCCTATAAATCATGTCCACATTGTCTAGGGGAAGAACTCACCTCGCAGCACTTTCCAACTGCCCAGCCATCATTAAAATCCTACAGGCTATTGACGAATTTCCATTTCAGGGAAATCTCTACAACAACAACATTTTGGACATTGTTAAAGCTGTGATCTTGGCACATGGATCAATCTGAGACTAATTTGACTTCAAAGGGACACGACGCCAACCACCAACCAACCAACCAATATGCTGTATTACTGAGTCAAAATTTGAATTTCGTAAAACACAATTCCGGGGAAAATAGCTGTGACAAACAGACAGATACGTGAGCAGATAATTTTATAAGTGTTTCTTAAGTTTTTCCATTTGAAATACGAAACCCTAAAAAGCTACGGAATCTGAATAAACTTCGCCGACGAGGGTGTTATGCATTAGGGTTTAGTATTTTAAACATTTAATGGAACATAGTACTTCTAATAAACTACTTATGATTAATAACATTATTTTTCACAAAATACGATTGATAATATTATTTTTCTAGAATAAATACGTAAAAAGTATCGAGTACGTACAAAGTAATCGGTATGGTATCCTAGTATATTTTATGTTAAGTATTTGCAACCTTTTAATACAATTTTGTCAAAACTTTCCAGTAACAGTTAAAGTAATGACCCATTTTGAAGTTTTCTTCCAATATTAACTTACATAACATCGTTTGCTCCATAAAATCTAATTTAAAAGAAAAAAATACGCTAAACATATTAGGGAAACGAGAAAGAAATTAAAAAGAAAATGTAGAACTACCCTAACTAAACACATTCGCATGTAGCCGGAAGTGATAAATATGGCGCCCCCTACCTCACATTCTGCCGCACTCTACTTCCGCTAATTATAAAGCTAGACTTGTACATTATCTATGACTCGTAAAGACATAAAGTTTACTTACTCCATAGTTTTAATGGCGGTAGGAATGTCATCTGAACATTTTGGTATATGCCTGCCGTACACTTCGCTTTATTTAGAAATAATGTGTTATGTTATCAATTTATCTATTTCCTAGAAAAAGTACGACCTGGTGCAAAATCCAAGAGCTTGAATTATTAAAACTAATGGTCGCCTAGTGGTCGAAATTTGATAGCAGTGAACTTACCTATTCACTTTGTTAAAAACATATATAGGTAGGCGAATGTAAGTAAATTCAGACGGTTGCTACAAAAATTTTTTTTTGCAACAGATGTATGTTAAGCAAACTGTGTTTCACTAATATATAAAACACAAATATTTATTACACAAAATATAAAAAGAACGCTTTTTTGCCTTCACATACACTTCACAGACTATTGAAAAAGCAACATTTGAAATCACACAAAATTCACAGCTCCAAACTCATTCTGTCAATCTGACATTTTGAAATTCTTTGGCGACAATATCTACTCTGTGCGATTGTTCGACCACAGACTATTTGTGTGTTTGACATTGACAGTATGAACGTAAACAACGAATATTTTATTGTTGAACGTAAAAAATGTATCTTTTAATGCATTTGTAATATATAATTTAATGTAATTGCAACAAATATTATATATAAATTTATGAATGTCAAATCTCCTCCCGTGCGTGCAATAAATTCAAAAAACCTACAAAGTTTTCTCTTCGCATATTAATATATATATTATATATTATTTTTTATCTAAAATAAAAATTATCTGCCCCCCCCCCCCTTTCGTTTAATTTGACACTACAGTCTTCGTATGTATTATGACAAAACTAAGCCTGGTAATGTTATAACTGAAAGTTTATTACCTGAAAGTTTCCCACCCTTTCGTTTCATTGAACATTACAGTCTTCGGATGTATTATGACAACACTATGCCTGGTAATATTATACCTGAAAGTGTATTATCTGAAAGTTCCCCCCCCCCCCTTTCGTTTAATTGGACATTACAATCTTCGAATGTATTATGACAACACTATGCCTGCTAATATTATACCTGAAAATTTATTATCTGAAAGTTTCCCCCTCTTTCGTTTAATTGAACATTACAGTCTTCGTATGTATTATGACAACACTATGCCTGGTATATTGTACCTGAAAATTTCCCCCTCTTTCGTTTAATTGAACATTACAGTCTTCGTATGTATTATGACAACACTATGCCTGCTAATATTGTACCTGAAAGTTTATTATCTGAAAGTTTCCCCCTCTTTCGTTTAATTGAACATTACAGTCTTCGAATGTATTATGACAACACTATGCCTGGTAATATTGTACCTGAAAGTTTATTATCTGAAAGTGTCCCCCTCTTTCGTTTAATTGAAAATTACAGTCTTCGTATGTATTATGACAACACTATGCCTGGTAATATTGTACCTGAAAGTTTCCCTCTCTTTCGTTAAATTGAACATTACAGTCTTCGTATGTGTTATGACAAGACTATGCCTTCGTAATATTGTACCTGAAAGTTTATTATCTGAAAATTTCCCCCTCTTTCGTTTAATTGAACATTACAGTCTTCGTATGTATTATGACAACACTATGCCTGGTAATATTGTACCTGAAAGTTTATTATCTGAAAGTTATCCCCTCTTTCGTTTAATTGAAAATTACAGTCTTCGTATGTATTATGACAACACTATGCCTGCTAATATTGTACCTGAAAGTTTATTATCTGAAAGTTTCCCCCTTTTTCGTTTAATTGAACATTACAGTCTTCGAATGTATTATGACAACACTATGCCTGGTAATATTGTACCTGAAAGTTTATTATCTGAAAGTTACCCCCTCTTTCGTTTAATTGAAAATTACAGTCTTCGTATGTATTATGACAACACTATGCCTGCTAATATTGTACCTGAAAGTTTATTATCTGAAAGTTTCCCCCTTTTTCGTTTAATTGAACATTACAGTCTTCGAATGTATTATGACAACACTATGCCTGCTAATATTGTACCTGAAAGTTTATTATCTGAAAGTTTCCCCCTCTTTCGTTTAATTGAACATTACAGTCTTCGTATGTATTATGACAACACTATGCCTGGTAATATTGTACCTGAAAGTTTCCCTCTCTTTCGTTAAATTGAACATTACAGTCTTCGTATGTGTTATGACAAGACTATGCCTTCGTAATATTGTACCTCAAAGTTTATTATCTGAAAGTTTCCCCCTCTTTCGTTTAATTGAACATTACAGTCTTCGTATGTATTATGACAACACTATGCCTGGTAATATTGTACCTGAAAGTTTATTATCTGAAAGTTACCCCCTCTTTCGTTTAATTGAAAATTACAGTCTTCGTATGTATTATGACAACACTATGCCTGCTAATATTGTACCTGAAAGTTTATTATCTGAAAGTTTCCCCTCCTTTCGTTTAATTGAACATTACAGTCTTCTATGTGTTATGACAACACTATGCCTGCTAACATTGTACCTGAAAGTTTATTATCTGAAAGTTTCCCCGTCTTTCGTTTAATTGAACATTACAGTCTTCGTATGTGTTATGATAACGCTATGCCTGCTAATATTGTACCTGAAAGTTTATTATCTGAAAGTTTCCCCCTCTTTCGTTTAATCGGACATTACAGTCTTCGTATGTATTATGACAACACTATGCCTGCTAATATTGTACCTGAAAGTTTATTATCTGAAAGTTTCCCCCTCTTTCGTTTAATCGGACATTACAGTCTTCGTATGTATTACGACAACACTATGCCTGCTAATATTGTACCTGAAAGTTTATTATGTGAAAGTTTCCCCCTCTTTCGTTTAATTGAACATTACAGTCTTCGTATGTATTATGACAACACTATGCCTGGTAATATTGTACCTGAAAGTTTATTATCTGAAAGTTTCCCCATCTTTCGTTTAATTGAATATTACAGTCTTCGAATGTATTATGACAACACTATGCCTGCTAATATTATACCTGAAAGTTTATTATCTGAAAGTTTCCCCCTCTTTCGTTTAATTGAACATTACAGCCTTCGAATGTATTATGACAACACTATGCCTGGTAATATTATACCTGAAAGTTTATTATCTGAAAGTTTCCCCCTCTTTCGTTTAATTGAACATTACAGTCTTCGTATGTGTTATGACAACACTATGCCTGCCAATATTATACCTGAAAGTTTATTATCTGAAAGTTGCCCCATCTTTCGTTTAATTGAACGTTACAGTCTTCGTATGTGTTATGACAACACTATGCCTGCTAACATTGTACCTGAAAGTTTATTATCTGAAAGTTTCCCCACCTTTCGTTTAATTGGACATTACAGTTTTCGTATGTATTATGACAACACTATGCCTGCTAATATTATACCTGAAAGTTTATTATCTGAAAGTTTATTCGTTTATTTAATGAAAAAATAAAGTATTACGAATTTCTTACAGAAAATGGTGACTTTATTTAATAAACATTTATTTACAATTAATACAAAAATAATAAAGCACAGGTTATGTGTACCGTAGTAAACAACAGCGTCGAACTGAGTGAGGAGGGGGTCGCTTAGTAGGTTGCGCATGGCGACACGTCGCCATACCGTACGCTCCACTACATATAGACTATATATATACCTTAGTATAACGTGGCGACCCGTTGCCACGACATGCGTCGTCACGCCAACGATGCGGTTTATACCTGCGCCTATAGATGTTTCACATCAAAAATGTCTCAATTTTGAATTTAATCCAAATCTATCTGCTACTCTTAAAGTGTTAACCTTGGACGAAGCAATAAGAATATTCTCTTTTATACGCGATAAATTAAAAGCGAATCCTCACATAATATAAAACAAAGTCGCTTCCCGCGTCTGTCTGTCCCTCTGTACGCCTATATATTTTAAACTACGCAACGGATTTTGATGCGGTTTTCACAATCATTCAGATAATTTCTTCCGGTAGGTTTATAGGTACAATACATACGTGTTATATTTACAAAAAAAATTAAAAAGTCAATATTTCGCAAAAAAGTAGAATTTTGATACTTTCATTGCTAAAGCTGACTAAACTTTACGAGATATATCAAAATGTTGTACTATGGAATTGTGTATTTTAAAAAACTCTACAAAAAAGTCCAGGGTGGTATATATCTATATCCTACGGATAATCCACAGTGACCCTTTTTATGCGATGGATATTAATTTTTTTTGTTTGTTATATTTTCGAATTAAATAATTTGTTTACGTTGGGCATTTAATGCAGATAAAATTCTCTTTACAGCAAATCATTATCATTAATATTTTAGAAGATATCACACATTAAAAATCAATATTCGCAATGTCGATGCCGTGCACGGACGGCGGGGGCGCGTGCTTATAAATAGCTCGTCACAGGCCACACGTCACCCTATGCCATTGTATGATTTGCAGCGATCGCACGCGTTTATCGGAGCTCTCAAACAAGTAAAATAAAAAAATAAAAACGTGTTTTTCAGCGCGACACTATAAACCGCAAAAACAACTGTAAACATTGTATATAAAGACACCCTGTAGTGTATTCTAATAATGACAGTAATATTATTAATCGCTCCACGATTACACCACATTAGTACCCACATTGCACCCCTGCGAATCCGGGATGGGTCGCTAGTACTAGATATCTCTAAAAATTATTTCAATACTGTAACAATATTTACACCGATAAGACGTGGTGGCGTTTTTGGCCACCCTATCGCGTCTTAACAGAACCGTTTCGACCTTGGGCGACCCGTTTCGCCACGCCCTACCCTAACACTGATTCTCTCGATAACAAATATATTTTTCACCTTAGCATTTCTCTAAAATCGAGTGGAAAATTCATTGGCTTAATCGTTCTCAGCTCATAACCTTTATTCGCCATGGGCATCGATTAGGTTTGTGTTTACTTTGAACTATATACATATCTGGTAAACTTATTGCTACAAGACCAAATTCTTCAAATCAATCAAAATTATAATGTATTTATGAAGTTGTAGACAGGTAGATAAAATGTAATTGATAATATTTTGAAAAAATAAAGACATGACAGAAGCGAAGTCTTCTTACGCACCGCATATAAAATACACACATATATAAATAACATACATTTTTACAAATAATTTTCGAATTTTCCAATGTTGCAATGAAAATACTTAAAAAAACGAAATACATAAACAGATTAAGTATATTAAATGGTATTTCGTTAGAAGAATAGGCAAGAAAGGTGAAAGACCTAGACCAATAATTGTCACCTTTAGTACACTGGGCACAAAAATTAATTTGTTTAAAAATAGAATTGCACTGAAAAACACCGGTTTCTACATAACGGAAGATTTCCCACAAAATATTTTAGAGAAGAGGAGAGAACTTCAGGAAAAAGCTAGAGTTGAAAAGGAAAAGGGTAACCTTGTAAAAATAAAATACGACTAGCTTGTCATAATTGAAAAAAACAAAACGGCTGTCAATAACAAAAGTATGCTCTCAACTTCGCCTGAAAACAGTACCACAAAGGGAGCCGGAACAAAAACAAATACACAGGCTAGCAAGAAAAATAAATCACAAACACAATTAAGAAGAACTTCAAGCCTATCGGAAGGTGTTTTAAAACCAGGTATGCTGAATTATTTGATTAATAAGAATACGAACAACCCATCAGATCTACAACAAAATAACAACATAAATAAATAGCAATTACCACCCCCCTCTCGCAACGCCAACATACAACAACCACTATCAAAAAACCAAATACATCCTCCAAGCCGGCTGGTCACCGTGGAGGATCATGACCATAACCCTACAAATAACAAACTGGATGCAAACAGCGCAATCAAGGGAAAACTGGCTCAATTTGGAGGAGGCCTTTACCTGTAGAGGGGTTCTTTCAGAATAATTTCGTACCTATAATACTTTAATATAATTTTTCTGACATATTTATATTTTTGAACTGTAATTACAATTACTAACTACTATATAATAAACTACAGATTATATTTTTTTTAAATAAGTACTAACAAAACAAATTAACTTTGTAAACTAACAATTTTGGAAGAAATAAAAGGCTTTTTTATTTTATTTTATTTTATTAAATGGTATTTCGTCTCTCTTTTTACCCTACTACGACAGAGGAAGTGGTATGTATTTCACAGGCCATGTATGTATATATGTATGTACATATGTATGTACATATGTATGTGAGTAAGTTTCTTCCCTTGTACATACTAAACTACTAAAGTGATTTCAGCAAATGATATATCCTTAGATTCGTCTTGATCCAGAGGGTGTTCTAAGTATATAATGTTATGAATTTCATGGGCTATGTATGTATATATTTATGTATGTATGTATGTGAGTGAGTTTGTTCTCTCGTACATATTAAACTACTCAAGTGATTTCAACAAATGACGTGGTCTTAGATTCGTCTTGATCCAAAGAGTGTTCTAGGTATATAATGTTATGATTTATATAGGCTATATATGTATATATTTATGTATGTATGTATGTGAGTGAGTTTGTTCTCTCGTACACATTTAACTACTCAAGTGATTTCAACAAATGACGTGGTCTTAGATTCGTCTTGATCCAAAGAGTGTTCTAGGTATATAATGTTATGATTTATATAGGCTATATATGTATATATTTATGTATGTATGTATGTGAGTGAGTTTGTTCTCTCGTACACATTAAACTACTCAAGTGATTTCAACAAATGACGTGGTCTTAGATTCGTCTTGATCCAAAGAGTGTTCTAGGTATATAATGTTATGATTTATATAGGCTATGTATGTATATATTTATATATGTATGTATGTATGTGAGTGAGCTTGTTCTCTCGTACACAATAAACTACTCAAGTGATTTCAACAAATGACGTGGTCTTAGATTCGTCTTGATCCAAAGAGTGTTCTAGTTATATAATGTTATGATTTATATAGGCTATGTATGTATATATTTATGTATGTATGTATGTATGTGAGTGAGCTTGTTCTTTCGTACACATTAAACTACTCAAGTGATTTCAACAAATGACGTGGTTTTAGATTCATCTTGATCCAAAGAGTGTTCTAGGTATATAATGTTATGATTTATATAGGCTATGTATGTATATATTTATATATGTATGTATGTATGTGAGTGAGCTTGTTCTCTCGTACACATTAAACTACTCAAGTGATTTCAACAAATGACGTGGTCTTAGATTCATCTTGATCCAAAGAGTGTTCTAGGTATATAATGTTATGATTTATATAGGCTATGTATGTATATATTTATATATGTATGTATGTATGTGAGTGAGTTTGTTCTCTCGTACACATTAAACTACTCAAGTGATTTCAACAAATGACATGGTCTTAGATTCGTCTTGATCCAAAGAGTGTTCTAGGTATATAATGTTATGATTTATATAGGCTATGTATGTATATATTTATATATGTATGTATGTATGTGAGTGAGTTTGTTCTCTCGTACACATTAAACTACACAAGTGATTTCAACAAATGACGTGGTCTTAGATTCATCTTGATCCAAAGAGTGTTCTAGGTATATAATGTTATGATTTATATAGGCTATATATGTATATATTTATGTATGTATGTGTGTGAGTGAGTTTGTTCTCTCGTACACAATAAACTACTCAAGTGATTTCAACAAATGACGTGGTCTTAGATTCGTCTTGATCCAAAGAGTGTTCTAGTTATATAATGTTATGATTTATATAGGCTATGTATGTATATATTTATATATGTATGTATGTATGTGAGTGAGCTTGTTCTCTCGTACACATTAAACTACTCAAGTGATTTCAACAAATGACGTGGTTTTAGATTCATCTTGATCCAAAGAGTGTTCTAGGTATATAATGTTATGATTTATATAGGCTATGTATGTATACATTTATATATGTATGTATGTATGTGAGTGAGTTTGTTCTCTCGTACACATTAAACTACTCAAGTGATTTCAACAAATGACGTGGTCTTAGATTCGTCTTGATCCAAAGAGTGTTCTAGTTATATAATGTTATGATTTATATAGGCTATGTATGTATATATTTATGTATGTATGTATGTATGTGAGTGAGCTTGTTCTCTCGTACACATTAAACTACTCAAGTGATTTCAACAAATGACGTGGTCTTAGATTCATCTTGATCCAAAGAGTGTTCTAGGTATATAATGTTATGATTTATATAGGCTATGTATGTATATATTTATATATGTATGTATGTATGTGAGTGAGTTTGTTCTCTCGTACACATTAAACTACTCAAGTGATTTCAACAAATGACGTGGTCTTAGATTCGTCTTGATCCAAAGAGTGTTCTAGGTATATAATGTTATGATTTATATAGGCTATGTATGTATATATTTATATATGTATGTATGTATGTGAGTGAGTTTGTTCTCTCGTACACATTAAACTACTCAAGTGATTTCAACAAATGACGTGGTCTTAGATTCGTCTTGATCCAAAGAGTGTTCTAGGTATATAATGTTATGATTTATATAGGCTATGTATGTATATATTTATATATGTATGTATGTATGTGAGTGAGTTTGTTCTCTCGTACACATTAAACTACTCAAGTGATTTCAACAAATGACGTGGTCTTAGATTCGTCTTGATCCAAAGAGTGTTCTAGGTATATAATGTTATGATTTATATAGGCTATGTATGTATATATTTATATATGTATGTATGTATGTGAGTGAGCTTGTTCTCTCGTACACATTAAACTACTCAAGTGATTTCAACAAATGACGTGGTCTTAGATTCATCTTGATCCAAAGAGTGTTCTAGGTATATAATGTTATGATTTATATAGGCTATATATGTATATATTTATGTATGTATGTATGTGAGTGAGTTTGTTCTCTCGTACACAATAAACTACTCAAGTGATTTCAACAAATGACGTGGTCTTAGATTCGTCTTGATCCAAAGAGTGTTCTAGTTATATAATGTTATGATTTATATAGGCTATGTATGTATATATTTATGTATGTATGTATGTATATGAGTGAGTTTGTTCTTTCGTACACATTAAACTACTCAAGTGATTTCAACAAATGACGTGTTCTTAGATTCGTCTTGGTCCAAAGAATGTTCTAGGTATTTAATGTTATGAATTATTACGAGTAGCCCAACATAATTAGTTTTAAAACTATTATATAATGGTGACTGTGATTTTTGCCCAAAGCATCGTCATAATTAGATTAGAAACCCGTATAATAAAAGGAATGTCATAAAATAAACATCTATAACTAGATAAGGTATTCCAATATCGGAATATGTCTTACCCGTTCTAAGCGAGATTAAACCTAAAAATAGAGACAGATAAATAAAATTGAAATAGATATACAGGTGATGGTTACAAACCTCTATGAGTATTCTGCGCGCGCGCAGCCGCCAAAAGGCACCACGTGACGAGCGCTAGCGCGCCGCAGCCAATCGCCATCGCGCTTGCTCACCAGGCCCCGCCCACCGGCGCCGTCTCGCTCATTATACTGTAATTTGAAAGGAATAACAATAAGTTTCACTGTTGCGCCTTCGTACTCGTTTGTAGCGAACGGATGTAGTGACATAATAAACGGATACGGATAGGCGAGTACGTGTGTAATACTGTAGGCAATTAAATCTTTTGCTAGTACGGAGTGTCAAGGGTGTGGTTGTGTTTTGTTTAAGCACAAGTGGTTTGTCTATCTGTCACAGCTTTACGAAATTTGAAAGGCTTAAATTTGTTATAATAATACCTGGTGCTCAGCGCCGAATTCAAACAGGGTGTGCGGGCAGTACATCGAAATGATCCAACAATTTTATGGACCGCAACCACGAGAGGAGGATGTTGACGAATGAGATGTGTGGTTTCAGCAAGATGGAGCCACTGTCCACACAGCTAGGGTCGCCATGGAAACAATTAGAGCGCGATTTCTGAGAAAATCATAAGCCGATTTGGAGACAAAATTTGGCCACCCAGATCACCCGACTTAACCCCAGCTGACTTTTTCCTATGGGGTTATCTCGAAGCAAGAGTTTTTGATACCCCTCTCATGAATTTGGAGCAGTTGAAGGCTAAAATAAGGGAAGAAGTGAGAGCCATCTCAGTCGACGTTCAGCGGCGCGTCATTGCAAATTCATGCTTACGCTTTGAGGAGTGCGCTCGCCGTGATGGGAGACCCCTTGATGGTGCAATATTCCGAATATAAAATCCTCACAAATGTATTTTAGTTGACTGTAATTAAAATATTATAAATACAATAATTGTTTTTTTATTATTATTATTTAAAATTTGAATTCCGCGCTGAGATACCTTTATAAGGTATCTCAGCGCTAAGATTCAAAACTTTAAGATTAAAATTTCTTAACGTTAAGATTAAAATTTCCTTAAAAACTATTAACCATTTAATTAATTTAGGGTTGATTTTTGAAAGGTAAATATTCTGAAAAAAATTATGGAAAATTCGACAGTCAAATGTAAAACAGTAAAGCAGCAAAATCGAATATATAAATAAAAACACACAGAAAAAAAATGTTTTGATTATATAATTTTCTTTATTTTTGTTACAAATTATGTATTAACTTATAAACCGAACGATATCTTATTTTCATATTTCTTGCGTTGTGGCTGCCTTATTTTTATATTATGTAAGACTGCTTTCGTTTATTATTTGTGTTCTTATCTTTAAAAGTTAACAATAATTTAATTTTATAAATAAATAAATAAAATGTAAATGTTTTAAATTCACAAGAATAGCTTTTCCATTTTTTTAATACAATAAAACTTATAGAAGTAACGGCGTAAAACATACGCAATGTTAAAAAAACGAGTGTGCCTTAGACCACACGACTGAAGTAAAACTTCAAATTCACAAAATATGAACTTTAAAATGAATTTACAATTTTATTCACTTTTTGTATTGAACAAAATAATAATTTATAAAATTGTCCAAGAACGAAATGAAATTACAAAATAATCAAAAAATCACCGTTCGCGTAACACTAGCAAACTCGCATATATATATACATATATATATATATATATATATATATATATATATATATATATATATATTTCATGCACTGGCTATGAGAGGAAGAGAGAAAGAAAATGTGTGCGCACTGCTCTCTCTTGCTCCTACAGTGTGATACAAACAATAAGCTTGCACTGCGTCTTAGATATACGAAACATAACTGGCTATGAGAGAAAGAGAGAAAGAAAATGTGTGCTCGCGCCTATCTCTCTTGTCCCTACAGTAATATACGAAATGTAACTCTCTGTCTTTCTGTCTTCACTAACTTATATCTCCCTCTCGACTTCCGTTCGCCTCGCCCGATCACACTTTTCGTAACGCTCTCGTCACGCATTCACCACCTTACTTCCCAAGTGAAGTGTGCGTAAAGAAGTTTTACTTCAAAAAATAAAAGCGGCCAAGTGCGAGGCGGACTAGCCCATGAAACGTTCCTTACTAAAACACGATATCAACACTAATTCTTTGGTAAATAACAACATAAATGCCATAGCAACACGTGATTGGTAAAAATGAGTGAAATAATTGGATAATTACATCTGTCACTCATACTTTTGTGACAAAGACTGGTCAAACATTTTAAGCTATTTGACAGTCCATACAGAAATACATTATTTCTTGTAATATGTTAATTTAGGACTTAGAACTAACTCGCTTTAGCCGGCACAGGTCCCGCACCGCCTAGCAACTAGCAACAGCACCACCGCATAATGTTTGAGTTATAAACTTTGCCACTTGTATTTTATTATTTGTTATTATAATATAGAATATGTACTAGAATCAAGCCAAGTTTGAGGCCTGTGTATGGTGCAGGAAAAAAAATTTGGAGAAAATGGATTTATTTTAAGATTTTTTGTGTGGGGACCTCGGGATCTGATTTATTGACTTATTTATTATTTATCGTGACAACAACCTGACAAACATCCCTGGAAACCAAGAACCAAAATGAAGACTGCAATCAAGAGTAACAACATGACGAGGTACCTAAATAGAGAAGACGTAAAAGAAACAAAAACAAAAACTGTTCCGTATTCCTAAAATTCGTACAAATAAGCCGTTACTGTTCATCCTTCAATGAAGGGTAAGTGCAACAAGGCGCTATTTTTTGCCTAAGCCTGTCCTATTTCCTACCTAAGCCTATCCATAATAAACGCAGTCTACATTAAAATTATAACAATGATTGTAATATGAATTCCATTATATAATACAAAACAATTGAAAAAAACGGCCAAGTGTGAGTCGAACTCGCATACGAAGGGTTCCGTACCACCGCACAGTAACACTAATTCTTTGGTTTATGGTAAGATGAAATAGCTAATTATATTTGCCACACATATCTAGCATTTATTTAAGATTTCTTATTATGTGAAAATTCTAACCACCTACCTATTACAATTTATTAAGATACAACCTTGTGACAGATAGACGGACGGACGTACAGACGGACAATAGAGGCTTAGTAATAGGGTTCCGTTGGTACCTTTTGTGTGCAGAAACCTACAAAAAACTAACCGATTGTGAGTCTGGTTCGCTTATCGGATTGCGAGTTTGGTTCGCATATCTCATTTATTTTAGATTTTTCGTATGGGGATCTCACGTGAGATCTGTCTTATTGACTTTTTTATTGATAGAGGTCATAACAACACACATTATCTGAAAATTTCAAGTGTCTACCTATTACGGTTCAAAAGATACAGCCCTGCCACAGACATACATATGGATGGACAGACAGACGGCGGAGACTTAATAATAGGACCCCGTTGGCACTCTTTTAGCATGAAACCCAAAAACGATTTCAAAAGAATATTTTAACATTGACAAGTGTCAAAAAAGATTGTGAAATATTAAATCTTTGAATTAACTAAACTTTTGAATTACTAAAATAGTGTCAAATATTAAATCTTTGAATTAACTAAACTTTTGAATTACATCAATATTGTCAAATAATAAATCTTTGAATTAACTAAACTTTTGAATTACTTAAATATTGTCAAATATTAAATCTTTGAATTACTTTTGAATTACTTAAATATTGTCAAATATTAAATCTTTGAATTAACTAAACTTTTGAATTACATCAATATTGTCAAATAATAAATCTTTGAATTAACTAAACTTTTGAATTACTTAAATATTGTCAAATATTAAATCTTTGAATTACTTAAATATTGTTAAATATTAAATCTTTAAATTATTTTGTAATGAAATTAAATCGTAACGAAAAGTGAAACACGTCTAGCAGGCCGCTGTAAATTAATCGTAGTTTGTTTTAATGATCGTCATAGAATCATTATTCAACAATCGAACTCACTCTACCGTGATAGGAAGGAGAGAGGGATAGCTGGTGAGGGTTGGAAGAATAGTGGTAGGAAGAAGGGGTGGTATTTAAAAAGGTTTTCTGTCTATTAATTTTTCTCGTTTTTATTACGCTACTAGCAACCCACCCGGGTTCGCAAGGGTAGGCAAAGATTTTTCCGCCCGTATAATTTGCTTACTTAAAAACGGCGTCATAACTTTTCATCTGTTCATTAGACAACTTCAGCATGGCTGGAAAATTCGATCCTTATACCAAGTTGGGGAAGATCATTATAAAATATAATTTAGTAAATGGAAAACTACGTTGTGGGTGGAAAATTCGATCTACGTAAATTGAAAGAGATCGTTATAAAATATAATTTAATAAAAATTAAGACAGTTTTGCGCAACAAAGTCTGGGAAAAATAGTTGAAAATTATGATTTTCTTTCAAACAGTACCTAACACATTTATTATAAGATTAGCTGTACCTGCTAAACTTAGAAAATTTATTAGGAATTTTTGTGTTTTTTTTTCTTTTCTCAGAATTCTAGCAGCAAAGAGCTTATATAAATTCTAATAGTCTTGGCAGTACCAATATCTTAATATTCACCAAGTCAGTTTTTTTTTAAATCAATAACATCCCGATAAAAGGTATCCTAGACGTTACTCGAGGCTATTACTGTATCAAATATTATCAAAATCCGTCCAGTAGATATTTCGTGATTTAAGAACAAATTAACAAACAGACAGGCAGACAAAAATTCTGAAAACAGGTTTTCTGGTTTCTTTTATTATTCTGTAGGTATGCTAAATCAATCACCATTTATAAAACTTGATCCATCTACAGAATTCACTATGTTACAGTTTTATTATATGTAACTATATACAGATTTTATGTTATGTATAAACATATGCTGTCACAGACTTAAACGTAGAACTTTTTGTGAAGAACAATGTTAACGTAGATTGTCTCCAAGATTTCTAACAGTTTAAGTAGAGCTCGTCAAGGTATCTCTCCGACGAATTATTTTTTCCAACTTTATCGATATTCATTAAAACATATGCTGTCACAGACTTAAACGCAGAACTTTTTGTGGACAACAATGTTAACGTAGATTGTCTCCAAGTATTTCTAACAATTTAAGCAGCCCTCGTCAAGGTATCTCGCCAACGAATTATTGTTTCCAACTTCATCGATATTCATTGAAACATATGCTGTCACAGAATTAAACGTAGAACTTTTTGTGAAGAACAATGTTAACGTAGATTGTCTCCAAGAATCTCCAACAGTTTAAGCAGCCCTCGTAAGCTAAGCAGGTATCTAAGCAGCTATATACTTAAGCAGGTATCTCGCCGACGAATTATTTTGAATTACTTTTTCCAACTTCATCGATATTCATCGCCACAGGTCGGAAAATCTTAAAATAATTTTCATAAACTATACATCAAAATCTTCTTCGTGGATCTATGTATCCATTAATGAAAAGTGGAAAAAAATCGGTTTAGTAGCTACGGAGGGAATCGCTCACAGACATACAAAAAAATAGTGATCCGTTACAAAAATATCGATTGTATGAGAAACATTTTGAGAAATCGTTTATTTTATAAAACGAATCATAAGAGACCTTTGTAAATATGCAAAACTATATTTGGCTAAGTTTTTTATAAATTAAATCATGAAGAAAATTAAAAACACACTGTCGCTGAAAAGAGTTTTTAAATTTTCTCCATTATTAAGCTTTTCATTTGTGAAAAACGTTCTATTTTAAATTCGACTGTAAAAATACAAAAAAAGACTAAATACCAAAAAATGGCTTTGTTATTGAAAAAAAGCCTACCAAGTGCAAATAGAGCTCGCACTATAAAGGATCCGTGGACATTTAAGCACTTATAAACATTTCAGGGTACATAATATTTATATTACAAAAAAGACTAAATACAAAAAAGGATTTTTTATTGAAAAAAACTTCTCTAGTACAAGTAGAAATTGTAATATGAAGGTTCCTTACACATTTAAGCACTTATAAACATTTAAGGGTAGATAATATTTCTATTACAAAAAAAGACTAAATACAAAAAATGGCTTTGTTATTGAAAAATACCTCCCAAGTACGAGTAGAAATCGCACTACGAAAGTTCCGTAGACATTTAAGCACTTGTAAACATTTAAGGGTAGGTACAAAATATTTCTATTACAAAAAAGACTAAATACAAAAAATGACTTTTTTATTGAAAAAAAAACCTTTCAATCACGTGTAGAAATTGCACTACAAAAGTTCCGTAGACATTTAAGCACTTATAAACATTTAATGGTACATAATATTTCTATTACAAAAAAAGACTAAATCCAAAAAAATGGCTTTTTTGTTGAAAAAAAAACTTCTCAAGTACGAGTAGAAATCGCAATACGAAGGTTCCGTACACATTTTGAGCACTTATTAACATTTAAGGGTACATAATATTTCTATTAGAAAAAAGACTAAATACAAAAAATGGCTTTTTTATTGAAAAAAAACCTCTCCAGTACGAGTAGAAATCGCAATGCGAAGGATCGGTACACATTTAAGCATTAATATACATTTAAGGACACAATATTTGTATTAAAAAAAAGACTAAATACAAAAAATGGTTTTTTTATTGAAAAAACAACCTCTCAAATTCGAGTAGAAATCGCACTACGAAAGTTCCGTAGACATTTAAGCACTTATAAACATTTAAGGGTACATAATATTTCTATTACAAAAAAGAATAAATACAAAAATGGCTTTTTTATTGAAAAAAATAACCTCTGTAGTACGAGTAGAAATCGCACTACGAAGGTTCCGTACACATTTAAGCACTTATAAACATTTAAGGGTACATAATATTTCTATTAGAAAAAAGACTAAACACAAAAAATGGTTTTTTATTGAAAAAAAACCTCGCAAGTAAGAGTAGAAATCGCACAACGAAGGTTCGGTACACATTTAAGTATTTACAAACATTTAAGGGTACATAATATTTGTATCACAAAAAATGGCATTTTTATTGAAAAAAACCTCTCAAGTACGAGTTGAAATCGCACTACAAAAACTGCGTACACATTTAAGCACTTACAAACATTTAAGGGTACATAATATTTCTATTACAAAAACGACTAAATACAAAAAAATGGCTTTGTTATTGAAAAAAAAGCCTCCGAAGTGCGATTAGAACTCGCACTACGAAGGTTCCGTAGACATTTAAGCACTTTATAAACATTTAAGGGTACATAATATTTCTATTACAAAACAAGACTAAATACAAGAAAATGGATTTCTTATTGAAAAAAAAACTCTGTAGTACGAGTAGAAATCGGACTACGAAGGTTCCGTACACATTTAAGCACTTGTAAATATTTAAGGGTACATAATATTTCTATTACAGGAAAAGACTAAATACAAAAAATGACCTTTTTATTAAAAAACACCTGTCAATTACGAGTGGAACTCGCACTACGAAGGTACCATAATATTTCTATTAAATTGCATATTAATATTAATTTTTCTTAACGTAAATATATTATCTACCATATCTTTCACAGGCGTAAAACATGGTGTATATTAAAAAAAATTGTAAATTCTAGAATTATGATTACAGTTTTCCTGTAATCTTCTAATCAGATTTTACTCACCATGTTTCTTTCATGACTTCTGTTTCCGATTAGTTCCAGAAATAAGGAACGTTCCATTTTTGCATATTTTTAAGAATATCTTTTGAAATATGCTTTTTAAAATTTTGAAAAAGAAAACATTTTCGTATTCCTCATAAAAAGTCTCTTCATATGATACATATAAAACCCAAAAAAAATTGTGATTTATTCACCTCCATGTTAATTGTATGAATATTATAAAAAAGTTAATTAGTGCAAAACATATAGATTATTAAGATGTATTACTATGCTATATTTAAAATTTGCACGTCGCACAGATGTGGAGAAAACTGACTGTGGTAGACAGACAAACAGACGCATTATGGATCTTACAGGCGTTCTGTTTTCTTCTTAAAATTTAACTTCCGCTTTTTTTTTGTTTTCAAATGTATATATCTCATAATACTCAAAACTTTATTAACATTATAATTTTTCAAACTGACCCTACAGAGGTTGACACCTAACACTCCAAGCGCGACGTGCCATTAATTCCACCCCAAATATAGAGTCGCAACCCCCATTCGCTACTAGGGCTGCCAAAAATCGCTTTGATTAGCATGAGTACACATTTATTTGTAAAAGATTCAAATTTCTTATAAAAGCGTGGTACAGAATCGAACCGGTACATTCATAATCATAGCCGTGTAGCGTATTTATTAGACGACAGAACTGCTATTTAAATGAGACTAATTTTTAGTACATACTTGGTAAATGAGGCTAGTATATTCTTGGTGAATGTGGCGAAATTTTAGTACATACTTGGCAAATAAGGCAAATTTTTAGTATATTCTTGGTGAATGTGGCAAAATTTTAGTATATATTTAGTAAATACGGCAAATTTTTAGTATATCCTAAGTGAATGTGGCGAAATTTTAGTACATACTTGGTAAATAGGGCAAATGTTTAGTATATATGTAAAGAAACTATATTTCTTTAATTGGTACAGCGCTCGCCTGTCGGTAAACAGTGACCATGTACTTATGTACTTCATAGATGGCGCTGTGAGTAATGGCGGCCAACACGGTCAGCAAAGCAGATTATTTTTAGTTTACGGATATCACGATTATTTGGTTATATTAAAAGAACTGAATAAAAAGGAATTGACAATTTAAATGATAAACTTTAAATGTCGTTTTTTTGTTTTCAGATATTATAGTACTATTTAAGTTAAACTGTGTAATTATTATGAGCGTAGTACTAAAATAAACAAACTTTGTTTGCAGAGCAACGCAATTGTTTAATTGAATTTTGCGATTCCTAATAAGTTCGTAGAAATTGTCTTATATATACTTGGCGAATGAGGCAAATTTTTAATACATCCTTGGTGAATGAGGCGATATTTTAGTATATAGTAAATAAACAAATTTTTAATACACACTTAGTAAATAAAGCAAATTTTAGTATATACTTGGTAAATGAGGCGAATTTTAATTACCTACTTGCAAATTTAGGCAAATTTTCAGTATATCTTTGATGAATGAGGACAAATTTTAGCAAATACTTGATAAATAAGGCAAATGTTTTAGTACATACTTGATAAAGAAAGCAAAATTTAGTACATACTTGGCACATAAGGCAAAATTTTAGCACATACTTGGTAAATGAGGCAATTTTTCTGTAGATACTTAGTAAATAAGGCAAATTTTTAGTACGTGATTAGTGAATGAAGTTTTAGCACATACTTGATAAGTGGGGAAAATTTCTTAGTATATACTTGGTGAATAAGGAAAATTTTTGGTATATACTTGATAAAGGAAATTTTCTTGGTAAATGAGGTAAATTTGTAATACATACTTGGTGAATACGGCGCAATTTTTGGACATACTTGATAAATGAGGCAAAGGAGACCAGTAGAAATGAGCCTGGCGTTACAGAAATAGGATATTAGCGATATTTTTTTCCTGAATGTCTGTTTTTACAAGTCTTTTTCCATATTCTAAATCTGTCATATACTAAAACGTAGATCATACTAAGAAATTTACAGGAACGTAATTTATGTTGCAGTATATTCGTGAATTTAATGTCAATTTTATGCTGTAGTACATTTTTAATTGTAAAAGTATAAAACAAGAATTTAATTAATCAAACTTTTATATAAATGAAGGTAAAAAATAATATAAGAAAACTGAACCCCGAAACAGATCAGCGAAACGATTAGGGAGTAGTGACTTATATTTCGATGTTATTTTTTAATTAAAAAATTTAAATAAAAATATTTAACATGTATATATAATTATTGAGAAACTTAATACAAAGGTGTTAACTTAACAAAGTTTTGTATAATAATGCATTTGAGCTTGATGAGGACGGCTTTTATATCTTACGATCTGTGGAGTCGGAATACAGAACACTTGAGTTTAATGAAAGGAACGCTTTGTTACCAAGAAGTGCTATGTAGATGGCCAGTAAATCTTCTTTGGATATGTGGATATTCAAGCTTGCTATGGGATTTCCTTGAACTTAAGGAAAGGAGTCCGTTGTGCCGTTGTGACCTGGCTGAGTGAGGGAGCGAGCAGTAAATCTTTCTTGATATGTAGACAGGCAGATCCTTCAAAAGGTAATATGATATCTTCATAAAAAGTCTGAACGTGGACAAAGTTTTAAGCAACCCACTCCTACTCTGTGCAGTCACTAAAATAAATAATACCAATAGTTTCGTTCGAGAGACTTAAGTTGTCCATCTTTCTTAGAAAGGAATAAACGAAAGATGTTTTTTTTCTAAATTACAAACATTTTAAAGTAAACATTTTAAGGTATTCTTTGATAGTACGTACTAGTATTTTAAGGTATCCTATGATAGTACTCGTATAGTGGTATTATTTATTTTAGTATTGCTATCATTCAGCTACAATTCAGGAGTTTTAAGAATATTGTATTAAATATAGAATTTCGAGTGACGCCTACTGTAAAGTACTCATATGAGTAAAATTATCGATTAAGCAGTATCGGTATCGTAAAAAATGTACTTGATACTGAAAAGTATCGATAAAATTTCCGGCTTTCCGATTATAAATCTTTTCATTTTTGCAATAGAATACAATGCAAATATTATCAGATAGATAAAGATAGTTGGCCTTGTGGCTGTTTGTTTCTCATGTAGGAAAACATACTGTTTTATTCAAATTTACCTTTGGTCGATTAAGAAGTATCGGTATAGTAAAAATATACTTGATACGGAAAGGTATCGATAAAACAAAATAATTTCCGGCTTTCCAATTATATATTTTTTTGAAATAGCACACAGTGCAAACAATATCAGATAAATGGCGATAGTTGATCTTGTGACTGTTTGTTTCTCATGTAGGAAAACATACTGTTTTATTCAAATTTACCTTTGATCGATTAAGAAGTATCGGTATAGTAAAAATGTACTTGATACGAAAAGGTATCGATAAAATTTCCGGCTTTCCCATTATATATTTTTTTGCAATAGAACACAGTGCAAACAATATCAGATAGATGGCGATAGTTGATCTTGTGACTGTTTGTTTCTCATGTAGGAAAACATACTGTTTTATTCAAATTTACCTTTGATCGATTAAGAAGTATCCGTATAGTAAAAATGTACTTGATACGGAAAGGTATCTATAAAATTTGTGGCTTTCCAATTATATATTTTTTGCAATAGAACACAGTGCAAACGATATCAGATAAATGGCGATAGTTGATCTTGTGACTGTTTGTTTCTCATATAGGAAAACATACCATTTTATTCAAATTTACCTTTGCTCGATTAAAAAGTATCGATATCGTAAAAAATATAATTGGTACTGAAAAGTATCGATAAAATTTCCGGCTTTCCAATTATAAATCGTTTCATTTTTGCAATAGAACACAATGCAAACAGTACCAAATAGATGGTGATAGTTCTATCTTCTAAATAAAACTTCTAAAGTAATTGTAAATAATGAGCTGTAAGTAATACCCCAAAGATGCTGAAACTGATTTTTCACTTTTCTTATGAATATAACGACAGTACTGACTAGCCTATTGCTTTTTCTTTCGATTATAATTCAGATAACTGTCAAAAAAAGGAAGAAAAAAGAAGACGCATGAATAGATTGATAACTAAAAATTTATTATAGTTTTTGACAACCCTGCGCTCTGCTGCCCCACTGTGTCGGTTGATCCCACAATATTTGCACAACGACTGATTCAATCCCTCGCAAATTAGACCACATCGATGCCCCCCTGTCAAGAAGATTAGACATGTGACACCACCCGGGACACGGCGAGCGTGGGAAGCAACCCGCGCACAGGACACGTCAACGATTTGTTAGCGCCTGTCCCAGGGTTGAACGTAATAAATTAAACAACACGACAGACGTAAAGAAGAGGGTTGAAACATCCCTAATTTCCTTGCAACCCTTTTGTCATTGTTATCGTTTCAGCTTCCCCTATGTTTGCAAGTATTTTTTTATTTAACTCATTAACAATGTGTGTATATATATATATATATATATATATATTTACATTCTTAAGCTGAGCTCTATATACTGCAAGGCTATTTAATTAATTCATTAAACAAGAATAAAAACCCATTTTTTTGAAATGTATTGCCAGTATTACTAGCGTTAATTAATTTAAAATTTTTTTTTTTTAAATTAATTAACTTTAACTTTGGGTTCAGAGATTATAGGAATAAAAATGCTACTTTTATACAGAAATAGAAAAAATAAGACTTTCAAAAATTATATTTAAGTCGTCAATCAGACAAGCAGGTTATTTTTCGTAATGCTTTTCAAATACTACTTCAAAGGAAATCTTTGAACCGGCAAGTAGAAACAATGGAGATTGTTTCTGGTTATATCCTCTATATACAGATGTAAGATGCTAATCTATCCAATTTTCAGGCACAAAAGGACGTCAAAAAAGCCACGTAAAATTTTATAAGAGCACTCATTTTGACACCACAGAAAAATGTCAATATCACTTATAAATTTATTTTTAATTAATTTGGGCAATGGCTACAAATGAAAATGAAAACAATCGATATTGATTACTTTTTCCAATCGTTTCCAAAGATTTCATTTTACACTGGCTATGCCTACGACTTCGTTCGGGTATAATTAGAAAAAAAAACATAATTTTTTTTGTGCTATACCAAACTTCATCAAAATCCATCCAGAAGGTTTCGCGTGATAGTAGCTCAAATTAAGGCACAGATGGAAAGTTAAAAATACTAAAATAAATTTTTCTGACTTGTATTGTTATTTTATCATCTATATGCTTAATTAATAAGTTTTTAAAAAAAATATTTTTAATATACAGTGTTCACTCTGTTACAATTTTATTCATAGCATATTCCAGTTTTACTCTGTTATAATTTATTATAACAAAGTTCACTCTGTTACAATTTTATTAATAGTATACCATTCTTGATTATGAAAAGTATAGGTAGTATATGCGCGTTTGGGAAAATAGCTCTTTTTGTATTGCAATATAGTCAAACTATCTATATTTTATTTCTTGCTCTTTCCTGGTTATCTGTTGTTGAACTTTTTGTTTTTATGTTTTAATAAAAGCGGCTAAGTGAGAGTAATATACAGAGTTCACTGTGTTACAATTTCATTAATAGTATATTTGAACCATTCTTGATTATGGAAAGTATAGTATATGCGCGTTTGTGAAAATAGCTCTTTTTGTATTGCATTATGGTCGAACTATCTATATTTTATTTCTTGCTCTTTCCTGGTTATCTGTTATTGAATTTTTGTTTTTATGTTTTAATAAAAACGGCTAAGTGAGAGTAATATACAGAGTTTACGCTGTTACAATTTTATTAATAGTATATTTGAACCATTCTTGATTATGGAAAGTATAGTATATGCGCGTTTGTGAAAATAGCTTTTTTCTGTTGCATTATGGTCAAACTATCTATATTTTATTTCTTGCTCTTTCCTGGTTATCTGTTGTTGAACTTTTTGTTTTAATAAAAGCAGCTAAGTGAGAGTAATATACAGAGTTCACTCTGTTACAATTTTATTAATAGTATATTTGAACCATTCTTGATTATGGAAAGTATAGTATATGCGCGTTTGTGAAAATAGCTCTTTTTGTATTGCATTATGGTCAAACTATATATATTTTATTTCTTACCCTTTCTTCGTTATTTATTGTTGAACTTTTTTCTGGCATACGAAGGGTTTCGTACCACCGCACAATATTAGCACTTATTATTGTTTAGTAAATAACAAGATAGATGACATAGCAAGACGTGGAAGCCATAGCTACACGGCGGATGTTAAGTGATAAGGTACGGTTAGCGCCCTTTTTGTACGGAACAAACTTTCTTTTCGATTGATATTCGCAAGCTGCTGATCATACTTTAAAATACTAATGACTAGAATACACTATAACTCTTAGACGGTAGATCTCAAATCTACAAGTTTACTGAACCATTCACCATCATTCTCAGTCATCAAGAACCTCAACAGACATAGGGCTTTCCTAATGCGTGTATCATTAGAGGAAATATCCCTAATCGCTACACCGGCCAGCAGCTCGACTATCGTAGTGCTTCTTCCACCAGTGATGCAGCTGCTCATCACTGGTCTGTTAGATTTAGCTACGCGATTACAAACAACACTCTAGTCCCACTCGGCGAATGACTGGGAATCGAACCTTGAACTTAGGGGTGGGTCGCAATGTCAAAGACCATATCATACAACACATTAAGGTGGTGATTAGTGGTATACATTAAAGTGGTGAGGAATGGTGACTACATATATTAGGGTGGTGCTAAATGGTGACCAAAAAAAGAGTTAAAATGATAAAAAATGTTTTTCTTCTAATTTTGGGATATTGCATCTCAAAAAGAAAGTGTATCTTACCATGAAAGTAACAACAATTTGCATAAAACAACATGCCAGAATATTTGCGATAACCATAAACCTCCCCTATGATGACCATTGACATGTAAAGCCACAAAACAAAACGAGCGAAAAAACATTTCACGCGGTCAAAGCTATGAACCGATTCTAAAGCGCGACATATCTTTCCTAATACGATTATAACAAGCCGTGTACGCCACCCCATTCCATAGCTGCAACCCCTCTCCCACCCCTTATCTGCTATTTATCTATACTTTTTGTCACCCCTATAATGTCACTCGCATAGGGTCGACAAAAGTTTTACTTTTCGGGAACAGTCGTATTTTTGGGACTACAATTTTGAGCAACTTAAATAATGATAGATTATAGACTATGTAAGTATGTTTGTCTAAGGGATTTTATCTTTTTAGGGTTTCGTAATTTAAAGGGAAAAGGAATCCTCATAGGATAACTCACATTTCCCTCTGTCTGTCCGTCACAACCCTTTTCTCAGTAAGCCTTTGACATTGAAACTTGACATTTGGCATGGTAATATAGCTTATTGACATACATATATCCTAGTTAATACTCAAAAAATATATGGAAATGTTAGTGTGGAAGGGGAGGGGGTGGGGAGGGATCATATATCCGTCCGAGGCCTTGGTCTATGCTCTGAGAAACTTCTAAAACCTACCAGACATATCAAAATTGGATTATTAAAATGAAGACTTCTTTAGATGTACTTTTCCTGAGCAGAGCACGAAACTGAGCCGTCACGGTCGGGTCAATGACACTGTATCGGGTAAACTCGGCTCGCTAAATGAACAATTTTTTTAGGGCACTATGCACACTTTTTTAAAACATTTAATTAAATTGGAATCTAAAGTACTTATGTTATAAACACTTTTCAGTTTCCTTAAATATTGTTTCATTTTTACGGGTAAACTCGGCTCCCATCGGCATCGGCCGAGCGAGTCTAACACGGAGTGCAGCGTTTCAGGAATTACATTTTATTATTGTTTAATATTTTATATGAGTATAATTTAATATAATACGTGTATGTTATTGTACTTTAAAATAACATTCTCGCATTTTTCTTGATTCGCCTAACTAATATCTAAATATATTATTTCTAAAAGGTGTTTTTTGGTCGAGCGGCTCGATCTCTTTAACTACTGCACCAAAAAAAAAAAAAAAAATACCCACTTAAAGCTTATGTTTTCTACTTTGGACGAAAAATATAAAAAAATTCGAAAAAAATCTTTTTGTTAATAAAAAAATTAATTTTTATAACAATTTGCATGAGCGCCATCTGTGGGCGACACATCAAATATCTTAGCCAAATTGTATACTTGGAACACGCTAGATGGCGATATAGTGCGAAGACTTTGCACGGGTCAGCTAGTCAATAATATAATATCAAAGTAATTATTATTGTAAATACATTGTACAATTAGAAATTTTCACTTCATTCATGTGGTCATAAGCACATGCAAGAAATTTTTTTTGGGTTATGTACCTCAAAAGGAAAAATAAAACTTTCAGTCACAATTGTTTTTTTGAGGAAATTGTTTGACGTAAAATCTGAAAATTCAGTATAATATTGTCCGCACATTTTGAATTATTTTTTAAAAATATTCAGATTTAAAGAGGAGATAAATAAAGGTCTCATTTAATTTAAAGGGCTATTTATGAGGAATTAAAAACTATTTTTTTTTATAATTTTAAATTACTTATTTCTTATATCAAAAAATTTGCGAAAGTAAACCATCCCTTATTGTTTCGAAAACTACGAAGTCAAAAACAAAGAAAAAACAGGGTTGACAAATTTTGATTTTAATGACAATTATCTATTATATATTATATAATACTTATATATTATATTATATAAACAATTATATATTATATAGTAATTTGACATTTATCTTACAATTTTTGAAATATGTTCCCAGTCATGAAAAATTAATGTTTGTAAATAGAAATAGTATGTATCGTAAACTATTTATAAGTACTTAAATGTGTACGGAACTCTGCTAAGTAGCTTGTCTACTCGTATTTGATAGATTTTTTGTTTTTCCCAAAAATTCATTTATAATATTTTGTTGTCATCGTATTTTGTTAACTAACTGTCTTGTAACATTGTAAATACACTGTAATTTTTAGTTGACAGCAGGATATTGCTTTTGTAGCAATCAGTTGGCCAGATACATCCATTCGTCGAACTAAATAAATAAATAAATAATTTGTAAGATGGTTTTAATCCTGAAAAAAATATCACTTTTGTAACTCAATAAATTTTTATCATTCTGTCAATCGGACATTTTAAAATAAATTGGCGATAATTTCTACTCTGTGCGATTGTTCGACCACAGACTATTATGTATTTGACATTGACAGTTTGAATATAAACATTGAATCTTTTAATGTATTTGTAATATGTAATTTAATGTATTTGTGACACATATTAATTTTAACTTTTTGCACTTCTTCTTCATATATATTAAAACTATACCTTTTTGCGTTCCTTCTTTATATAAACTATAACTATATTAAATCTTACACTTCTTCGGGCCCGCAGTATGCTTACAAGGGGTACAAAGTTTTCTCTTCGCGTATTAATATATAGATATTCTGCTAGTAATAGGAGCACGGGCACCCTTATTATTAGAGGAATGATTTTTTTTTAATTAAAAGAATATAAAACCCTAGTTTGATATTAATACTTCTGTTATATTTAGCTCCATTAAATATACTATAAGTTTGAAAAATTATTTTAGGATTGGCAAAGTGGTTTAAGCGTGAGCGCAACACAAACAAACTCAAAAACTAATTTTTGTATTTATAATAATATTAGGATTATTCTGAAAGTAGAGAAAAGTGATGTTAAAATAATCGTGTAATAAAAACAGAAAAAAAAATTATCGATAGAAAATTGATCGACTTATTCCATTCCCTCTCCCTCCCTTCCTAAGTTCATTCACCTCTCGCTCCCCCCACCCCCGACTGATGTGTTTCGCTTTTCGTTACCGGTCTCTTTTCCTAACATGGAAACTTACGCTTTTATGACAAAAGAAGTCTCTGTAATAAGAAATATATTTTAAGTATATCTCCTAGTTAGATACGTCATGTGCCACTTGGTGAATGGTCACCCTACAATTTGTAGAGGGAAAGGGCATTAGGGTAGAAGCTAACGAACCGTGGGAGTAAAGTGAAGCGTATCGCGTGACAAACGGATTGCACGTATATATATATATATATATATATATATATACATGCGTGTGTATGTGTGTGTGTATGTATGTGTATGTGTGTGTCTGTACAGGTATTCTGTTAATCAAAAATAATCAAAAAGAGTCCATATATAGATATTTTTTCAAAATTTGTTGAAATTGCTACTCTGGGCCGATGATCCGGGTGCAACGATTACAAAGTAAGCGTAAGTCCATGCACATACGTACAAATGTACGTGAGTACGTACATATGTACAAATGTACGTGAGTACGTACATTTGTACAAATGTACGTAAGTACGTACATGCGTACATGTCACCTTCTAACGAATAACAGTTCGTTACGGTAACGTATTCGACGCTAAATAGCTTCGATACAATTTTTTTTCAAAACGATATTCATTACATTCTTTTTAATTTCTTATCCTTAGTAATATCCATTACATTATTTTTAATTCCTCATCCATATTAATATCCATTACATTCTTTGTAATTCCTTATCCTTAGTAATATCCCTTACATTCTTTTTAATTCCTCATCCTTAGTAAAATCCATTATATTCTTTTTAATTCCTCATCCATATTAATATCCATTACATTCTTTGTAATTCCTTATCCTTTGTAATATCCATTATATTCTTTTCAATTTCTCATCCTTAGTAAAATCCATTACATTCTTTTTAATTCCTCATCCTTAATAATATCCATTACATTCTTTTTAATTCATTATTCTTAGTAACATCCATTACATTCTTTTTAATACCTTATACTTAATAATATCCATTACATTCTTTGTATTTCCTTATTCTTAGTAATATTTATTACATTCTTTTTAATTCCTTATTCTCAATAATATTCATTACATTCTTATTAATTCCTTATCCATAGTAATATCCATACATTCTTTTTAATTCCTTATCCTTAGTAATATCCTCGTCATTTTTTTTTGCAAGACGCGTCTGTTTTTGGTCGCCGGATCGTCTGTTTGGGTTCTCTTCAGGTTGGTTTGATGAATACCGCGTCTTAAGACTTCCTTGCGTCAAAAATAAATAAAACGAATTTTTTTTTTATTGCGTTTAAAATAAAAAAATATATATAATTATCAACACGTACTTAAAAATGTCGGTATAAATTGTTCCCTTTCTTCCAATTTTTTAACCATGGGAACTCTAAATTAAAGTTTATCCATTTATTTATTTTTTTTTTGAAAACTCCATATTCGATTTTCAGAATTACCTAAAGTATATGGAAATATACAAGACAAATGGTTAAAAATAATAACGAATAAAACAGGAACACACGGCAATTCAAATAAATATCATCTGGTGGTCAGTCGTGAAGTTTCTGAGCTGATCGGTAGGATCAGCTCAGAAAACTAATTTCCTCCGAAAAGGTCAATGGAGCAGAAAAAATATCTAGACAGGGTGCATCACGCAATACTGCGTTGAACAATATGAGTGCACGAAAGACAGGTCAACACTGTAAAATATTCGTGCGCGCTCTGGGCAGATGAAATAAACTATGATATTGTCCTTTCTAGTATCAACCGGGAGTATAAAACGCTACTAAACTCAAGATCATGGGGTTATCAATATAATGATAATGAGTATATTCTATAAGAAGCCTCATATGGAGATCAGACGATTGCATTAGTTTCAAGAATATAACGGATTAAAGAGTTAAATAAAGTAACGGTATATTCTATATCTTGAAAATTATGGGAAAGCCATATGACAAAACCTAGTACCATGTAGGCTTATACGATAAAATCTGTATCTTGTAGGCTTAAACAATAAAATTTATAGATAAGAAGCTTCATACAGAGACCAGATGACTACATTCGTTTCAAGAATATAACGGACTATAGAGTTAAATAATATAACGGTATGTTCGATACTTTGAAAATCGTAGGAATGCCGTATGAAAACTCCTAGTACCTTGTAGGCTTATACGATAAGATTTGTATCTGGTAGACGTTTACGATAAGATTTATAGATAAAAAGCTTCATACGGAGACCAGATGTCTGCATTCGTTTCAAGAATATAACGGACTAAAGAGTTAAATTATATATCGGTATGTTCAATATCTTGAAAATCGTGGGCATGACTACGATAAATCCTAGTACCATGTAGGCTTATACGATAAGATTTGTACCATGTAGACTTACACGATAAGATTTATAGACAAGAAGCTTCATATGGAGACCAGATAACTCCATTCGTTCCTAGAATATAATGGAGTAAAGAGTTAAATATAGTAACGGAATATTCGATATTTTAAAAATCGCGGGAATGAGGCTAATACATTGTAGGCTTATACGATAAGATTTGTACCTTGTAGGCTTATACGATAGGATTTGTACCTTCTAGACTTTTACGATAAGATTTATAGATAAAAAGCTTCATACGGAGATCAGATGACTATATTCGTGTCAAGAATATAACGGACTAAAGAGTTAAATAAAGTAGGTATTTTCGATATCTTGAATATCGCGGGAATACCGTGTGCAAAATTCTAGTACCATGTAGGCTTATACGATAAGATTTGTACCTTGTAGGCTTATACGATAAGATTTGTACCTTGTAGGCTTATACGATAAGATTTATAGATAAAAAGCTTCATACAGAGACCAGATAACTCCATTCGTTTGAAGAATGTAAAGGACTAAAGAGTTAAATAATATAACGGTATATTCGATATCTTGAATAATATAACGGTATATTCTATAGCTTCATACGGAGCCCAGATGACTGTATTCCTTTCAAGAATATAGCGTACTAAAGAGTTAAAAATAGTAGCGGTACATTCGATATCTTGGAAATTGTGGGAATGCTGTATGATACATCCTAGTACATTTTAGGCTTATATGATAAGATTTATAGATAAGAAGCTTCATACGGAGACTAGATAACTGCATTCGTTTCAAGAATATAACGGACTAAAGAGTTAAATAATATAACGGTATTTTTGATATCTTGAAAATTGTAGGAATGTCGTATGATAACTCCTAGTACCTTGTAGGCTTATACGATAAGATTTGTATCTTGTAGGCTTATACGATAATACTTGTACCTTGTAGACTTATACGATAAGATTTATAGATAAGAAGCTTCATACGGAGACGACGTGGCTGCACTCGTTTCAAGAATATCACGGACTAAAGAGTTAAATAAAGTAACGGCATACTCGATGTCTTGGAAATCACGGGAATATCGTACGATAAACCCTAATAATTGATAGGTTTTTTTGACGGTTTTGACGATATCATTGTCAAATGTGAAATGATAATCTATAATTATACCGAACTCCCGGTACACGGATGATAATCATTTCGATGAAACCCTTTTAATATGTCAATTAACTTTCATCAAATATTTCAATTTTTTTTCATCAAATTTTCAAGATTTAGAGTCTTGAAATATTTCAAGACTTATCTAGAGTCTGGAAATATTTCAAGACTTGTCTAGAGTCTTGAAATATTACGAGTACTTTATGCTTGTTTAGACTAGCGTTTAACTACTTTCTTTCAAGTATTAGAGGTGATTTGATTTTGATATCCCTCTATTAATGTATGAAGTGTAAACGTTTGTTTGTTGCTTTCAAGCGCGCCTCAGTTCACTGTTGCTCGTTCTGTGAGTTAGAGCGTCGTGTGATTTCAGTGATATTAGGTCTGATACTGTTAACAAGTAATGGTTAATTTAAAATCTGGCAATAATGATTTTGGAAAAAGGTCACAGTTCCTCCTTAAAATATTTTAACAATAAATGAGAAAATTATTTGGATTTTATTGAATTTATAAATTGTCATCAATAAATATTGATCTCAGTACAGCTACACGCAATAAATTAAATAATGCTTCCCATCTATAGTTCCGATTGTGCGAATTGAATTACATAAAACAGTTTTCTTTAAAATAATTATAAACACAATGAAATTAGAAAAAGTGACATGATGTTATATGTACTTGTCGAAATGGCAACTTTTTTAAGGTTCTGTACCTCAAAAGCAAAAAAGGAACCCTTATACGATCACTTCGTTATCCATTTATCTGTTTGTCTGTCAAGACACTTTTTCTCAGGGACGCGTGAAGGTATCAAGTTGAATTGAAATCAAATACTTAGGTCTACGGTCCCTTCGAGCTGTGAAAAAAGTCAAGCTTCTAAGTCAACGCAATAAAAAATACGGTCATTTATATCGCATATTTTGACACTCGCTAATAAATCAGAACCTATGGGGTACTACCTGTTGATCTAGAATCATAAAATATGGCAAAAAGCAAGGTATAACAACACCAATTAAAGAAAAAAATCATAAAAAGATTCCGAAAATCGTGAATTTGTAATTATATCCCATAAAAAATATATTTTTTAAATATACGCCTGTGAAAGATATAGTAGGCAATATATTTTCGTTTTAAAAAATTAAAGTTTTGTAAGTAGTTTATTAGGAATATACCATTAAATGTTTATAAACGCCTAAAACTTAGGCCGATGTCTGAATAGTGTTTGATATACCATTTAAAGGAGAAAATCCTAAAAAGAATTATATCACATAAAAATATATTTTTTAAATATACGCTTGTGAAATATATAATAAGATATATATTTTCGTTTTAAAAAATTAAAGTTTTGTAAATAGTTTAATAGGAATATACCATTAAATATTTACAAACGACTAAATATTTATGGAATCTTCGTAGTCGAACTAGTGATTGGCAATTTTTTAGGTCATACCAAAATCAAACTTATGCCGGGATCGGAATAGTGTGTGATATACCATTTAAAGGAAAAAATCCAAAAAAGAATCAAAAAATTGTTAATTTGTAATTATATCACATAAAAATATATATTTTTTAAATATACGTCTGTGAAAGATATAGCAGGCAATATATTTTCGTTTCAAAAAATTAAAGTTTTGTAAATAGTTTGTTAGGAATATACCATTAAATGTATATAAACGCCTGAATATTTATGGAATCTTCGTAGTAGAACTAGTGATTGGCAATTTTTTTAGGTCATACCAAAGTGAAACTTAAGCCGAGATCGAAATAGTGTTTGATATACCATTTAAAGGAAAAAATCCAAAAAAGATTCCCAAAATCGTGAATGTGTAATTATATCACATAAATATATATATATATATATATATATATATATATATATATATATATATATATATATATTTAAGTATACGCCTGTGAAAGATATAGTAGGCAATATATATTCGTTTTGAAAAATTAAAGTTTTGTAAATAGTTTATTAGGAATATACCATTAAATGTTTATAAACGCCTAAATATTTATGAAACCCTTGTAGTCGAACTAGTGATTGGCAGGTTTTTAGGTTATACCAAAGTTAAACTTAGGCCGAGGTCGGAATAGTGTTTGATATACCATTTAAAGGAAAAAATTTCTAAAAAGATTCCGAAAATCGTTAATTTGTAATTATATCACATAAAAATATATATTTTTTTAAGTATACGTCTGTGAAAGATATAGTAGACAATATATTTTCGTTTTGAAAAATTAAAGTTTTGTAAATAGTTTAATAGGAATATACCATTAAATGTTTATAAAGGCCTAAATATTTATGAAATCCTCGTAGTGGAACTAGGCCCAAATATTTAAACCCATGTAGTCGAACTAGTGATTGGCAGGTTTTTTAGGTTATACCAAAGTTAAACTTAGACCGAGGTCGGAACAGTGTTTGACATTGAAGTTATAACGAGCTCGCCGTATATTGAGTATATTAGTAGCGTTGTAAGGGCAAACTAAAGTCATCAGGGATACTTGTCTAACTAAGCAAAATGTCTACGATATTTTACTGCTAGTTAGTTCTTATCCTATATTTACTTTTATTAAAAAACTAATATCCATCACACATGGCCAAGACTGTTAGTCGAACTTACCGACAGATAAAAACGTATTTTTGTTTCTTATTAACTGTCAGTCGAGTCGGAATAAGAGTCTACTTTAACAACCGTGCCCTATTGCTCAGTCTAATCGGTAAAGTATCTAGACAAAATATGTTCTTAACTGTCAGTAAATCCGACTGAGAGTCCTGACTGTGTGTGGTGCATACGGGCGTAAGTCTTTATTGCTAAAATATTTATTAGAATAACACTTCAAATATACTTCACAACGAATATACGTGGAACTAGCTGTACCAACGCGTTCGCTTGGAAATCTGTATAAAGATAGGTTTTATGGTTTTTTGTTCTTTTTGAAGTAAAACTTCTTTACGTACGACTTGGAGAGTAAGCTGGTGAATGCGTGACGAGAGCGTTACAAAAAGTGTGATCGGACGAGGTGAACGGAAGATGAGAGGGAAATATAAGTTAGTGAAGACAGAAAGAGAGAGAGTTACGTTTCGTATATTACTGTAGGGACAAGAGAGAGAGAGGTGGGAGCACACATTTTCTTTCTCTCTTTCTCTCATAGCCAGTTATGTTTCGTATATCTACGACACATTGCAAGCCTATTGTCTGTATCACACTGTAGGAGCAAGAGAGAGCAGTGCGCAGACACATTTTCTTTCTTTCTTCTTCTCATAGCCAGTGCATGAAATATACACATACACATTTCGTTGTATTACAACATCTTCAGGTGGGATAGGTACATCACATAGTTTCATTTAATTGTATGTAATTATTATAGAATTTCTGAATATTTAATATATTATATAAATATTTTCATAACACTGATGATATACGTACGTAGAATATTATTTTGATGTGGTAATGTTAGGATACAAGTTAACCTAATACTTGAAAAACTCGCTTTTTATTTCACTATAACTTTTATCTGTTTTTATCCCATAGGTAATAAATAAATAAATATATGAGCATAAAGTTTACTAAAATGCTAATAGATGGCGTTGGCAGTACCATATCGTAATATATCTATGAGCATAAAGTTTACTAAACCGCTAATAGATGGCGTTGGCAGTACCATATCGTAATATATCTATGAGTATAAAGTTTACTAAAACGTTAATAGATGGTGTTGGCAGTATAATATCGAAATATATCTATGAGCATAAAGTTTACTAAAACGCTAATGGATGGCGTTGGCAACAACATATCGTAATATATCTATGAGCATAAAGTTTACTAAAACGCTAATAGATGGCGTTGGCAGTACCAACACCGTAATATATCTATGAGCATAAAGTTTACTAAAACGCTAGTAGATGGCGTTGGCAGTACCAACACCGTAATATATCTATGAGCATAAAGTTTACTAAAACGCTAATAGATGGCGTTGGCAGTACCAACACCGTAATATATCTATGAGCATAAAGTTTACTAAAACGCTAATAGATGGCGTTGGCAGTACCAACACCGTAATATATCTATGAGCATAAAGTTTATTAAAACGCTAATAGATGGCGTTGATAATACCACACCGCAATATATCTATGAGCATAAAGTTTACTAACAACGCTGATAGATGGCGTTAGCAGTACCAATATAGTAATTTTCACCAAGTCAAGGTGTTTTTTTACATCTGTGACGTTAAGATGTTGCTCGAGGGTATAAACTATTACCATACCAAATTTCATCAAAATCCGTGCAGTAGATTTTGCGTGATTGAAGAACAAATTAACATGCAAACAAACAGAACGACAGACAAAAATTCTAAAAGCATTTTCTGGCTTCTATTATCATTCTATGCGTTAAACCAATCAGTCTTTTCAAAATATTTTTCATGCACAGAATTCACTTTGTTACAATTTTATTATAAGTGCAGATTAAATTCGTTATAAATGAATTTTCACTTCAAACGCAAAGGTCTCCACCCATTTTTACCAAACTCTCAGAGGATTTCCTCTCCCACACCCCTCACGTTCGCCATATATAACCAGCTTGCACGTGTCAGGGCACGTGGCGGTTAGTTGTGCGTGCGACGTGACACCGATATCCACCCCCTTATGGGACAACCCCTATTTATCGCTATCCCCCGGGATTTGGAGATTAATATCATTTGCGGATCGAATTCCGTCGTTATTTTTCGTTTTACGTCCAATTTAAATACATTTGATGATAGTTAAATGATCACCAATTAAATTTAAAGACCTATCGAATATAATTACAGAGATTGAGAGCGAAGAAATTGGTAAATGTCCAAATGGTGTTCGGCCAGGATGTTGCAAGAATAGAAATGAAATATTTTCTCAAAATGTTTATGAAAATCTCAATAGGGCAAAGAAAAATGTTGAATTTTTCATGGAAAATGGAGTAATTTTTCCACAATAGTATATAAAACTATTTAATCATGGATTTATACTTTTTATTTAAGAAAATGAGATTCACTCATATTTCTATTTTCAAGCCCCTATCCAGTTTATCTCGGGGTCCCTCTGAGGACGAACGATCCACCACATGCCATAAAAGTATGCAAGGACCTTCAAAGGTTCTCAATAGTGTCCCGTATCTACCATGGTTTCACCCACAAGGGTTGAAGACTGTCCCAATCTGTTTTCTTGAACTTTTTTTCCGGACACTGTGAATACCTCTAAGATCGGTCTATTTCCAACCAAGTCACGGTGACTGAATATTTCTAAGGACACGGGCAAATCTACTCAGTTAAAGTGTTGACGTATGCTCTCAAACAATACTTTATGTGCATCATCGTACTTATGCAATGGAATAAAATGCGACTCAGGTCCTGTGTCTGGAAACTACAGGAACACTCAGGATTGTCTTTCGGTGTAAAATGATGTAAGCTCGCACTGAAGGCTCCACGTTACGTCAAAAACTGTGAGGTGTATTAATAACTGTTGACTCAGGTCTTATTCAGCCGTTTAGATACAACGGGGATAAACAATATTGTGGTCTCACCCCTAAATTCGGTGGAAATCCATCAGGACTGCCAAGCATGTGCACACGTGTGTTCTTTAAAATGCGTCTTTTTCTAACCCAAAGAAATTCTTCTACTAAAAATCAAAGCACAATGGACCAGGTCAAAACCCTTACCACGTGCCAAGACGAAGTTACCTTCTACCACTCTTCCTATTTTGCTACAATGAGATTCTCTTCAGTCTGCGAACAGTATAGTGAATATATTAGGGCATTACCGTAAGTACCGCAATATATTAGGAAAAAATAAAATGAGCCATAACGCGTTCACTCGCACGAAAACAAGGAACGAACGAACGTCAGTTAACTGAGCTACTTTCGTTCGCGGGAGATATCTTTCACTACCACACGTGCCTTCAGGATGATGTTAAACGAGTAGCAACGCCAAGTCTTGGCCGGGGTCAACTAATCCGATTGTGCTGGTCTAACACATTAGCTCGTTGGCGATCGGAAATGGTCCCAACAACTTTTCCAGAAACACTAATTCCTGAGAAACACTAAACACTAAAAGCTGAGAGTCTTGGCTTGACCGCCTGGGTCACAATGTGGTGGATCTCTATAAAAATTATCACCCTAGACCACGATGGAACCGTGCGAAGAAAGTACCGTCTAACGGATGACCAGGCCCAAGCGCCAACTTTGATAGACTTGGCAAGCATAGTTGTATTAGCTCAGCCGTCTTCGGGTCTATTGAAATCGATGCTATTCGTTGAAGCAAAATGTGCAAAGAAAATGAAGAACCCCCTAAGAAAGAGACGAAGAAACCAAAGGTTTCGAAAACCTGTTTTATCGAAGCGAAGCAACAAGGAAACGGAAGCAACTCAATGGGAAGTAATTTGAAGGACCCTCAACCAAACACAAGGCAAAAAGAAACTAATATCCTGATAAACACTACTAGAAATGAGGAATTAATCTGAATACTGGAACCAAGGGCGACAATAGGACGAGGTACCTGAATAGAGAAAACGTAAAGGAAACAAAATAAAATTGTTGCGTATTCCTAAAATTCGTACAAGTAAGCGGTTACTGTTCGCTTGTCAATGAAGAGCGAGTGCAAAAAGGCGTGTCTAATGTTGTTCCACTTCACGTGTAAGCCTATCCAAAATAAATACGGTCTATATCAAAATGATGACAATAATTGTAATATGAATTCCATTATTTTACTCAAAACAATTTAAAAAAGCGGCTAAGTGCAAGTCGAACTCGCATACGAAGGGTTCCGTACCACCGTACAATATTAAGAATATTTTTTTGGTTAATAACAAGATAAATTAGCTACCTTGCATTTATTTAGGAATTCTTGTATGGGGATCCCTTTAGGATTTGGCATGATAGAGGCCATAGTAACACATATTATGTGAAAATTTCAATGATATACCTATTACGGTTCAAAAGATACAGCCTTGTGACAGATAGACGGAAGGACGTACATATGGGCGGCGGAGGCTTAGTAATAGGTTCCCGCTGGTACCTTTTGCGTGCAGAAACCTACAAAAAAACTGACCAATTGCCAGTCTGGCTTGCTCCTCTGATGATACCGCACGTCGTTTCCTGTAACATTACTCTATTTATCATAAATTATCACTAATATGAATTTCCTAGCGCAATAAATTTATATATATATATATATATATATATATATATATATATATATATATATATATATGTATATATATATATACATACATATATATCATAGCCGTGTGTGTATATTTAATATTTTTTGGGAAAATCTTATTCTAATAGTTATTATCGATACCAAGACCAAATTTGCTATTTTGAACATCTTTGTCTGTCTGTCTTTTTGTTACCGCATCATGCAAAAACCACTAAACAGATTTTGATGAAATTTGGCATGTTAATAAATGATTATCCAGGTTAACATATAGAATATACTATTCATTGTGAGAATATGACTCATTCTTAAGCAAAAATACAAAAAATTTTTTCGCGCAAAAATCACTCTGAATCTAGATATTTTTGCTAATCTATACATATCGATACATATTTTTTAATATAAAAAATTACGAAATTGGGAAATAAATAAATATAAATACCCATAATTAAAAAAAATTAAAAAAAAATAAAGTAAAACGGCTAAATAATATTTAACTAAATTCAGTTTAAAAAAATCACCAATAGATGTCATCACAAGGTTTTTAAAATGCGTAATTTTCCTCTATCGCATCAAGTCAATTATCACTGAATGGATTTGGATCTTTGTTATATAGCACCGTGGCAAATTACATAATGCAATGCAATATAATTCACATCATATCCATGCTCTCTATATATTTTCAGGCTTAAATAAAGTTACAAGGTTTTTACTATTACTTTGCTTTTCTACAATAGATGGCGCAAGTAGAGATTTAAAACAAACAACACAACATAAATACGACTCTTAATAACGCGCTTTAATTGTTTTGATTAATTCATATATTTTTTATTTCTACTCGACGATATATAACGCTAAATGTTTTCTATTATATAATGCGATATCTTTTTTTTAATTGTTCAACGAAATATGTCGCAAGTAAATTTCGTAAATCGTGGTGTCATTGTTTTTTGAAAAACGGGACAAGCCTTGCGCGTAGTTGGCCTGACCTAAGCATCAGTTGCTTTCCGCACTGAGAGCAGTATGCAGCACTCTCCCGCGTGGGCAACGCTCTATTACTTTTTTATATTTTGTACAAACTAAGTACATATATATATATATAAGTCATCAGTAACATGGACTTCCTATTTGGTCTCGGATAGCGCAATAAATATTTAATGATCAATAATATAGTTAAGTAGAATGGAACACATGTGTTTTATTTAATATCTTAAACACATTGCAACGAAATTGCAAGAAAATTGAAACAATGATTCTGGATGTCGCATCTAGAATCAACGTTACAATTTTCATACAAACTCCTGCGTAAGCTTCAATAAAACTTGTTTTTTATAATTTTAAGTTCAGTAATTCGGAAAATAATGGGCATATACTTTTTGACGTGAAAATGTCTATAAATTCGTTTTGGTAGCCAGGTAAAGATTTTCCACGCAACGAAATTATGCCGAATTTTGTGCGATAACTCTGTGAATAATGGACTGATAGCAAATTACGGATTAAGTTCAAAAAGCTTACTCATTTAAAATTCAATCTAGTTAGATTATTTCAGTAATTGAAGTAAGGTAAGAGCATAGCGGACGTGTGCGATAAAGACAGAAGCATAAAAGTATATATATATATATATATATATATATATATATATATATATATATATATACATATATTCAAATATATTCTCAAAATTGTAATGTAATATTGATGTTAAAAGAAATGAAAAGAGATTAGTTGCGGGAATGAAGAAAAAGGGTGAGAACAATGAGTATGTGTGAGAATTCTACAATGTTCCAGAACATTGTAGAAATTTCTTCAACTTTCTAGAACTTTCTAGAAAAATCTGTAACTTTCATATCGAAAATCACACATTTTCGAGGTTGCGGGAGCGGAGATACAATATATACACAGACACACGCACACACACACACATACATATATATACATATGTATATATATATATATATATATATATATATATATATATACATATACATATATAAATATATATATATATATATATATATATATATATATATATATATATATATATATATATATATATATATATATATATATATATATATATATATATCCGTATTAGCGACTCCTGCGCGAAAAAAAGCCTTCAGTTATGCTCTACCAGAGGTTCCAAAAAAACATAGATTTCAGAAAAATATCAGCCTAAGCTTTTAACGCTCGCGCCGCCGAGCGAAGCGCTCGCTATTCGCCACGTGACTCGCCTCGTCACTCGCGCCGCTCGTATCGATAGCGGTTTTTTGAACAAGATCAAAAATTTGCCAGTCTATGGATAAAAATCCATAGACTGGCAAAGCAAATGCCTGAATTGGGTATTATGTATATATGAGTTCTGACAATTGCGTATGGTAGTGTGCGTTACGCTTGCACTCGCTTGTGTATGGGTTACGCTTGCAACTATGATTTCGCGCTTGGTGATTTTAAATACCGCAGTATACTTCACGTTATATTTAGATCAAATTATGACTGCACTGATTTTTCAATCGATTAGATTTTTAAAGAGATCTCCCTAGAGGTTTCCCTAGAGGATCTCCCTAGAGGTTAGGTCATCTGTCCAATTGTCTTCCGATACGTTGTGGCTATTCCAAAACATTTTTTCTCCTACCGTCATCAGTTCCGCGCGCTATTTGGCCCATTACCACTCACACTTCTAGTCAGCCCATTACTACTTCAACCTGAAAATCCTACGAGCTATAAAAAAACAAGATATAGTTTTGTACACCTCTATTTTTCAGTTAAGAATCGTGAGTCCAATTTACGCGTGTGCACTTCACGAAGTTCGAATGCTGCTTCCATTCTTCATCTTTAAAATGAGACCAAGATGGCTGCGCTATCTCCATTTTTAGCCGAGTTATTGAATTTTGAAATTGCTTCGAGAAAAACCGTCGCTTATTTGAGCGCGGTTGACTCCCGATACCCGGCATTGATTTTAAAAGGTGTTTCCAAGTCATAATTTTTTTATCCAATAGAAGCTGATATTATGTAGAAGTCATTTATAGCTAAAAAAATAAAAATAATCGTTTAATTGAAAGTGAAAAAAGTGCCTGAAATTATTTGTTCCATCCGGCTAACTCATTCCTATGGTATTAGTCAAAAATAATCTAAGTTCTTTTATGTCCTCATTACTGATCATACCTCGTGGAGAAACTCTGGACACAGTCGCTTCCTTAGCTCGCTGAGCGACCAGCAGTCATTTTTGCCTCACAATCGCAATGGGACAGTATAACCTTCCAAACAGAAATTTGTTACAAACATTTTAACCACTACATAGTATAAAACGAAATCTGTGTCTGTCTGAACGCAATAATCTCAAAAACTGCTACATGTATTTCATGCGGTTTTCAGTAATATATATAGTGTGATTCACGAGGAAGGTTTAGGTTAGGTTAGGTTTCTACACAACATCAGTTTCTGCAAAACATCTTTAAAATCAATACCAGGTATGGGAATATAACCGCGCCCAAATGAACAACGGTTTCTCTCAAAGCAATTTTAAAATTCAATAACTCGGCTAAAAATGGAAATAGCGCATCCATCTTGGTCTCATTTCAAAGACGAAGTATGAAAGCAGTACCAAAAATTGCTATACGGAGTTTTATGCGGTTTTCACCAATAGATAGTGTGATTCACGAGCAAGGTTGAAGTTTCTAATTTATGAAGCATCTATGTAATTTAGTAGACATATGATGGCAATTGTCGAGGATTGGAAAAAATAATGATATCTGAAACCTGACAGGTATGGCAGCGTGAGTCATTAGAATATTGGAGCTAGCATATTAGTTTTGAATGATAGTGCTGTCTGTTATTTCTTTTTAAACGGCTAGCATTTGGAATGACAATAAACAAAGCACAGGGTCATACTTTGAACGTTGCTGGAATTGATCTCAGCGTTTAACGTTTTTCACTTAGCCATTTTGTACGTTGTCCTGTCACGTGTAACATCAAAACCTAACATGTTTATTGAATATATTCGGCGTTAATTTTGTAGAAATTCATTATCAAAGATCTTTGATCATATAGCAAAGATCTTTGATCTTTGCTAATAGCCCACCTGAAGATGTTGTAATACAACGAAACCTAGGTCGTGGTAAAGGACTTAAACAAAATAGAAATAATATTGCATCACGTAGTTTCATTTAATTGTAAATAACATGTTTATGTTTGCACGTAATCCGGTGAAAATAAAAAAATATTGTATTTAAGAAAAAATGTAAGCTTGTCTGTAAAGATACGTCTTCTGTTTGTTAATTTTCTTGGAATAATTTGTATTATAATACATTTCACTAAAATTTGTAGTTAACATTTAGTAATAATTAGGACGTTTTATCAATAAAAAGAGTCAGAAAATATAACTCCATATCACGACTGATGTAGAGTTTGTTTTCTGACTCTAACCTACAAGTTTTGATCTAACCTACAAGTTTTGATCTAACCTACAAGTTTTGATCTAAACTACAAGTTTTGATCTAACCTACAAGTTTTGATCTAATCTATAAGTTTTGATTTAACCTACAAGTTTTGATCTAACCTACAAGTTTTGATCTAATCTATAAGTTTTGATTTAACCTACAAGTTTTGATCTAACCTACAAGTTTTGATCTAACCTACAAGTTTTGATTTAACCTACAAGTTTTGCTCTAAACTACAAGTTTTGATCTAACCTACAAGTTTTGATCTAATCTACAAGTTTTGATCTAACCTACAAGTTTTGATCTAACCTACAAGTTCTAAGTAACAGTCCGATAGTTATACTTATTACTTCATTATGCCAAACAATTGATCCGGACATAGATACTTAATGCTACCCCAAAGGTATGACATTGATGTAGATTTTTGAAGTATAACTTCTTTACGCACGCTTGACTTGGGGAGTAAGCTGGTGAATGCGTGACGAGAGCGTTACGAAAAGAGAGCGGGCGAGGCGAACGGAAGTTGAGAGGGAGATATAAGTTAGTGAAGACAGAAATAGAGAGAGTTACGTTTCGTATATTACTGTAGGGATAAGAGAGAGAGGTGCGAGCACACATTTTCTTTCTCTCTTTCTCTCATAGCCAGTTATGTTTCGTATAACTAAGACACAGTGCAAGCCTATTGTCTGTATCACACTGTAGGAGCAAGAGAGAGCAGTGCGCGCGCACATTTTCTTTCTCTCTTCCTCTCATAGCCAGTGCATAAAAAAATATATATATATTTATATATATATATATATATATATATATATGCGAGTTTGCTAGCGTTACGCGAACGGTGATTTTTTGATTATTTTGTAATTTCATTTCGTTCTTGAACAATTTTATAAATTATTATTTTGTTCAATACATTAAATATTCTACGTTTAAAGTGAATAAAATTGTAAATTCATTCTAAAGTTCATATTTTGTGACTTTGAAGTTTTACTTCAGTCGTGTGGTCTAAAGCACACTCTTTTTTTTATAAATTGGCCGATCTATAGCGATAAATACTGATTAAATCGGGAAAAATCCGTGTATCTGAGAATTTTCGTTTCCATCATCTAGCCTTGGAAAACGGGCCGGTTGGCTAATAGTTTCTGTAATTAACTCCTACAAACATACATACAGCCAAGCGCTCCTTCTTCACAATGTAGAATATGATATATAGTGCAAATATATTTATAGCGACGAACGATAAACGAGGAATGCAGCATTACAAAATTAAACTCTCTTAATTTGACTAAAATTTAGCTTAAAGCCACTCTTATTTAAAATATAACTAAAACTCAACTTAAGGCTTATACTTACTTAAAATATGACTGAAACTCAACTTCAAACTTTTATCTACTTAAAATATGACTGAAACGCAATTTAAAGTTTAGATTTATTTAAAATGTGCTTCAAACTCACCCAAAGGTTCATATTTATTTAAAATGTGACTAAAATTAAAGTTTTGTATTTACTTAAAATATAACAAAATATTAACTTAAGGCTTACATTTACTTAAAATACGACTAAAACTCAATTTAAGAATTGCTTAAATTGAAAGTATTATGATACCGTGACGTACGGACAGTTGGACAGACAGATATGACAAAATTATGTTTTTGACAAAATTATTTAATTAAGATGGTTGAGAAATGAGCCCAAACGCGTAGAAACGAAAGGATCTAATCGAAAATAAATACGAAAATGGCTCAATCTAATAAAAATTCATGGAGAAACCAGATGGCTTTCCCTTTTGCCCTGTATTGACGCTTTATTTTTAAATGGGAAATTCAGTAGATATTACTATTTGAAATTGAAGGAAAATTGTTTTCTGCTTTGGTGAAACTAATCAATACCCAATCACACCGATTATTGAATTGAAATTTATTTGAATTTTAGCGGCCAGATTCTAAATATATTTACCAAAATAATGAAATGCTCAATGAGAACACTGGATGTAATAATACTATGACTATTATTAACATGAAAATATAATGTAAAAAAGCTAAAAAAACAAGCTTTGGTGGCAATGTGAACTAAAAAATAAAAAATAATCTTCAAATATAAAGGCCAAACGCCTTTCGCTTTTGGCCAAAATCTGATGATAAAAATATTAACTTTAGTATGAGAAAAATGCGTGGGGGTGTTTGATATCAGTTAACGTAAGTTTTTTTATTGCTAGCTATTTGTGAAGATTGAGTCATAATGAAAATGTACGTCGAGAGCATCGCATGCTTTTTTTACAATAAAATTATTTGTTTGTCATCAGAGACAGCCTTTCGCTTTTCTTTTTGTTACAAAAGTGTTTTTAAATTACAATTTTATTGTTTTTAGCTGTTTCGTGAAAGAAAATTAAGACTAACCATTTTTTTTCAGAATAAAGAATTTTTTTTTATTACAGTATTGTCATCGGTTCTTGATAAGTGTTCGTTACATACATATAAGTGAACTTCATGAAAGTGTGTTAAAAAAAATAGGTTCCAAAAAAGCAAAATATTTTTTGTGTATGATATTGTGAAATTAACAAAAGTACTTAAATTAACTTCATCTCATGATTTACAAGAAAAATTTTCATCATTCACACAACAATCCAAATTGGCTCCAGCTTCAGACAAATACCAATATTTAGCTGAAGTCAAATAAGGGCCAACTACTAAGGGTACTGACAGTCAGTACCGGAGTCAAATATCAACTTTCCTTTTTTCTTAACCGTACCGTGTAATATTTTTATTGTATATAAGTTTTTTGTTTTGTATATTGTACAGTAATTTTAATTAAACGATATAAACAAGTACAGTACGCAAATCTTAATATACTTCTGTATTCTAATATACTAATTGACAGAATATGGCTCCTTATTGTAATAGATATCGGTATAGCTGGATTTAAATGCTCATTTAAGTTTTCCTCTCTCTTTGTCTAGCCTTTTTCCAGTTCGTTTGGGATCGCCTTTCCTGGTAATTTTTCGCCAGAAGAGCCTTTTTTGACTCACCGAGTCGTATATATGGATTCCTCTAGGTAACTGTTAATAACGGATATCCAAGTTAGTGGTAGCATTCTTCCGTTGTTTGTGCCAGTTTTTATGTTTAGAACCATTAATGTTTCGTAATTTTCTAGCCTTCTCATGTCAGCGTCTTAGATGGTGCACTTTACCCGGGCTTCTGAGAGTTTGTCATCGATTGGGCCGATCTTAAAACTGTCCAGCCAAGCGATGTCTTCCGCCCATCTCGACATCCTGACCTCTTTCGTGTATATTTTTTTGGTATGTTCCCTTTTCGGGGACCAGAATTTAACGCCATATATAAGTGTACAGTGCATGCTGGTTTTGTAAGCCTATGCTCTCATGCGTTTCTCATGCCGACCAGAATCTGATTTTATGTTGCTCTTATGCTGACTCAACATCCTGCATTCTCAGTATCCACACAATAGAATGATCTTTCTGATTAATGTAAACACTTTCATCAGCATCTATGGAATCGTTGTCTAAAAAGTAACATCCTAGCCGAGGATATAATAGGTCCCCACCACATAACCCGCCAGCTTGATCATCAGTGATCGTAGTCTCCGGAGCTGTTTGCCGCATCAAGATACAGTTCCGTTAACTAATTATTTATTTACGTAATTTAATATATTATACAAATCCGGACTTACTGCTGCGAAAGCAATCCCTTACAGCCAACCAGAACACTAGTCCAGCCACTCTCGATAATCCTCCGGGAATCGAACCCGGGTTCCCGAGCTGTCAAAGGCCTTACGCCTTGCGATCAACCCAAAACACCAGGGCTATAAATTATTTGGTTCGCTACTTACTTATTATAATTATATATAAATAATATATATAAATATATAAAACTTAAATATTCATTATATAACTATCATTATATACACTAGCTGTAAAACGTTATGTTTTAATTAAAGTATATTATTCATTTCTATTATTCGTTCGGGGAGTCACCCCTAAAGACAAGATCAGAAACAACTATATTAGGGATACGTTCAAAGTTGCCAATATAACAGACAAATTGCAGGGGAACCACCAACGATCATCTACGCATAACATGGCCATACCATGTTATGCGGAGAGAAGGTGACCGTAGGTGGTTCCCCTACAATTTGTCTGTTATATTGGCAACTTTAAACGTATCATATGACTAGAAAGGTCCTGGAAATCGCTGAACCAAAAAGAGGTTCGGAACGGCTGCCAAAGACCTGAATGGGGAAAACTAAGAATAATATGAGGGCCAGAGGACTCCAACCACAATCGACATAAGGAAAAAGAAGAAAGTACGTTATTTATTCCGATTGTTTTATAAGTGGTTTGAATGCATTATAAAATAGTTCCTCTTCGCAAAGCAATACATACTTAGCCCCACGTCACTATTGCCCCGTAACATAAAATGTGATTAAAACAGATAAATGTCCAAAGAAAGCGTTTCCGTTTCATAAGTTGGATAATCATTGTATTTATACAACAATTACGATTGTAATAAATTACGCCCTCTGGCGGTACGTAATCAGATTTTCGAAAACGTTTTACAATCATCCCCCGAAGACGAACGCCACCAAGATTATAAACACCCTTGTCATGTTTTACGTGATCGCTAAGAATAGTACGTTTAAGCGTGCACAACGTACACAAATATCTTTTTGTCGATCGCTTTCGTGAGATGAAAAATCTGTATATGTAAATTTAACTGGCTTATGTTTTATCTCGTCTCTTCGCTGTAAGTCACCAGTTGACTTTAAGATTTTTAACTAAATGACGAAAAACGAAAACATAATTTTGTCATGTCTGTCTTCCATCTGTTCGTACGTCACGGTATAATAATACCTTTTAGTCGTATTTTAAGTAAATGTAAGCCTTAAGTTAATATTTTGTTATATTTTAAGTAAATATAAAACTTTAATTGAGTTTTAGTCATATTTTAAATTAATATGAACCTTTGGGTGAGTTTGAGGCAATTTTTAAATAAAACTAAACTTTAAATTGCGTTTCAGTCATATCTACTTAAAGCAGATAAAAGTCTGAAGTTTAGTTTCAGTCATATTTTAAGTAAGTATAAGCCTTAAGTTGAGTTTCAGTCATATTTTAAGTAAGTATAAGCTTTGAGTTGAGTTTCAGTCATATTTTAAGTAAGTATAAGCCTTAAGTTGAGTTTTAGTCATATTTTAAGTAAGTATAAGCCTTAAGTTGAGTTTTAGTCATATTTTAAGTAAGTATAAGCCTTAAGTTGAGTTTTAGTCATATTTTAAGTAAGTATAAGCCTTAAGTTGAGTTTTAGTCATATTTTAAGTAAGTATAAGCCTTAAGTTGAGTTTCAGTCATATTTTAAGTAAGTATAAGCCTTAAGTTGAGTTTTAGTCATATTTTAAGTAAATATAAGCCTTAAGTTGAGTTTCAGTCATATTTTAAGTAAGTATAAGCCTTAAGTTGAGTTTCAGTGATATTTTAAGTAAGTATAAGCCTTAAGTTGACTTTTAGTCATATTTTAAAAGAGACTGACCTTTAAGCTAAATTTTAGTGATATTTCAAATAAGTGTAAGCCTTTTCTTGACACTTAGTCATATTTTAAGCAAGTAAAAGCCTTAACTTGAGTTTCAGTCACAATATAAGTAAGAGTACGTCTTAAGTCCGATAGTAATCATATTTTATTTGAATATCAATTACCCCTAGGTCTGATAAATAAAAAAAATATTATTTGTTTCTTCCCATTGTATTAAACTTGGGCACAAAAAATATTGTCACAGAAAAGGTCTTTTAGAATATTGTACACATCTATTGATGGGGTCACCATTCGCGAAATATAGGTCTCCGAAGTAACACACCACCATTGCCAGATTTGGGTCTCCGAAGTGACAAAAAGTGTGCTACACAGTATGCTTGCGAGACCACGATAGCAGCAATTATAAACACTACAAAGGAAAATGATCATCTGTTACCATGCCACTTAAACATATTCAAAAATAAACAAAAAAATAATTCGTTTTTTAGGAATAGATTTGAATTATTAAGCTAAAATTACGTATAATTCAAAGTCCAGCTATTTAGGTACAGCTTAGTTTTTATACAGCAGCTATAGCTATTATAAGTAGGGTAGCTATAGATAATCCAACGGACAAGGTGAGACAACAGTTGTTCCTTTTTATCTCCAGCTCTAACAATGACTGAAAACAAATACAATGAATATGTATGGACTTTAACTTAATTAGAAATGGCTACGAGCTACACGAATAATCTAAAATTATAATTATAAAATGGTAAAGCGGTAATCAAACGGCGCTCTCAGATTTAATATTAATAGCAAACTATCAAGAATCGCGGGCGGGCAAAAAGGAAATAGCGAACATCCTTTTGCTCATACGTAACGGTTCAGAACAAAAGACGAAACTAAATTGAAAACCAAAGGATAGCCAACGTGGATAATGATATCCATATATATACATAAGGACCTCGTATTACAAGGGTTCGATACACAGTGCTGAGTAGTTAGAACATCGAATATTAAATAATGTAAAAAAATTCTTAAAAAAATTAATTTTGAAACGAAGCTTCTTAACGGACGTTTGAGATTGGGATTGCTTCTTATCCCAAATGTCCGTTAAGAGAGAAAAAAGTGTCTGAGAAAAAGTGAAACGTCACGAACGAGCAAAAGTGAAACTACGAACGCAATGATGAAAGCGGATGAACGCGGCGATGAAACTCTCCTCATAGGCTGTTCGAATATTAAATAATGTAAAAAAATTCTTAAAAAATTAATTTTGAAACGAAGCTTCTTAACGGACGTTTGAGATTGGGATTGCTTCATATCCCAAATGTTCGTTAATAGAGAAAAAAATGTCTGAGAAAAAGTGAAACGTCACGAATGAGCAAAAGTGAAACTACGAACGCAATGATGAAAGCGGATGAACGCGACGATGAAACGCTTCTCATTGGCTGGACAGCGCGTATTGTTACCAATATATATGTGCGAGATGGAGTAAAAGACAAAATGTAGGCATCATATAGCGCTGCCTCTTTCCCACCTTCATTACTTTAAATGTGTGGAAAAAACTTACTGAGAAAAACTGAAACGTCACGAACGAACGCGGTGATGAAACGCTCCTCACTGGTATACCCATATATACATATATATATATATATATATATATATATATATATATATGCGAAATGAAATAAGAGACAAAATGCAACAGGCAGTACGTAGCGCTGCCTATTTCCTACCTTCGTTTTTTTTAAAAGTGTAGGTGTGTGTGCGTGCGTGTGCATGGGTGTGCGTGTGTGCGTGTGCGTTTGTGTAGTTGTCCTAATTCAAACAATATCACTCAAACTGTATGTGGCAAAGAATCCGAAAAAAAATTAAAGTGCTTTGAGTTTGTTGTAGCAGCCATTATACCGTAGCTCAGTCCTCAGTTAGGCTACTTGTTTCGTTGAGGGACACGAATAGCGACTATGGATCTATAACTAGGGAGGCCGAGAACATTGGCTGATGAGTAAAGCCTGAAACTTGCCTCAGTCATTCTTGATTATTAAGATTTCTATCAGACTTTTAGTAAGTTCTGTAATCCGTATTTAGAAAAGCGAATAGCAGAAAAGAAAAAGAATTAGGCACAATACGTTCCTTGTTCTTTGATTATTAAATAAAAGAAGAAACATCTGAACTTTGCAACACTACTGAAAGAAAAACTTGTTGCTGAACGTTGAGGCGATATCTGCTTCAAATGGTTGTAACTGATGAAATGTGGGTTAAAGGGGATGAACTGAAGATGCGAACTCAATCAAACGTGTTTGAGAAGCCCTTTCTTCTTGCGATCGAAAAGATGTGTATGAAAGATCCAGCAGGTGATGAAATTTTTCTCATAATTACTAAGCAATCGTCATTATGGACAGGGTTTTACATGGAACCAGTATTACAGCAGCGGATCTTCGTGATTTTGTCAAAAGTCGAACAGAACAGTATTCAAATGCCGATCTGACTTGTTAACCCTTAAGCCATGCATTATGGACCACAATGCATAGTCACATTGAGAATATTGTGACTGGTTTGCTACATCAAAACGAATGGAAGACATTGAGCAAGGATATCGGATAAATAATGTTTCCCAAAGAGAAAGGAACCCATGCGTAGGCAGCATTTATGGGTAATGAGAAACCACATGATGTAGATACTTGGAATTTGACTTAGTGATAAATCACATCACCTCGTACATATTTTAATAGGTAATACTTAAAATACTTTTATGAAAATTTTTGGAAATTTTCTGGGGAGTAAATTAAGGATTAGGAAAAAAACTTTCAAATGCAGTATGTAGTATAATTTGAAAGGCATCAAAAATGTTTTCCATAACTTAAGGTTATATCTCTGGAACAAAAATGCCAAAGAAAAATAAGTACCCCTCTCATCTCCAAAACCACTGAACCTAAAATTGTAGAAGAAAACAAGGTTTTTAGAAGCTTTAGCGAAGATTGTGGGAAAATTATAATGAAGATTCTAGATGTTTTAATTTTTTTAATATTTACGATAATACAATCTTTTTAATTACATTAGATTTTATTAAGCATTTATTGTGCAAGAAAATCCATATCAATCATGATTTATGACGAATAAAACAATTTCATTTCAAACAAAGTACGAAACCTTCTATCTGCAAGCCACGCTTACGCTTAGCAGGTTTTTTTTAATCTAAAAAGCTTACTGAAGCAGGGGACTACTTCTAAGGATTCTAAAATGATACAACCTAAAATATATCCGAAACTTTTAACAGTACGCATTGTCAAAATATCACTGGTAACTATCCAAATTTACTCGACGAACGACCTATCCCCCTGTAAAATTATGAAGGAAACATATACACCGAGTCCAGACTATAATCAGATATAATCATCCGGTCTTAAACCATTCAAACATTACAAATATTGATTATAAAGTCGCAAAAAAGTAAAACTAATTATAACATGGCTTCCAATGTCAAGTTGAGTAAAATCGGTGTACAAACCATCGGAGATCGCAAGTGGGTGTTGGTAAATGCATGCCATTTAGAAGGCATAATTGGTATTAAACCCAGGGTTTACTTGGTTAATATATGACCATTTATATAACCGATTTGCAACGACAAATTCTATGAATATAGCGTCTTTACCTTCAGATAAAACTATAGTTTTCAAATACACTATAGACATTGGAAACGACTACCGGAAACCCGCTCCATCAATAGGCGAAGGGAGAGGGGATCTCCCCATGCTTCTTCCCCTCCGCTCCAAGCGCCCCTACCTTATCACAATAGCGCAAACTCGCATAAAGTAAAAAAATCCGCTTACTTCTCAAAACTTCGTAAAAGATATTCTAACCGGAGGGCGCCTACGCAAATACGTACAGTCCATTCGGCGTCACGGCCCAAAGAACAACAGGTAGGTAGGGCCGCGGGACTTGGAAGGGAACTTGCGAAGCGAAGTCGCAAAGTTTATATCTCTCCGACTCAAAAACTGATCACAGTTTAAATCCGGATTCAATCTTCCGCTCCCAACTTACCCCGTCCTTGAGCTTTGAAAACTTGCGCCAGCAACACCACTCGAATTCGCCAAGTTGGATACGAAACCACATAAAATAAACGGAAGAATGGTTTCTTTTAAATTGGCTGAATTGGTTTGAAGTGAAACTTACTTTGTATTAATAGATGGAACGCAGCTGGAAAATTCGTTTAGCGTTTCATCGACATGTGACGCAATCTTAGCGCCATCTAACGGTCAAAATATAAAAGCATTTCTAGTGTTTTTCACTGAAATTAATGTTAAAATTCAAACTACAGACCACTGAGAGTGTTATTCCACGTTTTTATAATTTCCTTGATCTTTCCAAGAAACATACATCGGCACTCATCATCTTGCTGTTGACTTTAATTTTTATTTCTTCGAATATTTTCCTTTAACCGTGGAAGCAGGTCGATTTTCCTTTGACCGTTGAAGGTGGTGGCTAGACCGACCTGGAGAAAACTAAAAACCTGAAGAAAAAGGTCGGAAATCAAGCAGGTTGAAGCCATTTTGGAAATTATTTTGTTATGAAATTGGCATTATCAGCTGGTGCATTGGCTTATTGAAAGAGAACTCCTCGAAAGAGGAGAGAAGAGAAGGATATTAAGGAATGTTCGCGTTCCTTAATATCCTTATTTGATTCATGTAGTACGAATCAGTAAGTATTGAACTATAGTTATAGATTCAGCATCAGCAAAAAGTCGCCATAGACTTGTCCAAATCTACGGTGGTCGTCAAATTTAAATTGGAGAATTTTGGTTTCTCAGACAGCGAAAAACATCTTTTAAAAGTTATCGATAGCCACAGAAACTTTTATATATCCAACTTGCTAGCAACGATCATTTGAACGATACAGTATGAGAGCCTTATGACCTTCACTAATTGTTTAATGGCGACCCTTCAATTGCAAAGAGAAGAACTGGAATGCGAACCTTGGACGGGAGCTTTCGAGATAATTACCTTCAACGTGCAGCGGTGAAATATAAAGGAGCAGTGTCCTTTAGTGTTTTCACCAAGTCTGTGTGTTTCTCCTTGGTGAAAATTTATTCGAGCAAAAGTGAAAGCTCTTATTTTGTTTTCATCTATTTTCCTATTACCACTTCCACTGCTCGTATGCCAATGGATGTAACTACCACGAATAACTGACTATTCATTTGTTTGTTATTGATTAATTAATGTATCTACAACCAGATAAAATGACATATATTTTTTAGATTCATCGACTAAAAGTGCTTGTTTATTATTAGTTTTGGATCATTAATCATATAATAGTAGAAGAAAACATTATATTTTAGAAATTTGGCTCTGAGAAGACTTCATAATGTTTTTGTGACCAAAATAGTATCCCACATATCAATCCAGATAATAGACCGTCTCCATATTGATGTCAGATTGTTTGAATAATGTTAGTACATATATGCAAACATTTTGTCTTTCAGATTTATATCACTGACTAGCTTTTACTCGCGCGCTATTCTCGCGTAGTCACAATATTATGGGGAGAACCTAGAACATGCAGCGCCATCCAGAATGATTAAAGAAAACTACATATTAAATACCGTTATATTGTTCATATCGTTTCAATAAATCGCATTATTTATTTCTGTACTTCGATGTATTTAATTGATACATATGGCGGACTTATTGCTACGAGAGCAATCTCTTACAGCCAACTGGAACACCAGTCTAGCCCCGCTCGACGAGCAGCCGGGAATCGAACCCGGGTCCCCGCGGTGCGCCGCTTCGTCAAAGGCCGTATGCAACCCAACACACCACGGTGACGACGCTACGACATTATTTTGTTGCGTCGGTGTTTCTTTATTCTGTTTGTATATTTTTTAATTTTAAGTAAGAATTTTCATGAAGGATTGAGATTATACGGAATATCTTGATTTTTGATGATTTACAAGACTAAGTTGGTTAATATTCTCTTTTTACCAAGTTTCCAAGCTGAATAGAAGCTTTAAAGCTTAAGAACTGGACTCCGTATATCAAATGTGAGGTATATATTGCCTCGCGTCTTCTTGAGAACTTGAACTTCAGGACGTTCCTTTTCAAAACAACGCTTGGTTCACTCAGCTCAGAAAAATAAAGCCTGAGATATAGTCTCGTTTATGGATGCCGAATCCGTAAAAGTCGAAATTCGTTATATTATTTTACGCGCTGTTTGCTACGTCCGGCCGCCACGAATGTCGAAATAGTACTGATACAAAATTTCGTACTTCTTCGTTGAAATAAGACTAAGATGATGGATATTTATATTAGTCGTATTTAGTCGAGTTATTATAGTTTGAAATTACTTCAACAGAAACTGTCGCTCGTTTGGACACAACTAAACTCCGTATACTAAATATGCGGGATAAAAAATAGCCTATCATTTCCGGGACCGCCAACTATCTCCGTGTAAAATTCACATCGATCCGTTGCTACGTTGTGACGTAAAACGATGACAAATAAGACACATGTTCGAATTTTATAATATTACTTAGGATTTGGACCAATTAGGATGAAATTTTCCAGAATAAAAATAGCCTACCTCATTTCCCGATCCGCCAAATAGCTTTTTAAAAAATCATACCGATCCTTAGCTCTGTTGCAATGTGCAAAAGGAACAAACAGCTAGGATGCGATTTCTCAGGATAATAAATAGTCTATGTAGTTTTTTGACCAACCACTATATCTGTGCAAAAAAACACGTCAACGTCACGTCAATCCATTACTCCATTGAAACGTGAAAAAAGGATAAGTAAATACACAATCGCATATATAATATTAATTTACGCGTGATACAGTAACATGCATACAAACAAACAAACACTTCGATTTCCATATGCATATTACTAATTGGTATATCGTTACTTCACCACTTAGTTTTCCATCACTTAATTCGATATATCATAACCAAATCTACCCCCAAACACGTTTCGCTTTAATCGACTTCCATCCATTATTAATGAAATCCACTAACGGCAAACGCCTTAATTGCTAACTAGTGTACTGGTGTAATGTACCTACGTATCTCGCAGCCTGTTTCGTGATATGCCACCCGCCAGTCGGACACGCAAGCAAATGACACGCGAATCGATTAGACGACAAGAGAACTAGCACGCCACGTGTTACGCGTACAACTAGACGCATTCATTATTTATTAACGTGCCGACTATTGCCGGGGTTTTCATTTGAACGAGTTTCAGAATGTTGTTAAACATTATCTGTGAGTTATGGGAAATTAGCTATATTATCTGTTAACGATATTATATAAAATTATTGAAAGACGGAAAATATTTTGTTTTCCAAGTCCATCTGGTCTATATTAAACAGGATATTTTGGAAAATTGGGCCAGGGACGTGTCTTAGATCGAGTGTATAAGTCGAGGCAACCTTTATAGAATGATTTCTTCTTGTATGTCTGTATGATCGAGCATTACATAAAAACCATTATATCGATTTGAATATAACTTTCAATAAAATATGTTTAAGATATATGTCATTGTTATAGTGTATAGATATGTTAAGTATAAATTTTAAAAAATCTTTCAGGGGAGCAAATTTAAAGTTTAATGCGTTATAATTGGTGATACATGCAATATTTTTGACGTTATATATTTCAAAGTCTTCATTTGGAAGCTGTGATTTATTCAATAATTTTAAATTGCTTTAAAATAATTAGTCTATTTACATCTATGAATTATACTCTAATGCATCCATAAACTAGACAAGTATTCATCCCAATCGAATATTTGTTCGAAGTTTTCTTGTCTTTTGTCTAATTTTCTTTTTATCTGTTTACTATTTGTCATATCATAGCGTAAAACATTATTTTATGCAATTGGAGGATTACGAATTTATTCTAGTAATACTTCTATGAGAAGATGATTTACTTTCAATTTAAAATCTAGGTTAGCTTTGGTCTCAAGGGAAAATTTTTTAAGGGACTTGAAATTTAATTATTAGCGCTCAAGTATTAAGAGTCGAGAACGCGAGCTTAAGAAGCGATGAATACAAATTGTCGAGACTATCAGGGCGATTCGGCTTAAAGTTTAAGCTAAGAAAAAAAATTACTTTTATTCGAGAGGATTTTAAGTGACTTGAAATTTAATTATTAACGCTCAAGTATTAAGAACCGAGTACGCGAGCTTAAGAAGCGATTAATACAAATTATCAAGACTATTACGGCGATTCGGCTTAAAGTTTAAGCTAAGAAAACAGTTACTTTTATGCTATTCGAGAGGATTTTAAGTGACTTGAAATTTAATTATTAGCGCTTAAGCAGTAAGAGTCTAGTGAATTAACTTAAGAATCGATGAACTGAAATTGCTGAGACTGTTACAACGATAAGACATAAAGTTTAAGCTGAGAGAAGAGTTTATTTATCCTGATTGAGGGTGTTTTAAGTGACTTGAAATTTAATTATTAACGCTCAAGCAGTAAGAACCGAGTGCATGACCTTAAGAATTGATGAACTGAAATCGTCGAGGCTGTCACAGGGATAAGGCTTAAAATTTAAGCTAAGAGAAGAGTTTATTTATCCTGATCGAGGGTTTTTAAGTGACTTGAAATTTAATTATTAGCGCTCAAGCGGGAATACCCAAGTGCGTGAACTTAAGAATCGATAAAATGAAATCGTCGAGGCTGTCACAGGGATAAAGCTTAAAGTTTAAGCTAAGAGAAGAGTTTATTTATCCTGATCGGGGGTGTTTTAAGTGACTTGAAATTTAATTATTAGCGCTCAAGCGGGAAGACCCAAGTGCGTGAACTTAAGGATCGATGAACTGAAATCGTCGAGGCTGCCACAGGGATAAGGTTTAAAGTTTAAGCTAAGAAAAGAGTTTATTTACCCTGATCGAGGGTGTTTTAAGTGACTTGAAATTTAATTACTAGCGCTCAAGCGGGAAGACCCAGGTGCGTGAACTTAGGATCGATGAACTGAAATCGTCGAGGCTGTCACAGGGATAAAGCTTAAAGTTTAAGCTAAGAGAAGAGTTTATTTATCCTGATCGAGGGTGTTTTAAGTGACTTGAAATTTAATTATTAGCGCTCAAGCGGGAAGACCCAGATGCGTGAATTTAGAATCGATGAACTGAGATCGCCGAGGTTGTTACAGGAATAAGACTTAAAATATAAGCTAAGAGAAGAGTAGCTTTCATCCTGGTCGAGAGGGTTTTAAGCGACTTGAAATTTAATTGTTAGTGCTAAATCAGTGAGAACTAAGTGCGCGAATTGAAGAATCCACGAATTTAAATTTTCCAGAATATCACAGCAATTTTCTTAAAGTTTAAGGTTAGAAAGGAGTTACTTTTATCATATTCACAGCAATTTTTGAAATGAAAATATTCCTACCGGATAATAATCTTTTTAGAATTTTTGCATGATTGTCTGCCTGTTTGTTAAATTAGCACGCTGATGCCGGTGAACCGATTTGAATGAAATTTTCACTAAAATTATACTTAGGATTCAGAATAAAACTTAGTTCATCTTACATACTGTACGTATATGCGGATATAAGGACTTTCTGTCTCTGTCTTTTCCTCACGTCATTGTTAATTTATCTACTCTATGATGTATACTAATATCGATAAATGCCTTTTAATAATATAAACTAGCGTGACCCGTGCGAAGTCTTCGCATTATTTATTCCATTATGAAGCTCAGATGACGGATCAAACAAATATTTTACTAAAATTGACATATAGAGGCGCAAGTATCAAAAGCATTGAGCTAAAGCGCCACTTTATTTATACGTGAGTGGATTTGAAATTAAACAAAAATTTTACCGACCGTCAATCATATTGACGTTGAGACGTTAGATGGCAGCATTGCTGTTTTGTGTATATAATTTTAATAATTAATTAATTTGCAAAAACAATAGCAATAATAATTTTTTTAGTTGTGGATGCCGGTAGAGCAAGCAATTATCTATAAAATGATATATAATTTATGTGGATTAGTTGTGAGGTTTTTTCTAAAAAGGGAGTGTAACATCTTAACCTTAGCGTATTAATATATATGATGATGATGATGATGATAACAAATGCCACTAATTTTTTTATAATTTAAGTCCTTTATCTTAAGCACGGGAAAAGGTGACTTGTAAAATTGTTGAAATTATGAAAATGTTACGGCTCCAATTTGTTATACGATTTTTCTCAAGAACATGTTTAGTTTTACTTTTCTTCACATAATTTCCCAAAGCAAATTTTTGCATTAAACTCTTTGCTTTCGACTTTTTATCACACAGATTACGTCACATTATCATCGTATTATTAGGATTAACATCAGCAGAGCACATGTTTATACCAGAATGATATGATTCTGGTATAAAGATATGCCTGAAGATATCAATGAATTTTTAAGTGTTTTCTGCGTTAATATAGCGCCACATTTTTTTTTAAACGTTCTTTGAAAGGGTTTAACGATCTTAACTTTTATGTTGGGGTTGTTCGTGATGAAAAAGTTAATGTTATTTTAACGAAAAAATGTCTGTACTTATTTTACAATAAATTCTGATCCTTTATCATATTTAATGTACCTAGGGTTATACATATCTCTTATACAGAGTGTCCAGTGGCAGATTTCAATGTTTGAAAATTTGTGAAAAAAACTACACCTCTAATACAAAGTAGGTTTATTTTAACTTTATAACAACAAATGAGGATTTCATTTTTTAAAAACCATTTTTTCCAAATGGCGGCCATCCAGTCTGATACACTCTTCGAATCTAGCACGCACGTTTTCAAAAACGCGTTTGCAGAGCGACTGGAGTATCCTACTGACTTCGGCTCGAATATTTTCTTTAAGTTGTGTCACAGTGCTCGGATTTGTTTTGTAAACAACGAATTTTAAGTATGCCCATAAAAAAAAGTCACATGGGCTTAAATCGGGTGACCTATCCCCGTCCCTCTTATGTGTTGCGTTCATAAACTATGTTTGTTCAAACTTTGAAATCTGCCACTTTAATAAAAATGTGTTAAAAAGATATAATTATATTCATAATTGGAATTATTTAAACTTCGTGAATATGATATGTCAGCTTACCATAATCTCAAGTTTGCATGTTTGTTTGTCATCATCATGCATAAGCTATAGAATTAATTTGAACCGTACTGAATCAGAACCGTACTGAAACAGATGGAACCGAGTGGTCAGACTTAAAAAAATATGATTAGAAATTGTGCAGACTGTCACGGAAATTCAGTTTATATTTCAAGATAAGTTACTTTAGTTATACTTTTGAGACACACACATTGTTACGGATGATAAACTTATGTTAAAAAAGGCCAAAAAATACAAGCAAAGTTGCGAGCAAAATCTAAAACTGTTATAAAATTGTTATCAAAGTGCGCCTGTATGTCGAAGACAGTGACACTTATTTTTAGCAGCTTTGCATTATGATAGGTGAACAGTGATGTTGTACGTGTTGAACGACGAATCAGAAGTTGAAATACGTGACGAAAGAAAGAAATAAACACTATATATATTGAATGCGCATTGTGGAGGGAGGGGGGGGGCGTGAAATGAATAACGAGACCAGTGTTTAGTATAAAGACCTGGTGAGACGTTGTCAGTGATACATTTTTAAAATTTTGGTTATATTCTTCTCATTTTTAGTGTCCTGTCGCAAGATTCACTTCGGTGTTCGCCCGTTCGTCTGTCATGGGCAATATTTTTGAAAACTATTCAAGGAGTTCATTTCAGGGATGAATTGGGAAATAAAATAAAATTTCTTTTAGCGATATCGTGAAATGAAAACTTGTTAAAGTGCGAATTCAACAATATTTATGATTTTTTCTTTTTATGGATTTTTTCAGGATTAACACCTAAAAATGGCTGTCACACATCACCAAAAGGATCGCTCAGTAATATCTGAAAATAATCATGAATATTTAGAATTGGGATTGTACAATTCTACAGCGATTAATTGCTATGACAATTCAGTCGTTTATTTCCTTATAGCTGTAGAACCATTGGTTTTAGAGAAAAAAAATTTTAACAAAAAAATATTTACAACAATGTGAGGAACATATATTGTCCTTACACGAATTATGTATGGCGAAAAAGCTCATAAATATATTTGTTTATTGAAAAAAAATATTTACATATTCCATATTTTAAAATTTTACCGCCATCTTGGATTCATTATAAATAAACTTTTAAAGAAAATTCCGATTAGAAACTTATAAAAAGCTCGTACCTATATACATTATATTTAAAAATTTACGTATTAAATATTTCAAAACTTGGCCGCCATCTTAGATTCATTAAATAAAAACTTCTAAAACAAAATTTGTATTAGAAACTTAACAAAAGCTTATACCTAAATACTCTACATTTAAAAATTTACGTATTCTACATTTAAACATTTTACCGCCATCTTGGATTGCCACAAAAACTTTTTAAAGTCTATATATATTTTAAGAGACTATATACATCGTCAAAATCAAATACTTATATAATTAATTATAATATAACATTTAAAAGTACAAAATTATAACTGATTATAAGTAATCTATGGCTATGCGCGAAATATATGACGGCTAGTAACCAACTGTTTTCCTGCTGCTTGGCTTATCCTCATCCCCTTCAGTTGCCCCAATCAGCATTCCTGAAGAAGACTCATTATCTCGACTTATATCACCCTTCTCAAGAATGGTCTCATATCTCGACGTTTAATCCGTCTGTAGAGCGTCCGGTGCTCTGTAATCGTATGTGCTGTGTAAGTTGCTTGGATACCTATTTAACTCACGTTTTTCAATTTTTTTTACCTCAGTCGAAACACTCCCTACTCAGCTACGAACATGCGCGATGTGATACAGCACTGATGCCTTGGCGGCTGATATCGCGACAGATGGGTACCTTTTAAGTACATAGTCGGAAAGTATTACTATTATGACATTTAAGTGAGGAGCTAATGGTGCGGAACACTAATTATGCAAATATAGCTTGCACTTTACAGATTTTTGTTTGAGGTCCCCATGACACAAATATCGTTATCAATCAAAGTTGTTTATAATGCCTGAATATGATGTATATAAACATTGTATATAAGCATTTTAATAATTTACAAAAACAATTTAGAGTATATTTCTTTACATTCTCTACACGTTAATCGACGGAGTCTCGGAGTCTCCATATCCTAGTCTGTTCTTTATCAAAATCGCAGTTTTCTTTCAGGGTAAAACATCTTTAGCAAATTTTATATAATGTTTGTTTTTAAATTTTTATAAACAATAATGACTTACAGGTGTACCATGCCAAATTTCAAGTTTCTACGCGAAAAGTTCCTAAAAAAAGATGTGAGGTGTGTCGTGGGTGTAATTAATACAATAAAATGTAGATAATATAATGAATACTAAACATTTTTGCAAATAAATTTGGAATTACGCATCACAATAAAAATTCTTTTAACAAAAAAAATACAAAAACAGATTAAGTATACCAAATAACTGGCCACGTGATAGAATGATTTCTTTTTCCTGCTACACAGGCAGTAGTAATCATTCATAATATATGCTACATTTAAAAATTTACATATTCTACATTTAAAAATGTACATATTCGGTATTTAAAAATTTACATATTCTACATTTAATAATTTATATATTCTACATTTAAAATTTTGCATATTCTAAATTTTAAAATTTACTTATTCTAAATTTAAAAATTTACGTACTCTACATTTAAAAATTTACATATTCTAAATTTAAAAATTTAACCCCCAATTTGGTTTCGATACAAAAAACTTTTAAAAGAAAATTTCTATTAGATATTGGCAAATAGCATATAACTAAATACTTTACGCTCACAAATTAACATATTACACATTCCAAGATTTGACCACCATCTTTGATTCGTCACTAAAAACTTCTAAAAGAACATTTCTATTAAAAACTTATCAAATGCACATACCTACATATTCCACATTCACAAATTAACATAATTCACATTTAAGAATTTGACCGCTATTTTGGATTTATCATAAAAAACTTCCAAAAACAAAATTTTAATTAGAAACTTATTAAAAGCTTGTAACTGTACATTTTATATTTAAAAATATCCATATTCTACATTTTAAAATTTGACCGCCATCTTATATCCATTATAAAAAAAATTCTAAAACAAAATTTCTATGAGAAACTTATCAAAATCACATGCATACCTACATACGCCACATTCACAAATTAACATGTTTCACATTTAAGAATTGGACCACTATCTTGGATTCACCATATAAAAACTTTTAAAATCAAATTTCGATTAGAAACTTACCAAAGATTTGAATCCATATACTTTATATTTAATAATTTACATATTCTATAATTTAAAATTTGACCTCCATCTTAGATTCATCGTATAAACATTTCTAAAATGAAATTTCGATTAGAAACTTATCAGAAACTTGTATCCATATACTTTATATTTAATAATTTACATATTCTATATTTTAAAATTTAACCGCCATCATAGGTTCATCCTGTAAAAAGTTTTAAAATCAAATTTCGATTAGAAAATTATCAGAAACTTGTATCCATATACTATATATTTAATAATTTACATATATTATATTTTAAAATTTAACCGCCATCATAGGTTCATCATATAAAAGGTTTTAAAATCAAATTTCGATTAGAAACTTATCAAAAACTTGTATCCATATACTTTATAATTAATAATTTACATATTCTATATTTTAAAATTTTACCGCCATCTTGGATTCATCACAAAAAACTTCCAAAACATAATTTCGATTAGAAACTTATCAAAAGCTTATACCTAAATACTCTACATTTAAAAAATCACGTATTTCACATTTAAAAATTTGACCACCATCTTGGATTCATCACAAAAAAACTTCCAAAATACAATTTCGATTAGAAACTTATCAAAAGCTTGTATCTAAATACTCTACATTTAAAAAATCACGTATTCTACATTTAAGAATTTGACCGCCATCTTGGATTCATCATAAAAAACTTTTAAACAAAATCCGATTAGAAACTTATCAAAAAGGTCGTAACTATATACCTTTTATATTTAAAAATTTACATATTCTATATTTAAAAATTTTACCGCCATCTTGGATTCATCACAAAAAAACTTCCATAACATAATTTTTATTCGAAACTTATCAAAAGCTTGTACCTATATATACTCTGCATTTAAACATTTACGTATTCTGCATTTAAAAATTTGGCCGCCATCTTAGATTCATCGTATAAAAACTTCTAAAACAAAATTTGTATTAGAAACTTATCAAAAGGTTATATTTAAATACTCTACATTTAAAAATTTACGCATTCCACATTCAAAAATTTGACCACCATATTGTATTAGCCACAAAAACTTTTCAAAATCTATATATGTTTGAAGAGACTTTATACATCATCAAAACCATATACCTACATAATTAATACAGTCAAATAAGGCGAAATAAAGGTTAAACCTAGGAACGAAAAGAGGAAAGCTGAAAACCTGGATAGATCTTTTTTTTGCCGTTTTAAAAAATGGGCTGAAAAGTGTCATAAGACCGATGTCTTATATTTAGTGTGGTCACGAAAATTGTTTTTCTTTTAATATCTCGTTTCCTACACCTCATATGTCGGTGAAGACTTCACAAGAATTGTAGAACATAAAATTGTCTAAAACTTGTATGATTAATTGTTTTCGAGATATACCTCGGAGAGTAGGAAGCCTTCATTCGTTTACAGGATAACACTAAGTATACCCCGGAGTCAAATGCGTAAGACACTTTACAAATTTAATTACATGTTAAAACATTATGTTATTAATAAAGTTAAAAAATCGTTAATTTATAAAAAAATATTCATAAACAATATAAATTACAGATAAATTCAATATAATTGAAAATTTTATTGTGTAGTAAAACCTTTACAATTACTAATCCCGTATTTAAATTATTTAACTTCAATAACTTACAATTTATATGATTTCAATTTATTAATTATATTTAAACATGTTTTATATAATTTTTGAAGCTAAGCGTCTTTATAGACGTTTGGGATGAGAAAAAAAACGAGTGTGCTTTAGACCACACGACTGAAGTAAAACTTCAAATTCACAAAATATGAACTTTAAAATGTATTTACAATTTTATTCACTTTAAACGTAGAATATTTAATGTATTGAACAAGATATTAATTTATAAAATTGTCCAAGAATGAAATGAAATTACAAAATAATGAAAAAATCACCTTTCGCGTAACGCTAGCAAACTCGCATATATACATATATATATTTATATATATATATATATATATATATATATATATATATATATATATATATATATATATATAATATTTCATGCACTGGCTATGAGAGAAAGAGAGAAAGAAAATGTGCGCGCGCACTGCTCTCTCTTGCTCCTACAGTGTGATACAGACAATAGGATTGCACTGTGTATTAGATATACGAAACATAACTGGCTATGAGAGAAAGAGAGAAAGAAAATGTGTGCTCGCACCTCTCTCTCTTGTCCCTACAGTAATATACTAAACGTAACACTCTCTCTTTCTATCTTCATTAACTTATATCTCCCTCTCAACTTCCGTTCGCCTCTCCCGATCATGTTTCGTAACGCTCTCGTCACGCATTCACCAGCTTACTCCCCAAGTCAAGCGGGCGTAAAGAAGTTTTACTTCAAAAAATTGAGGCTTCTCGATCGGTTTTACATATAGTGCAAATTTGTTCAGTGAAACATAAAAAGTTTGACGCATCGTTTTAAAATGTTTATAGCAACTCGTGTATTTTTGGTTACAACAAGTTATGGCTTTCTTGTTTTTCTTGTTTAATTTATTTTAGTTCTTATATATAGTTATTGTCTCAAACATTTAAAAAGAAAACAAAAAATACTAATTAAATAAAATACTCACTAATTTATGTTACGATTAACGAAATGTTATTAATGTGGCATCATTTGTTAATAACAATATTCGAATAATAATATAGTAATTAGATAAAAAACAGGCGTCCGTAACATTTGGTTTTTGGCACAATTCTCAGTATGTTTAAAATTATATTAATCTTTTAAATTTTTAATAGAAAATTGGTCGGGTTGTTTAGTAGTAGGGTTACTGAAAAATATTGACTGACAGTGAATTTTAAGAGATGTTCTACGAAGAAATTTTTAATGTTTTTTTTATTTATTTGACATCATACTAATGCCTAATCACACATTTGTTTTTAATTTGGGATGTAAATTTACTTAAAATGTCGATTATATCAATCTGTCAATAATAGAACAAAACGGTTCCACTTAATGTTGTTTGGTGTCCATTTTCGCACACGTTCATTTGTGTATCACATGAGTGAAGTAAAACTTCAAGAAACTAATTAAATCGTTTCATTATGTTATTTTTTACATCTAAGACTTGACATCCAATGTTTCAGCTTATATAGTTTAATCATCATTGTTACTATAGATCGCGCCCTCCAATAATTTTAACCCACCGACCGCCACTGAAAACCACTACGATTAATTAAAATTGACAGAAAATTCATGAACATCTGGCATCAGATCATAAGGTTTCCATTTTACCCTAAAACAGATTGCAACCCTCAAAAAAATTATACAAAAAAAACACACACGCACAACACCATGACCCCCAACATCCCCCTACGAGCCCAATAACGCATTCGCCTCCAGCCACTCTCGCACCCGCACCACACGAAATCGAGCCGGCCTCTCGTACCGAAACGCCGTTAAAAAAAACCCAACATCATTACAGCGGGACACATAAAAGCCTAAGCGCCCATTGAGCCACAATAACGGCGCGTCCCGTTGTACGTACTCGGCGGCGCGGCGCACGTCATTATCTTCATTATTATTACAGCTAACGTCATTATCGTTCATTATTTTATATTATAATCGTTATATTCGTTATCTCCGACAAGCCGGCGTCGATGGATCTTCACATGTGCGTATATGAGTTTTTGTATCTTTTTTTCTAATTTATATTTCGCTCAGAGACGCTTTTGATGTTAATATAAGCTGATTCGATGTATTACGTAAATGCGATGCAAACATCGTTTTACATTAAGATAAAATAACATATCTTAACTTGCGTAATTTATATTTAACTCCGAGACGCGTTCGATGTTAATTTAAGCTAATTCTATTTATTACGTAAATGCGATGCAAACATCGTTTTACATTAAGATATAATAGTATATCTTAACTTGCGCATTATAACTTGAGATGGCGTATTCCATAGATAAACTTGAAAAAATTTAGGTTAATTTATTTATCGAGTTGTTTTTATGCGGGAATATTTGTTTTGTTTATCTTAATGTATAAACAACAATGAAGCTCTATCTTTTTTGCTCATACGTTTTATCTTAAATGTTATATTTTAAGACGTTATACAAAAGAAAGTTGGATATAAGATAAACATAATAAAGCTTTACGATTATTTTTATTACTAGCTTTTGCTGGCGGCTGTACCCATTTTCGATTTAATATTAAGTGAATTTAGCAGAAATATATCTGTTGCAAAGATTTCGACTACTGAATTACGGGTTATGGTCCCCAAGTGCTAACAGATTAGGTACGCTGAAGGACACATCTCTTATTCAATCGAGATTAAACTTGGCACAAAACATCTTAAATCTAAATTAAGTTCGAGTCTGTAGATGCCCTGAACTGGTGCATTAGTTTCAAAATGGCAGCGGTTTAAATGTAAAAAAATATTAGTAAACATTTTTTCCCTAATAAAAAATACCAATTACATATCATTAAAATACTATAACTATTGTCTACGAGATTATTATGTACCGTTAGTTGTAAAAAAAACAAAAAACAACCTAAACCGTGAAATTTATATTTCGGACTGGCGTCTGCCAACGCGTTTTATTTTGCTTCAGGACTTCATGTATAAAGGATATGTACAGAACTTTATTTCTGTAGCAACGCTGTCCTTTTGTTCCTTTTTATGTCAGATAATTGTAGATACCAAACTAATTTAGATAGGGATTTGAAATTTATACATAACGTGTAGTTTTCGTGACTCAAAACCGAAAATCGTATTTAAAAGTTACTAAAAAGGAAAACTTTGTTTGTGTGTTCACGCTAATCTTTGGAACTACACATTTGATGTCAAAAATCTTTTTGTATTATAAAACCTCATACTTTGGGAAGATTATAAGGTTATATATTATCACGATAAAATAATAGAGGCAGATGAGTCATAATAAATGTGACAGAAATATCAGGGGAAAACTGCCGAAAAATAGCGCACAACTAGTTAAATAAAAGTAAATAACTTGCAAACAGTGAACTTCATTTATATAAGGATTCATGATAAGTATATAGAATGATAAGTACATGAATATTGTTTTCAGCTGTAATACCTTATTTATCATTAAAACTCTTATCGTGTGTTACCCATTCATGATAAGTATGGCAATATTTTTAACTTAAAACCTATCTTCTAACTTCGTTGTCTATATACAAAGCTTCATTGAAATCCGTTAGTCATTTACCCATTCAAGATAAGTATACCAATATTTTTAACTTATAACCTATCTTTTAACTTAGCATGTACGTTGTATATATACAACACTTCATTGAAATTCGTTAGCCATTTACCCATTCACGATAAGTATAGCAATATTTTTAACTTATAACCTATCTTTTAACTTAGCATGTACGTTGTATATATACAAAGCTTCATTGAAATTCGTTAGCCATTTACCCATTCACGATATGTATAGCAATATTTTTAACTTATAACCTATCTTTTAACCTAGCATGTACGTTGTCTATATACAAAGCTTCATTGAAATCCGTTAGCCATTTACCCATTCAAGATAAGTATACCAATATTTTTAACTTATAACCTATCTTTTAACCTAGCATGTACTTTGTCTATATACAAAGCTTCATTGAAATCCGTTAGCCATTTACCCATTCGAGATAAGTATACCAATATTTTTAACTTATAACCTATCTTTTAACCTAGCATGTACGTTGTCTATATACAAAGCTTCATTGAAATCCGTTAGCCATTTACCCATTCAAGATAAGTATACCAATATTTTTAATTTATAACCTATCTTTTAACCTAGCATGTATGTTGTCTATATACAAAGCTTCATTGAAATCCGTTAGCCATTTACCCATTCACGATAAGTATAGCAATATTTTTAACTTATAACCTATCTTTTAACCTAGCATGTACGTTGTCTATATACAAAGCTTCATTGAAATCCGTTAGCCATTTACCCATTCACGATAAGTATAGCAATATTTTTAACTTATAACCTATCTTTTAACCTAACATGTACTTTGTCTAAATACAAAGCTTCATTGAAATCCGTTAGCCATTTACCTATTCGAGATAAGTATACCAATATTTTTAACTTATAACCTATCTTTTAACCTAGCATGTACGTTGTCTATATACAAAGCTTCATTGAAATCCGTTAGCCATTTACCCATTCACGATAAGTATAGCAATATTTTTAACTTATAACCTAGCATGTACGTTGTCTATATACAAAGCTTCATTGAAATCCGTTAGCCATTTACCCATTCGAGATAAGTATACCAATATTTTTAACTTATAACCTATCTTTTAACTTAGCATGTACGTTGTCTATATACAAAGCTTCATTGAAATCCGTTAGCCATTTACCCATTCAAGATAAGTATACCAATATTTTTAATTTATAACCTATCTTTTAACCTAGCATGTATGTTGTCTATATACAAAGCTTCATTGAAATCCGTTAGCCATTTACCCATTCACGATAAGTATAGCAATATTTTTAACTTATAACCTATCTTTTAACCTAACATGTACTTTGTCTAAATACAAAGCTTCATTGAAATCCGTTAGCCATTTACCTATTCGAGATAAGTATACCAATATTTTTAACTTACAACCTATCTTTTATCTTAGCATGTACGTTGTCTATATTCAAAGCTTCTTTGAAATCCTTTAGGAAGTTTAAGCCCGAAAGAAAACAAACTAACAAATAAAGTTTAACTTTTTAAATATTGTTAGAGATATCCTATATTCAAAAAATCCCTAAAATTAGATTCATCACCAATGTTTTCTAAATTATTAATAACGCAAATATACATTTTTCTTATTATCATAATATTGTATGGTGTAATTTTTGTATATATCTACAGTTACTAACAAAAAAATGCCTAAATCTAAGTTAAACTACGTTTATTCTGAGAATATTTATACTAAGGGTGGTATTACAGAGGTATTAAATACAATTAATAAACTTTACAGTTTGTCAAAGGAAATTTTGTAGCAAAATAGTTTACAAATAGTCAATTAAAGTAAATAACTTGGAAACAGTAACTGTATTTACATAAGGATTCATTAGTTTTCACATTAAAGAACCATGAATATTCAGAAGTTATTTCAAACATCCAACGTGGTAACGTCACGTTTCGTTGCAAACACGTGGAATATGAACTTTTATCATGACTGTAAGTTATGTCAGTCATATCACATGGCGTCTTTAGAGCATCATTAAACTTGATATAATCTTTTACTTTTCTTTTCTTGTTTAATATATCTCTTTATTCTAGTTATGAGAGATATTATTAAAATCGATATATATATATATATATATATATATATATATATATATATATATATATATGCAGACTATTTACATTAGTGTTACTAACAAACTTGGAATAGAAAGATGTACCTTGCATAAATAGGGAATAGATAAAAACGCTACCAATAAACTCAGTATGCGACAAGCTCGTCGTAACTTCATCTTTCAAACATTGTTCCTACCTAAACCTAAGTTTAACTTTGGTATAACCTTTTTTGGTTTAACTTTGGTATAAGTTGAAATTTCAATAAGCACAACACTTTAGTTTCGATTTCGGCAATTTGATTGTGTTTGTATTTATTTTAGAGAAAATGGTTATACCTTGCATTAATAGATATAAACGCTATCAATAAACTCAGTACACGACAAGCTCGTCGTAACTTTATCTTTCAAACATTGTTCCGATCTAAACCTAAGTTTAACTTTGGTTTAACTTTGCTATAATTGACATATGAATAAGCACAGCACGTTAGTTTCGATTTCGGAAATTTGATTATGTTTATATTTATTTTACCTTGCATAAATAGGGAATAGATAAAAACGCCATCAATAAACTCAGTATGCGAGAAGCTAGTCATAACTTCTTCTGTCAAACATTGTTCCGACCTAAAGTTAAGTTTAATTTTGGTATAACCTTTTTTGATTTAACTTTGGTATAAGTTGACATTTCAATAAGCACAGCACGTCAGTTTTGATAATTTGATTGTGTTTATAATTATTTTAGAGAAAATGGTTAAACCTTGCATAAATAGAGAATAGATAAAAACGCTACTAATAAACTCAGTTTGTGAAAAGCTTGTCATAACTTCATCTACCAAACATTGTTCCGATTTCAACCTAAGTTTAACATTGTTATAACCTTCCTTAGTTTAACTTTGGTACTAGTTGACATTTCAATAAGCACAGCACGTTAGTTTCGACAAACGAATGTGTTTATAATTATTTTAGAGAAAATGGTTATACCTTGCATAAATAGAGAATAGATAAAAAACGCTGTCAACAAACTCAGTATACGACAAGCTCGTCATAACTTCATCTGTCGAACATAGTTCTGACCTCGACTTAAGTTTAACTTTGGTATAACCTTTTTTGGTTTAACTTTGGTATAAGTTGACATTTCAATAAGCACAGCACGTTAGTTTCGATTTCGGCAATTGGATTGTGTTTATAATTATTATAGAGAAAATTGTTATACTTTGCATGAATAGGGAATAGATAAAAACGGCATCAATAAACTCAGTAGGCGAGAAGCTCGTCATAACTTCTTCTGTCAAACATTGTTCCGACCTAAACCTAAGTTTAACTTTGGTATAACCTTTCTTGATTTAACTTTGGTATAAGTTGACATTTAAATAAACACAGCACATTAGTTTCGACAATTTGATTGTGTTTATAATTATTTTAGAGAAACTGGTTAAACCTTGCATAAATAGGGAATAGATAAAAACGCTATCAATAAACTCAGTACGCAAGAAGCTCATCATAACTTCATCTATCAAACACTGTTCCGACCTAAACCTAAGTTTAACTTTGGTATAAACTTTTTTGGTTTAACTTTGGTAAAAGTTGACTTTTCAATAAGCACAACACGTAAGTTTCGACATTTTGACTGTGTTCTTAATTATTTTAGAGAAAATGGTTATACCTTGCATAAATAGGGAATAGATAGAAACGCTATCAATAAACTCAGTACTCAAGAAGCTCATCATGACTTCATCTATCAAACACTGTTCTGACCTAAACCTAAGTTTAACTTTGGTATAACCTTTTTTGGTTTAACTTTGGTATAAGCCGAAATTTCAATAAGCACAGCACGTCAGTTTCGACAATTCGATTGTGTTTATAATTATTTTAGAGAAAATGGTTATACCTTGCATAAGTAGACAACAAATAAAAATTCTATCAATAAACTCAGTATGCAAGAAGCTCGGCATTACCTCATCTGTCGAGCATTGTTCCGACCTCAACCTAAGTTTAACTTTGGCTTAACCTTTTTAGGTTTAACTTTGGTATAAGTTGACATTTCAATAAGCACAGCACGTCAGTTTCGACAATCAAATGTGTTTATATTTATTTTAGAGAAAATGGTTATACCTTGCATAAATAAATATTGGCTAAAAACGCTATCAATAAACTTAGTATACGACAAGCTCGTCATAACTTCATCTGTCAAACTCTAATCCGACAAAAACCTAAGTTTAAGATTGGCTTAACCGTTCATGGTTTAACTTTGGTATAAGTTGAAATTTCAATAAGCATAGCACATCAGTTTTGATAATTTGATTGTGTTTATAATTATTTTAGAGAAAATGGTTATACCTTATATAAATAGATAAAAACGCTAACAATAAACTCAGTATACGACAAGCTCGCCATAACTTCATCTGTCAAACTCTAATCCGACATAAACCTAAGTTTAAGATTGGCTTAACCGTTCATGATTTAACTTTGGTACAAGTTGAAATTTCAATAAGCACAGCACATCAGTTTTGACAATTTGATTGTGTTTATAATTATTTTAGAGAAAATGGTTATACCTTATATAAATAGATAAAAACGCTATCAATAAACTCAGTATGCGACAAGCTCGTCATAACTTCATCTGTCAAACTCTATTCCGAAATAAATCTAAGTTTAACTTTGGTATAACCTACAAAACTTGACATTTCATGTACAGCAAGTCAGATTCAACAATTCGATAGTGTTTATAATCATTTTAGAGAAAATGGCTATTTATTTAATTTATTGGGTGAATTTGCAGCAAGATCAATGTTTATTGATGACAATTTTTAAATTGAATATAATTCCAGTAATATTCCCATTAATTGTTAGAATATTTTAAGGGGAATTATGGTATTTTTCCAAAATTTATTGCAGAATTTTAAATTAACCACTATTTGGTCACGTTGTTCTAATGACTTTTTCATACGTAGCTCATTTCCTTTCTTCATCATCAAGAACAATAGCATCCAATAATTACAATCTCAAAATTTTTGTTCGATATTTATTTTATTTCTAGTGCTAGTGATTTTTTTTCAGATTTAATGAGTGATAACTTCGTATATTACGTGGGGAGACAGAGGTTTTGGATAATTTAAGAAAAGTGATAAAAAAATTACAACAAAGAAAACAAATTATACATTTTAAAATTTTTATTAAACCAAGCTTTTATTAGAGACTTCGCAGTAATGTCTTGGAAAAAAAATAGCTTTTTTCAAACTTTAGGCCCATTTTAGACCTTACCCTTTCAAAATCAAAATTGAAACCCCGCTATAGCTATGCTAAATTTCTACTTTCTACGTCAAAGAGCCGCTGAAAAACAATCCTGTGACAGACACACGGAAAGACATCCAAGTGATTTTATAAGTGTTCAATTTTGCTATTTTTGCTTCGGGATGGAACATTTTATGAAAAATTTTGAGGTTATTACTCAAGAAGTTGCCCATTTCTTTTAGATATTGTTAATTTACGTATTAGTTTATAATTTAGAACTCAATTTGGTAACAATTGATCTACTAGTTTCTGACTTATTAGGTAACAAACAGACAACATTTTGCGTTCATCACCTTGGTAAGGATTTTTTCTTCGATATTGTGTAAAAAAACTGCTTAATATTCTGAGCAATTTAATTCTGTATATTAAACTGTAATATGATTCGGTACATACATGTGTAAATTTGGTAACGATCAGCTAAGTAGTTGGTAACTTATCAGGTAATAATTAAATCAATTTTAGCATTTATAATATTATGTTGGTCTTTATTCTTTGTTATTCTTTAGGAAAATGCACATTTTTTTCAGGACAAAGTCATTATTTATGCTAATGTATAATAAGGCACACAAGTGTACAAAATTTTGGTAATAATAGGTTAAGTATTTGCTGACTTATCAGGTAAAAATCAAACACTTTTTCGTATTTATAATATTAATAAGAAGTTTTTCTTTATTGTTATTTAAGAAACTGTTCGATTTTCTGGAATAATCTTATTCCACGTATTAGTCCATAACAAGGTATATAGGTACATAACATTTCGTAACAATTGAATAAGTAGTTGCTGACTTATCAGGTAATAATCAAACAAATTTTCGTATTTATAATATTAATAAGAAGTTTTTCTTTATTGTTATTTAAGAAACTGTTCGATTTTCTATAATAATCTTATTCCACGTATTAGTCCATAACAAGGTATATAGGTACATAACATTTCGTAACGATTGAATAAGTAGTTGCTGACTTATCAGGTAATAATCAAACAAATTTTCGTATTTATAATATTAATAAGAAGTTTTTCTTTATTGTTATTTAAGAAACTGTTCGATTTTCTGGAATAATATTATTCCACGTATTAGTCCATAACAAGGTATATAGGTACATAACATTTCGTAACGATTGAATAAGTAGTTGCTGACTTATCAGGTAAAAATCAAACACTTTTTCGTATTTATAATATTAATAAGAAGTTTTTCTTTATTGTTATTTAAGAAACTGTTCGATTTTCTGGAATAATCTTATTCCACGTATTAGTTCATAACAAGGTATATACGTACATAACATTTCGTAACAATTGAATAAGTAGTTGCTGACTTATCAGGTAATAATCAAACAAATTTTGGTATTTATAATGACAATAAGGACATTTTTCTTGGTTGTTCTTTAACAAAACTATTCTATTTTCTAGGATAATGTGATCTTCCACATTTTATTTCATAACAAGTTATAAATATGTACAAAATTTGGTAACGCTTGGTTAAGTAGGTGTTGACTTATCAGGTAATAATCAAACAATTTTTCGTATTTATAATATTAGCAAGGAGTTTTTTTTCTTTTTCGTTCTTTAATATGTAATATCACATATTTAATACGGTACATACGTATACAAAATTTGATAATGATTGGTTAATTAGGTGTTTACTTATCAGGTGATAATCAAACAATTTTTCATATTTATAATATTAGTAGAGTCTTTTTCTTTATTGTCCTTTAATATGTAATATATACGTATGTAATACGGTACATATTTGTACAAAATTTGGTAACGATTGATTAAGTAGGTGTTGACTTATCAAGTAACAATAAAAAAAAAATTTCGTATTTATACTATTAGCAAGGAGTTTTTTTTCTTTTTCGTTCTTTAATATGTAATATCGCGTATGTAATAGGGTACATATGTATACAAAATTTGGTAACGATTAGTTAAGTACGTGTTGACTTATCAGGTGGTAATCAAACAATTTTTCATATTTATTATATTAGTAAAGAGTCTTTTTCTTTATTGTCCTTTAATAAGTAATATCATGTATGTAATACGGTACATACGTGTACAAAATTTGGTAACGACTGATTAAGTAGGTGTTGACTTATCAGGTAATAATCAAAAACATTTTCGTATTTATAATATTAGCAAGGAGTTTTTTTTCTTTTTCGTTCTTTAATATGTAATATCACGTATGTAATACGGTACACACATGTAATTTGGTAATGATTAATTAAGTAGGTGTTGACTTATCAGGTAATAATAAAAAAAAATTTCATGTTTATACTATTAGTAAGGAGTTTTTTTTGTTGTTCTTTAATATGTAATATATACGCATGTAATACGGTACATACGTGTACAAAATTTGGTAACGATTGATTAAATAGGTGTTAACTTATCAGGTGATAATCAAACAATTTTTCGTATTTATAATATTAGTAACCATTCCTTTTCTTTATTGTCCTTTAATAAGTAATATCACGTATGTAATACGGTACATACGTGTACAAAATTTGGTAACGATTGGTTAAGTAGGTGTTGACTTATCAGGTAATAATCAAAAAAATTTTCGTATTTATAATACTAGTGAAAGAGTTTTTTCTTTGTTCTTTAATAGGTAATATATACGTATGTAATACGGTACGATTAACGATTGGTTAAATAATTGCTGACTTATCAGGTAATATAATACTTTAAGAAACTTCTCCATTTTCAATGATAATGTTATCGTAAATATTTGTTTGTAAGACAGTTTAAAATTGTACAAAATTTAGTAACGATGGATCAAATACTTGCTGAGTTATTAGATAAAAAATAAATTCTTGTTTTTACAACATTTATAAGGACGGTTTTCTTTGTATTTTTTGGGAAATAGTCCAACTTTCCAAGATAATGCTACACGTTTGTCCGTAATCTGGTATACAAGTTTCCACAATTTGCCAACGATTGATCAAGTAATTACTCGCTTATTATGTTACAGAACAACTCCCAACTTAACAGACAAACTTTCAGATTTATAACGATTGATCAAGTAATTGCTTACTTATTATGTTACAAACAGACAAACTCCTGGATTTATAATATTAGTAGGAACTTAAGTTATACAAAATGAAGCACACTAGCATTCACATAACTTTCCAACTTATGTCAGTAAAGACGTTCGTAAAAAAATATTAGTAATGCAAAGACTCCTCGGGAGCCTCCCCGGGCTCGTCAATCTTGTTTATCGCAAATAAGAGGGTTGCGCGCTCCCGTGCGAGGGTTGAAGTGTCGCTTTAGGGGCGCTAACATCGACTCGGCATGCTTCATAATCTTTCGATATAATTCTCTAGATATCCCTAAAATATTGCTACAGTTATTAATCGACCTCTTAACTGACTTCTTTTTATAATATAGTAGCTATATGGTGAAAGGGTAGTTATTACAAGTTCATCACATCCGTTTGTCGGTTTTTCTACCCCTGTCTGTTACACCCTTGCAATTTTTATAGTTTTAGACAATGGATAAAATTTACTTCAAACTTAGAAAACTAAATATACAGTGGCGGATTTATTGCTACGGGCGCAATTTTTTACAGTGCATGAAGCGAGAAAAGCAAGTACCGTGGTAGACTGAAGACGATTAGTAAACCCTAATTATCAGCAATTATAAAACAAAATAAAACATATATATAGATATAAATGTGAAAAATACAGAACGATTATTTATTTACATACACACATTTATCGATACGTTACAAGTAACATATTCGTAACGATAAGAAATTAATTGTTAAACAAAGTGTAAACATGAATACAATACACACAAAACACAAAAATACAAAAGATAACGACGATACATTTCTACAAATAACTTTCACTCATCATTAACAAATCACAATCTGGTGCGATGGCAATCAGATGGTTGAGCAATTGAATATCGCAGGAAACTGGAGAGTTCTGATATAATTTGGTTCTAGAGGATGGTGTAGCATAAAAGTGATGATTTCGCGAGCGCAGGAAATTGTCAGATACGATGAACGAAAGTTTACTCAATAATACAAAGTTTACAATTTTTCCTTTTAATAGTTGGAAGATACATTTTATAAATGTAACGTCTCTTCTGAGTTGCCAGAAATGGAAACCTAGCATATCCAAGAGGAAATCGACAGAAAATAGAATGGGGGAAGTAACCACACTGTCTCATATACAGATACCAATGGAACGTCTTTTGTACGCGTTCAATCATCTGCTGTACTTGGCTTCGTGTGGGCTCCAAATAATGGAGCCAGATTCTAATCAACTCTGCACTAATGAAGTATATGGCAGACGAATTGATGATATGGATTGAAAATTCATTGAATTATGCAACTCGAATCTAATTTTCTGAGACGATTTTTGATCTGAAACCTAGCAAGAGGAAATCGGCAGAAAATGGAATGGGGAAGTAACCACACTGTCTCATATACAGATACCAGTGGAACATGTATTGCACACGTTCAATCATCAGCTGTACTTGGCTTCGTGTGGGCCCCAAATAATGGAGACAGATTTTAATCAACTCTGCACTAATGAAGTACATGGCAGACGAATTGATGATATGGATTGAAAATTCTTTAAATTATGCAACTCGAATATAATTTTCTGAGCCGATTTTTTGCTACATTCATGAATATAAAATGAAATAAAAGAAAAGCAAAAAAGTAACAAGTTAGGGGTAGCAAGGGGATAAGGATGGGGTATAGAAGGGATTTTGATCCCCCAATTATGATAGATAACGTAACAAGGGCGAGTTTTATATATTGAATTGATTCCATAATCTAACAGCATACATGGCAAAGTATTTTTCGTAAAATGCAGTTCTGTGTTAAGGAATTAAGAAGATGCACTTGTTTTCAGATGAAGTATAAAATTTAATATACCGGTATATTAAATCTCGTATAACATTTAATATACTTATGTAACCGATTTAATATACTTATGTAATAAACTCCATGTAAACCGAACCCGAAAAAATATTATTATTATATTATTAAAAAGACGCACGTAACTTGTTGCAGCTAATCCACGTCCGCTATATTTTAGAACGAAAAAGGACAGAGTAAAAAAGTACTCTCGTGCAGCTATTCCATATACGTGACCCAGTCACACGTAACTGAGTCACGGGTGACCTGGTCACATATGTGTCTTACTTTGTAGCACATTTTCAAAATGAGGCTAAAGAAGTTTAAATATTACGCAGAAATCGTTTTGGAATACGTATGGAATACATCGTTTCTGAATTCGTTAGTTCAATAAATGCATAAAAAATTAAGAAATTACTTATTTATATAAACTAGCTGACCCGTGCGAAGTCTTCGCACTATATCGCCATCTAGCGTGTTCCAAGTATACAATTTGGCTAAGATATTTGATGTGTCGCCCACAGATGGCGCTCATGCCAATTGTTATAAAAATTAATTTTTTTATTAAAAAAAGATTTTTTTCGAATTTTTTTATATTTTTCGCCCAAAGTAGAAAACATAAGCTTTAAGTGGGTATTTTTTAATTTTTTTTGGTGCAGTAGTTAAAGAGATCGAGCCGCTCGACCAAAAAACACCTTTTAGAAATAATATATTTAGATAAATACTTATTTTCAGAAACCCGCGCTCAAGTAACGGATTGAACTAAAACGTTGGAAATATGTAAATACAAAAACGGCTACGTACGAGTCTCACTCGCGCTTCGATGGTTCTGTACCTCGTTTGAGGGGAATTATTTTACTTATCGTAAGTCATCACAAATATGGACTTCCTAGTTACAGAGTAAATAGTACATAATACCCAATATAATTAATCAGGAATGGATATTACCGTGAATATCTCATAAACTAGGACATGTATATTATCGTGAATATCTCATAACCTATGACATCCTTAGTTGTAATTTTCCTGTAATCTTTGTACAGCTTTTGGAAGCTTGTGCAGAGCTTACAAGAAAATTACAACAAAGGATGTCATAATTTATGAGATATTCACGATAATACACATGTTCTAATTTATGAGATATTCACGATAATACCCATTCGTGATAAATTGTATTAGGTATTTTCGCGCATGCGTACACTTTTTGTCTTATTCTATCGTGTTCATCTATTTCTCTCGGTTGTTAGCTAAGTACCTATTTCGTCCTTATTGTGATAGATTGGTTACATTTAGACGTTCTAAATAAACGTTGGATGAAAAACGTTGCATGAAATTCGATCTTGAAATTTTACTTACAACTTGCCCAAAGAAGTTTCAGTTCAAAATATTTTTAAGAACTTTATAACTAACCCTTTTAAATGATATCCCACACCACACGTATATATAGTTAAAAGAAAATTGTATGATTAATTTATATACCTCTAAAATGTCTATATACATATTTCCAATGTTAGTTATTTAAATATGTGCGTTTCACATCGACAAACATGCACGTAAGAGATTCATAAGGGTTCCGTTTTTCCATCTTTCCTACGGAACCCTAAAAATATATTTTGTAAAATCATTAAACTCTGGCCATTTTAAATATCACTCTTAAAAACAAATGTGCTCAATTTCTCTACAGCGCAACATAAGATAAACAAAGAAACCGTACAAATTATGAAACATACTAAAACTTAATAATCTCCATTAAGAAATAAATAAAACAAGCGCTAGATACCCACACCGACCTACAGCCAATTGGCGACCATAAACTATAACATGAAACGGCGCCTACACCATTGTGCTCTACAGAGCGCGTTCCACGTTTAATGTCTATGGCCGACGACGCCATTGTAAGATGGCGTTCCAACGTCAAAGTTTCAAGTTTAAACGATCGTTATCTTTTACTGCGGGTAGTTTATTAAAACTAAACTTTCTGATATTTATGATTGTCATTTTGAAAAGTTTTAGTTATTTATTAAAGCGAGAAAAAACATATTAAATTAAAAGTGTTTTACAAAGCGCTTTCTATCAGATGAAATTCAGTGTATTTTAACATAGCGTAGTCAGTGATTTTTCGAATAACTACATTGACTTTGTCCACTACTGTGTAGAAGTAAGGACAATTATACAATATATAAATCCCCAAAAGATGCGAGTTTGTATGTTGCACCATTGAATTAGATGGTGTCTATATATTATTTTCCTAGACTTTTGTCCCATTTATTTGGATCGCTTTCCTTGTCTTTGTTTATCACGGTGTTGTATTGGGGTCAAACTGGCCTTCTTTCAGTCTTTTTCGACCGTGATCTACCAAGTTGTTGTTGGGTTTCCACACCCATGTTTCGTCGCCGGCAAGTTTAGTAAATATTCACCATGTGACCGTCGGGGCATCTTTGAATAATGTCCATACAATCAATATTTTGACGTGAGTACGTCTTTAAATTTGCTACTATACGGAGGCAGTCCGTAAAACCTAATGATAACAAAATCGGGGGATACAGTTTATCATAAAGAATTCATTACGATAAGCGAGAACAGTGACGCATCGCACGCGGTGGAGGGGGAAGTGCCGCCATTTTGAGGTTATTTTGTTGCGTATCGAGATTTGCAATTAGTATAACTTTTGATTCGGAAAAGCTACAATGTTCATTTAAGTTTTAATAGTCAGCTGTCGTGAAAATCTATCGATTGTATATAAAACATTAGTTTAAAGTAGTGACAGTGAATATAATAAGGTGTTAGAATTAAAAAATATTAACAAAAATATATAATGTCGGCCCATACGCGTCGAAAAACCATAACCAAATACAGAGATCGTATACGGCTGGAAAGGACTTCTCAAGAACAATCGAATGGTAATAATAAAACACCATATGACCGAGTCAAGCAGTGCCGGGAACGTAAAAGAATGAATGCGGCCGAGCGGATCAACGACGGTGCCGGTACATCTGCAGCTGGGGCGGTTGAAATTATGCAAGTGGATAATGAAATCGCGTCTACATCGACAACGGACAGTCCGTTGCAGGCATAGGCATAGATTGTGTTCGATCGTCGATTATGAAGACACGTTGGGCCGCAGCTAGTGCCCGATTCAATATAACATGTTACATAGACGTGTTCACGTACAATACACGGCCGTGTCCATGACACAGTCACACCCCATTTTTATTTTTTTTATAACCGAGGCGATTTTAAAGCTCCATCTTGTGTACTTATTTCTCATTTGATCTGGAGGAGTGATACTTGCTGACCAAGATAAGTTGCGGATTCTGTTGTTGTTGAGAATTTCTGCTGTCGCTGTTAATTAAGTTTGTTGAGGATTTTTTTTGTGATCATCCCAAATTCTGAACCACATAAACTACAGATCTAATAGCTGTTTTGTACAGTTTTTCTTTGACTTTAAGTCGTTATCTTCTATTGTACATGACGCATGAGAATTGTCTCGATTTTAGCCTGCCTGTTGTAGATTTATGGGCAATATCGGTAACGATTATGTCATCATTGCTGAGGATAGGACCTGAATATTTAAATTGAGCCACCCTGCAATTATATCTACGTCTTGGGGTTATCTAGATTTGTGGGGCTATCAGAAAAGTACGACACATCTCATTTCTGCTAATATATAGATATTTTTTTTCCAATGCCTTCATACGAGTGTTAACGTTTTGTTAGATATCGTTTATGAGATCAATACAACATATGTCCGCGTATAGAATATTTCACGAATATTCTTCCAACAATTTTTGCCGGTTTTTATGTGTAATGATTTTTCCCGGTATGAAAGTAGTTACTCGGTATACAGATAGTTCCTCGACATAGAAATAGTTTCTCGGTATAGAAGTTGTTATTAGCCATAGTATAGTTTCTATGCTGAGTAATTACATTGACATAAAGGTATTTACTCAGCATAGAAATAGTTACTCAGCATATTATAGTAACTCAGCATAGAAAGAGTTACTCAGCAAAGAAGTAGTTACCTGGCACAGAGAAAGTTACTCGCCATAGAGATTACTCGGAAGAGATGTCTAAAGTTTCACTACTGCGTGTTCTGATGCATTTCGATTAACACGGCATTTATAGACCCGAATGTCTAAATTAAAAAAGTGTCGTGTTGGCACGGTTAGTGAAGGCAAATTCATTTAACCTGCAATTTTATTTATATAGATCTCAAATGTTGCGACGCTAGTTATTTTAAATGTTTAAAGCTAACGAGCATACAAATCTTGTTAGTAAATATTATACTTTAATATGTAATGAGCTTTTGATGTAAAGAGATGTAATGTAAAGAGGTTTCGATTGGAATCAGGTGATACAGAAAAAGCATTGCCATTTACATTTCGAGTCGACACGCCATCACGCATTCCTACTTGCTTAATTTTTGCATTATCATACTTGCTTTTTCTTTTCTTTTATATATTAAACTTCGTTTGTTTCTACACATGAATCATATCTTATTTTCGTTGCTAGTTTCTGACCTTCGAATTTTACGTTTCTACCTTCAAAGATTACTATTAGCACTGTTAAAGAAATTTTGTTTGAAAAATATTCTCTCCATATTTTGCAGACAGCAAAACAAATTCATATACATTTCTGAGGTTTCCTTCACTCTTTTGCTCTCTCTGACATTCACAAGCACAAAGAGAAACTGAAATAATTCACGCCACCAATCTACTTAAACTCACACCGATTCGGCGAGCTACACCCGCCAAATGCCCGAACGCACTTAGCGAAAAATCTCACCAAACCATTTACCCCAGACCCGAACTAACCCTAAACGGCTGCACGAACAACTCGACGACTCGCAAACTGCCCCGCGCGCCGGGACCCCGCCTTCCAACCCTGCGGCGCACCGCAGGGTTCCCTGAACCCCTCCGGACCCAAACTTTGACCCTTGTGGTCGACACGCGCTAATGTTCTTGGGCTCTGAGCGCTGTATGCTGATGGCTGTTGTTCCTATGCTTATTTATTTATTTAACTGCTGGCATCAAATTATTGTTAAATTAATTTATAAAAATATTAACTATAATGTATCTATTTCACTTTATGGCAAGATCATTTTCAGATTTTTCTACTTTTGAAGGAGATCAATTATCAGAGAGCTTATTTTAATTTTATTGTTTGAGTTTGCCGTTTGTCAAGGCAAATTCATTTACTCTGTAATATTATTTATATAACTCTAAATATCGTGATATTAGTTATTCTAAATTTATAAAGACAATGAGCGTACAAATCTTGTTAGTAAATATTACTTAAACTTCAATATCTTACAAGCAACAAACTTCAATTCGAACCGGACGACATAGAAAGGACATCGCTATTTATATTTCGAGTCGACACGCCATCATGCATCGCATTTGCTTCATTTCTTTTTCTACTACCATACTCATAATGGATATATTTTTCTACTATCATACTGAAATGGAATCCAATAGACATGTTGACGACTATAGTGTGGTTTGTTTTGTACATATTAACTTGACATTTGAATAAACATGTCTTCTCTAAATACATTTGTTTTATTCAGTATGCATTTTGGTGTCCCGATAATTGTTGTATTTATGGAAATCTCAATAGAAGATTTAATTTTAGCTACTGTGTCTACAGTCAACTCGTGTATTGTGTCGTAGGCCTTACAGAACTTGATCTGAAAACTGAAGAACGACTTTTCTTGGAGACGACGACATTTCAAAACGCTTGCAGGCTATTTCTTATACACACTTGAATAGAAATTTTCAAAAAAATTATGCCAATTTTTGCTTGAATGAATGTATGTGCACTTAATGGTTTTGGATCTTTGTCCTTAAATTTTTTTTCATTTATTTTTGACCACCGAATGAATTTATGAAGTATAAAATAAATCTGGAAATATTAAACTTGCGTTATTTTAAAATACTCTTAGAAAATAGCGTTGAAAAACCTTTTCGATTTATTGTAAATTATATTGAATAGGAAAAAAGCACATTTAAACGTGGTACTTATTTATCGATGTACCATAAGTTTATCGAAATTTTGAATATTTGAAATCCGTAAAAATAGTGAAAAAAAAATTAAAGACTAAAGTAGAAAGTATAAAGAAGTGACAAGAATTAGCGGTAATAACATTTTAAGTATTCTCATTCACTATATGGTCATATGGGACCGCGGGACCGTAGCGAATTTCCTTACCATGCAACCGGCGCGCACCGTTTATAGCGCTATTTCGCAATCGAAGCACCATTTGCGCACAGTTTTCTACAAAACCGTTTATAGTAGCATTCTGGCATCGGCAGCAATACATTTTATATTTAAAAATAAAAAGAGTTTGCCTCTTATTTTGCATATTTCAGAAAGTACGCAAAGTTTTTGGAAATTGAGAGTACAAAAATAGACATTGAACTTTATATATATGTATATATATATATACTAGCGTGACCCGCGCGAATTCTTCGCATTATTATTTATTCCATTATGAAGCTCAGGTGACAGATCAAACAAATATTTTACTAAAATTGACATATAGAGGCGCAAGTATCAAAAGCATTGAGCTAAAGCGCCACTTTATTTATACGTGAGTGGATTTGAAATTAAACAAAAATTTTACCGACCGTCAATCGTATTGACGTTGAGCCGTTAGATGGCAGCATTGCTGTTTTGTGTATATAATTTTAATAATTAATTAATTTGCAAAAACAATAGCAATAATAAATTTTTTAGTTGTGGATGCCGGTAGAGCAAGCAATTATCTATAAAATGATATATAATTTATGTGGATTAGTTGTGAGGTTTTTTCTAAAAAGGGAGAGTAACATCTTAAAACCTTAGCGTATTAATATATATGATCCAAACAAAACATTGTCTATATGCAATGGAAGTCATCATCATCAACTGGAAAATCACCCTATAGATTCACATAACGATCAATCCCACGCTGCCTGCTTTCAATAATTTTCCATGACTATCAAGTTATCTGCCCACTATGCATCCAATTATGGATGGTTGACATTCGAGAATTTTTCTTTTCTCATGGTTGACAGCCCAACGTAACTTCAGCCTGTCAACCCTAGGGGTTATGGCAGTGGCCTTAATAATTCCAAGAATCTCCTCATTAGGAATCATTTTCGACTTCAAGTGCCTGATTGACGGAGAGATATAAAATTTTCCATCAGAGCAACCATAATATAATCATTTCTCCTGTCACAACCAGTTTTCTTGGAAATTGTTTGACATAGAAACTTGAATTTAGTATAATGATAAAGCGTATTAACACATAAGTATATATTTCAATATTGATACAGATATTTTAGAGGAAAGAATAAAATACATATTGGCAGGTCATAATCAGAGAATTACGAACAAAAGATGGTCACAGATTGTAAAAATCCGGTGAATTATAATAGAAAACATAAGATATGAAGGCCGCTACTGAATAGCGTAGGAGGAAGACGAGTAAATGAGGGACAGAAGAGAATGAAAGCTTTTGGAGGAGATTTTTGCCATAAAATGAGACTTAACTAACATACTATCGGATGACACAATCCATTCAAGAAAAGTTCAAATAATCTGAAAGTAATGATCCGAGGTCTAAACGAAAAAAGTACTACGATGGAATTGTCAATGAAGAAAACAAAACACAAAACCACTAACTAATTCGAAAAGTATAATGATTTATGTGGGAATCAAGCCACTAGAATATGTAGACACTTTCTTGGAACAACTCAAATCTCAAAAAAAAAACACAAACAAAGAAATAAAAGAATAACGGGTGAATGGAGAAAGTATCGTCATTGGAAGAAATCACGAAATCCAGAAATTCAGGCATTGCTATAACAAGAAAAGTCTTCAAAACCTATGTGCTACCTTGGATCACATATGGATATGAAATATGGGCGCTTATGAGACCAAAACAGAAATAAGCTGCTATACTGTCAAAGAAACATGGAACAGAGCATGATGGGAACATCTAAAGTAGAGCGAATAAAGAACGACGAACTAAGAGCAAAAAACAAAAGTGATGGACATCCCAACTAAAATCGACCTACAAAAATGGAGATGGACAAGACATATAATGAGAGTAAGCCAGGAGAGATGCTGTAAAATAGTATTGATTGGTATCCTAAAAATAGAAACAACAACAGAGGAAAACAACAAAGGAGGAAAATTGATAATAAGAATTAACTGGAAGAGAGTGACTCAATTGTCAATCAGCTATAGGAGGCCTTTGCCAAGAATATGCCTCTTGAAGCAAGAAACATACTCTAACAAGGGATGGAAACGGAATCCTATTCAGAATAGAAGGGCATTATTATTATAACATACTAACATTATATTACGTGTCTGTATGTATGAACCTATGTACTTATTATAACTAATGGTCATCCAGTGGTCGAAATCTGACGGTAATTCATTAAATTTATAAGTTTAAAGGTTATTCGTTTATGTCAAACTCATTGAGTCAACCTGACATTTTAAAACTCTTTGTCGACAATCTCTACTCTGTGCGATTGTTTGACCACAGACTATTGTGTGTTTGACATTGATAGTATGAAAGTTAACAATGAATCTTTCAATGTATTTATAATATATAATTTAATGATTTGCTGGTTACGAAATTTGCTAGTTTGCTAGTTACGATTCGGGTCAAGAATTATGTAAAGTATATAAAGGAAAAATCGAGGCGTGGCTGTGTCGGGGGCACGGCCGTGTGTTTTACGTGAATACGTGTAAGCATATGGAATTTTATAGGTATCAATGGATTGCTCTTGAGAAGCTCTTTCCAACCGTATACAATTTTGTTTTATTCTAACCCCTTATTATATTCACTGTCACTACTTTAAGCTAATATTTTATATACAATCGATGGATTTTGACGACAGCTGACGATTAAAACTTAAACGAACATCTTAGCTTTTCCGAATCAAAAGTTATACTATATACTCGATACGCAGCAAAATAACCTCAAAATGGCGGCGCTTCCCCCTCCACCGCGCGCGATGCGTCACTGTTATCGTAATGAATTCTTTGATCCTTTAGCTATCCAGTGGTATAATTTAATTTTTGATGTAAAGGATAGATTCGAAACTGCAACGCCAAACTGTATCCCCCGATTTTGTAATCATTAGGTTTTTTGGATTGCCCCCGTATGGTAGCAAATTTAATGACATATTCAGGTCAAAATTATGTATTATGGGATTGAATATTTCGAAGAATGGTATAAATAAATTGAATTTAGTGGTAAGAGCATCACTAAGGAATATTTTCAGAAAAAAACATGTAGAGTAGGAAGTTGGTCAAAAATAAACGTAATACGTTCATTAATCTATAACGCGCAACTAACTATACTTGCTACTATTAGATATAGCAAATAGCGTAAAAACGTACGTCCAAAATAATTATGTACAGTTGGATGCAAAAATTTATCGACTTCTGGTTATTCTACCGGTTAAACCGATTATGTTTTAAAATCTCGGTTCAATAAAAATTTTAATTTATTTTAATTAAGATAACTTGACTCTACAAAGTTGACAACAGGATTGAATACATTGGATCCTCAACTGAATAAAGAAATATAATTTCGGGTAAACAGTTGTTAACAGTTTTCTTAACTAAAGGACATATTATATATTTATTTAACACATATTATATATTTATTTTAGCTTTCCGCGGTCATTCTCCATATAAAGATCAACAATGCCAAATCTCACATTTCTCCATTCGTAACATGCTTAAAAAGGCGTACAAAGTCTTCTCTTCACGTATTAATATATATAGATAAATAAATAAAGCAGTTATTATTATGAGCGGCCATATTGACAGATTTGACAGCCGGCCATTTTATTCTCAGACGACAGGCGACGACGCCATATTGCATTCGAATAGACACTAAATTTAAAAGTTTGTTCTTCCAAATTTAAATTATTTACTCCACTTCAAGGCCGCCCGACAATTGATATGAAATTTATTTTAAATCGGAACAACATTTCGAATTCATTATGCATTCACAAAGAGAGAGCTACGGCGGTCGAGTCGTGGTTGGATAGCGGAGAAGTTTTAATTGAGGCTTCTTCTCTTGGCTCTTAGCCTCGCTCGACGCTGTCCTCCACGTCTGTTGTTACGAGATTAAAGTTGGGCCGTACACCTGCTAGAGGTAGCGGTGTTTTCCTATTCTGAAGTACTATATTATAAATCAACATGTTCTCTACCGTAAATTAAATATATTACGCATTAAATTATAGATATTTTTTAATAAAAACACTGATAAAACACTAAGAAGTAATTGTTTACCGCTTCGTCGACCTATGACACTGTACTAACACCATCCATCGGTTAGTTTTTATAAACATTTCTGAAGTACTATATTATAAATCAACATGTTCTCTACCGTAAATTAAATATATTACGCATTAAATTATAGATATTTTTTAATAAAAACACTGATAAAACACTAAGAAGTAATTGTTTACCGCTTCGTCGACCTATGACACTGTACTAACACCATCCATCGGTTAGTTTTTATAAACATTTCTGAAGTACTATATTATAAATCAACATGTTCTCTACCGAAAATTAAATATATTACGCATTAAATTACAGATATTTTTTTAATAAAAACTTAGATAAAACACTAACAAATAATTTTTTACCGTTTCGTCGACCTATAACACTATACTAACGCCATCCATCCGTTAATTTTTGTAAACATTTCTGAAGTACTATATTATAAATCAACATGTTCTCTACCGTAAATGAAATATATTTTGCATTAAATTATAGGTATTTTTAATAAAAACATAGATAAAACACCAAGAAATAATTTTTTACCGTTTCGTCGACCTGTGACACTGTGCTAACACCATACATCGGTTAATTTTTATAAAGATTTCAGAAGTACTATATTATAAATCAACATGTTCTCTACCGTAAATTAAATATATTACGCATTAAATTACAGATATTTTTTAATAAAAACATATATAAAACACTGAGAAATAATTTTTACCGCTTCGTCGACCTATGACACTGTACTAACACCATCCATCGGTTAACTTTTGTAAACATTTCTGAAGTACTGTATTATAAATCAACATGTTCTCTACCGTAAATTAAATATATTACGCATTAAATTATAGATATTGTTTAATAAAAACTTAGATAAAACACTAACAAATAATTGTTTACCGTTTCGTCGACCTATAACACTATACTTACACCATCCATCGGTTAATTTTTATAAACATTTCTGAAGTAATATATTATAAATCAACATGTTCTCTATCGTGAATAAAATATATTTTGCATTAAATTATAGGTATTTTTAATAAAAATATAGATAAAACACCAAGAAATAATTTTTTACCGCTTCGTCGACCTATGCCACTATACTAACACCATCCATCGGTTAGTTTTTATAAACATTTCTGAAGTACTATATTATAAATCAACATGTTTTCTACCGTAAATGAAAGATATTTCGCATTAAATTACAGATATTTTTTAATAAAAACATAGATAAAACTGTAAGAAATAATTTTTTACCGTTTCGTCGACCTATAACACTATACTTACACCATCCATCGGTTAATTTGTATAAACAATTCTGAAGTACTATATTATAAATCAACATGATCTCTACCGTAAATGAAATATATGACGCATTAAATTACAGATATTTTTTTAATAAAAACTTAGATAAAACACTAAAAAATAAGTTTTTACCGTTTCGTCGACCTATAACACTATACTAACACCATCCATCGGTTAATTTTTGTGAACATTTCTGAAGTACTACATTATAAATCAACATGCTTTCTACCGTAAATGAAATATATTACGCATTACATTACAAATATCTTTTAATAAAAACACTAAGAAATAATTTTCCACCATTTCGTCGACTTATAACGCTATACTAACGCCATCTGTTGGTTAATTTTTATAAACATTTATGTAATGTTATCTGCGATATTCATTAAAATATAGGTTAAAATTCGAAATACTGATCTTATGAAAAATAGTTCCGGAGATGAAGGTAAAAAACTAATTTTTTTCTTATTCTACAAAGTTACTGGTAGTACGCATGCACGCTGTTGAGAAAGGTGACTACCGCGTTAATGTCGTTGCGAAGGTTGCGTTGTTTGACAGCTCAGATGGTAGAGATTACTCTTTTGTTTTATAACTCGGATAAGTCTTAGTATATTTTTGCTACCTCTCTCTCACTCTGCCGTTTTACCGTTTAATATATACTAATTATTATCATATCTAAAAATAAATTAGATTGCCAAAGATGTTTTGCTTCTGTCACGTATACTGAATTGGATGTGCTCGTATTCTGAAGCAATATCAAGTTTGTATGTGTATAAAGATACGGACGTACGTATACTTTCAATTGCCTATAAAATTTGAATGGAGTAGTCAATTGACTATATATTGTTTTTTTAATTTGATTGTGCTCAGCGAAACAAACACAATTATGCGGAGTTCGGAACATGTTCCGCATTGAGTTGCCACCGAAAAATTTAGACTTACATATAACCTACAAAAACTGCTGACAAATTAATAATAGGATTGGACCGGAAAAATTGCAGGTTATCCGTATTAGTCTATAGATGGCACCTGTTGTTTTTGGTCATAACCGGAAACGTATTTTCGCGGGAAAAATAAAAAAAAAACTGAATATTTATGCTAGCCAGTTACGCCCGAATCGCTTTTATTTTATAACGATCACGAGGAGCCTCAATCAGCTGATGTCAAAAAAATATCTTGGTAATTTTTTTAACCAAATTCCAAACTTTACTTTAAATTTAGATTTAAAATGTTACTAAATATCACTTCCATGAAAGTTCTATCTAGCTGCTCCAGGTAACTTATTTGTATATATTTGTTGTAAATAACCTTATCGGGGTGTGTTGGTTTCATTGCAAGATATACGGCCGTTGAATGCGCGGTGATCGCGAGGGTCCGAGTTCGATTCCCAGCCGTCCATCAAGTGGGACTGGAGAAGACCAAGCTTTCGAGGATCTGGCAACAATTTTCCATATCAGATCTTCTTCATCTCATGTGGACTCGACAACAACAACAAATAACCTTACTATTTGATTAATAAATCGTGCAATTAAAGTTTGCATTACCTAATTTTATTAAGAATGATTATTTTACACAGAATTTACAATAATTAAATCCTCTTCTTACACATATAAACTGAAATAATTTAAATGGAAATGTGATGTTCATACATTTGTTTACATATACTGTTTATATTATAAAGGAAAAAATATAATAAACCACAGTCTATAATAAAGAAATATTTTGAATTGAAATTATTATAAAGATCACTTCCATTTGAGACCATAAATTTATAAAAACCGTCAGTGTATCATCTGCGAAATAGTACAGCGCCATCTTCTGGTAGAATCTGGATTAGTGGTTAATTTTGTTGCACGACGTTACCCCTGTGTCTAGTATGGATGGCGTACATATAGACACAGATTTTTATCCAAATAACTTATAGATATATTTTTTTAATATTTTATTGCATGCTAATTGTGATTCCTATATATATATATATATATATATATATATATATATATATATATATATATATGTATATATGTATTTATATATTTAAATATAAAAAATCAACACTATAATCTATATACACGGATACAAGGTGTCCGGGAATAAGTGTCGGACAAAGAAAGACGCTATTCTTTGACTGGAAAACTGTCCAAAACTGTTGTGTGTAAAATTTAAAAGATGATTTTTTTTTCAGAAAATTGAAAATAATATTCATAATTATTTGTCATCGTTTTCGTACACACGATACTTGCGCACATTGTTCAGCGCCGCTCAACAGAATAACCCGCGAACAGCAGCGAAAGACATGTACCGGCTGTCCGGGAAAGCACAGATATAACTAGAATTTGTATGAATATAAAACACGTGTTGTGTATTTACAATTACCTCAATAACTACTATGAATATAGTATCAGTCAGTACACACATGTTTAGTGAGCAACTTCATACTGTTGCTTTTTGTTGCATCGTGCGCACGCGTCGTAAAATTTCACTCTCATCATTTTTTTCATAACGCGCCTGAAAAAGTATAACTTCAGAGTTATTATTACCTAATATATATATATATATATATATATATATATATATATATATATATATTTGTTCATGAAATATTGCTACATTCCATGAACATAGATTTAAAACTGTACTATCGGACGGAAATGGTGAAGTTTAGTGTGTTTTCTATTTTATTACGGAAACCTAAAAAGGTTACATTATTTTGAATATGAAAAAAAATGTTTGTTTGTACCGTATACGTTCCAGCACTATGCAACCGATTACGATGAAACTTTATTTAGTCATTGTGCGCGTATCCGCGAAGGTTTTTGAATTAGTACAACCATTTTACAACAGGTGGCGCACAAATTCATAGGTAGTATTATAACCATTTCACAATAGATGGCGGTCGAATTCGTACGTAGTTTTGCGGCATTTCGTATGGTTTTGGTGTATGAGTGCGCACGCTTGGCAGAATTAAATTTAATCAAATAAAAATTTAAAAAAAGATGATGAATAATATGACCGAAGCTATAATTTTAAATGGAAAATTTGAAGAAAAGTATTGTTGCCACGCATTCTAATGACTCCGACATATATGTCATTCGAATTTAAACGTTTGCAATTTCCAGTGCGACTCGCGTCCCGGGACAATCACTACAAGTGCGTGGACTTAATTTGGACTAAATCCATGCTTTTTACATGAAATTGCTCATGCGTCGGAAAATCTTCTGATTTATTCGCGTACGCACGAGACAGAAAAATACAGAGTATCCAAAAGCACTTCAATAAACGGAATTAAAACACAAACACTTTTTTTCTATGTGTGGCATCGCAATGCATGCGAGGTACTCGAACTAAATATATTACCGAAACTAAATATTTCACATGAAACTGCTCATGCGTCGGAAAACCTTCTGATTTATTCGCGTACGCACGAGACGGAAAAATACAGAGTATCCAAAAGCACTTCTATAAACGGAATTAAAACACAAACACTTTTTTTCTATGTGTGGCATCGCATCGCGAGATACTCGAACTAAATACATTACCATATTAATTGAAGATCACGTGAACGAAGTCGCAAGCAACAGCTTAGGTTAAAAGGAGCAAAGTCTGTGTAAATACTGAATCCTACACTATTTCATCACGCTAATACTTTTTGCACAAATCGATCCGTTGCAACCTCCACATATTTCCAACCTAGTCTTGCACCCCCTTCCAACCCCTCTGACATTTTGATGGCAACGTTTCACTACATTCCGGGGGTGGATAAAGAATTCAGGCCCCGGGGGAGAAGGTGATGCCTTCAAATGTCACTGGGCATCTTACGTTATACAGCTGAGTCAAAAAGTACGAATCTAATTCATTTTTAGAATTCCATACCTCGAGGAAAATAGAAAAAAGAAAAACCTTATATATCACTCATGCTCTTGTGTGTTAGCCTGTCAAAGACATTTTCCTCAGAAATCGTGTTGCGTAGAAAGTCACAATTTAGCACAGCAATGGAGCTTATATAACTGCAAATTCAGTAGTAGTAAGCAGAAAAGAATTTTTTTTCCAATTTCTGGAAAAAAATTATTTTGGTATCAGTGTATCCTCATTTATGGCGACCATGGTGGGGTATCTATTAAAAGCAGAACGCTTCATGGATTGCAAAACAATTTATTTTAGATTTTCACGTAACATTTGTAAAAAATTGTTTTAAAAGTTATAACATCTTCACTAGAAGTTTTGGTAAAGTTTACAAGACGTCATAGCGACAATTGCAGATTTCATATTTTTTTTTAAATTCTCAATATTTTTGGGGTATATATCAAAAGCAGAGAGCTGTATGGATTACAAAACAAATTATTTTAGAATTTCATGCAAGACATTCGTAAAAAATTGCTTGAAATGTCACAACAACATCACTAGAAGTTTCCGTAAAGTTTACAAGACGTCATAGTGACAATTGCAGATTTCAATTTTTTTTCGAAATTCTCAATACTTTTGGGGTATATATCAAAAGCAGAGAGCTGTATGGATTACAAAACAATTTATTTTAGAATTTCATGTAAGACATTTGTAAAAAATTACTTTAAATGTCATAACAGCATCACTAGAAATTTTCGTAAAAGTTACAGAGACATCATAGCGACAATTGCAGATTTCATATTATTTTTTCGAAATTCTCAATATTTTTGGGGTATCTATTAAAAGCAGAGAGCTTTATGGATTAGAAAACAATTTATTTTAGAATTTCACGTAAGACATTTATAAAAAATTGCTTTGAATATCATAACAACATCACTAGAAGTTTTCGTAAAGTTTACAAGACATCATAGCGACAATTGCAGATTTCATTTTTTTTCAATTCTCAGTATTTTTGGGGTACCTATTAAAAACAGAGAGCTTTATGGATTACAAAACAATTTATTTTAGAATTTCATGTAAGACATTTAAAATAATTGCTTTAAATGTCATAACAACATCACTAGAAGTTTTCGTAATGTTGACAAGACGTCATAGCGACAATTGCATTTTTCACACTTTTTTTTAAATTCTCTATATTTTTGGGGTATCTATTAAAAGCACAGAGCTTTATGGGTTACAAACAATTTATTTTAGAATTTCACGTAAGATATTTTTAAAAAATTGCTTTAAATGTCATAACAACATCACTAGAAGTTTTCGTAAAGTTTACGAGACATCATAGCGACAATTGCATTTCTCACACTTTTTTTTAAATTCTCTATATTTTTGGGGTATCTATTAAAAGCACAGAGCTTTATGGGTTACAAAACAATTTATTTTAGAGTTTCACGTAAGACATTTTTAAAAAATTGATTTAAATGTCATAACAATATCACTAGAAGTTTTCGTAAAGTTTACAAGACGTCATAGCGACAATTGCATTTTTCACACTTTTTTAAAATTCTCTATATTTTTGGGGTATCTATTAAAAGCACAGAGCTTTATGGATTACAAAACAATTTATTTTAGAATTTCACGTAAGACATTTGTAAAAAATTGATTTAAATGTCATAACAACATCACTAGAAGTTTTCGTAAAGTTTACAAGCTAGCATGGCGACAATTGCAGATTTAATATTTTTTTTTAAATTCTCTATATTTTTGGGGTATCTATTAAAAGCACAAAGCTTTATGGGTTACAAAACAATTTATTTTAGAATTTCACGTAAGACATTTGTAAAAAATTGCTTTAAATGTCATAACTACATCACTAGAAGTTTTCATAAAGTTTACGAGACATCATAGCGACAATTGCATATTTCGTATTTTTTTTTTTTAAATTTTCAATATTTTTGGAGTATCTATTAAAAGCAGATAGCTATATGGATTAAAAAACAATTTATTTTATAATTTCACGTAAGACATTTGTAAAAATTTGCTTTAAATGTTATAAAACGTAAAAACGTTTAAATTCGTAAAATTTACAAGATATCTTAGTGACAATTGCAGGTCTCATATTTTTTTTTTATTTTGAAATTCTAAATATTTTGCTTATGCCTAGAATAGGCATGATCTATACATATAATCAAATTGTAACAGAATGAATTCTGTGTATGGAAAATATTTAAAAAATAACGATTGATTTAGCGTAAAGAATGTTAATGGAAGCATGAAAACCTATTTTTAGAATTTTTGTTCATCTGTCTGTGTGTTATTTTGCTCGTCAATCACGCAAAATCTACCGGACGGATTTTGATGAAATTTGATAATAGTTTATACCCAAGAGAAAAGACAAAACTCTCACCTAACAAACTTTTATGGTAAAAAATAAATGTGTGCATAGGGCACGTAATGTGTATTTCCACGTTGCCATCTAAATTCGTACTTGCCGCACTCGACGTTGTTTTGAGTGATTAAACATACGATGACTATCTCCGCTGTATAATGCACATGATTCGCATTTGCTTTCCTTTTGAGGTCTGTGTTGGAAAAGCGTCACTTTTCTTATTTAAACTTTTGACTGTTACAGCTATAGAGAGACATAATTTAAAGAATTATTTTTTTAAATTCATAATTGGTTTTTCATACATTTATACATAATTAATTAAAACATACACAAACATACACATTACATACACTATATTTGCAATTTTTCTTAGGTCTGTGCTGGAAAAGATCCAATTTAATATTAGAGTTTTTATCACCTAGAGCGACAGAAAAACATCATTTGAAAATTAGAATATTCTTTTTTTGCCATAATTTACATGAAAAGTAAGTTAAATTCACGTTGGCATACTTTTTACCACATTTTTACTCCCTTGCAAGTCTGTTTTGGAATATCCATTTTTATTTTTTTCAGTTTTTATAACATACAGCGATAGAGGAATATAATTAAAAAAATTTAATATGTTTATCATAGTTTTAATACAAAAAATAAGTTAAGTTATATAAAAGATAAGTTAACGTTAAAATTAAAATTTATCATTAGATTTACTTTTTCAAAAAAATCAATATTATTTATATTACGGCGCAAATCTATTTAAGACTCTAATTTTTAAAAAAAAAAATGTTATGTTTGTCTACGAGCTGCCAACTTATTGCCACTTTCAGGCTAAAGCTGCGATTAAGTAAAAATATGTTACAATACATAAAAAACCTTTGGAATATAAAAAAAAAAAAAAATAAAAAAACGGCGACATGATTAGATTGGGTCGTAATTGCTCAAACTCGTCACAATAGAAGTCGCTAATTAGGAGCTATACATATAGTTCAAGGTTCTTTTTCCAAAAAAAAATCCTACAGCGACTTTTTTTTTTGAGATTTATTAACAGGTCTATTCTGAATAACTTGGGTCAGCCTCCATCTTGATTAACACCTTTTTAAAAATATCTCGAGAACCTGGTTTTGAAAAAAAAACAAGAAATTTCTTTGTAGAAAATATGTTTTTTCTTCCGTTTTTTTGAAACATATTTTCTAGTACTAAGTATAGTAGAAATATGTTAAACTTTTTAGGGGAAAGTCACATTTTGTAGCGTAATTAGTCTGAAAATATTTTATAAAAAGTGAAGATTGTTCTTTGTTCTATTTTAATACGTTTCAATTAACTTCACTCGTATGTAACAACATAACGGTATTTTTAATTATATTTTCAATCACTACCAGGCGTCCAAAGGATTCAAAATTTTGCTTACATACCAAGAACCGATGACAATACACTAATAATAAAAATATAATTATAATAAAAAAGCTAAAAAACTTTTTTTAGGCTTAAAATAATTGAAATTAAATTGTTTAAGATTGAATTCAATTTGTTTTAAGAATAAAACAATAAAATATTAATAATAATAGATAAAGATTAGAAAAAAATGTTTGTTAATGATATATAGACCAAAAAAATAATTTTATTCTAAGAAAAGCGTAAGGTGCTTTATATCAGTTGCCGTAAATTTTTTTATCGCTAGAAATTTATAGGTAGAGTCATTATTAAGCTATAAGTCAAGAGCAACGCACGCCATTTTTTACGTTTTTGTCATTAGAGACACCTTTCCCTCTTGACCAAAATCTTTATGCTTAAAGATATTTTTTAAAATTTTTTAAATCATACTGCCATAAAAGCGCCTTTTTCAGTCTTTTTAAATCTCTACAATTTTAGGAAACTTTTTAGTGTCAAATATTTGATCTCGATCATGAGGAACATTGTCCTATACCAACAATGGAATGAGATCTCTGCTCCGAACACCTGATCTGTTGGCACCAAGGTTACATCAAACTTTGTTGTGTCAGGCGTTATTTATCTTCCATAAGCTTTACGACCTGCTTTATAATAATATTTAACAGTACAATTTTTATTTGTAACATTACCTGTATTTGTAAATATAATAAAACTGTAAAGTTAACATGTCTATACATTGAAGTTACTTGCGAAAACATCCGACCTTATTCGTATCGAATCACACACAGTGTAGGGTTACTTTGTTGCTACTTCACTAAATATGTTAAAATGTAACTCTCTTTTAAATTATTTACTTTAAAATACAAAATTATTTTTGAAACTCATTAAGTTTCTTGTAAGACTAAGTCAGTTGTATATAACATTGTTTTGAAGTTGATTTAAGTTTCCTATGAGACTTAGTCAATTATATAAAATTTTGTTTTGAAGTTGATTTAAGTCCTATATAAGACAAAGTCAATTGTATATATAGTATTAAGTCTCCTATAAGGCGAAGTCAAATGTACATAATTTTGTTTTGCAGTTGATTAAGTCTCTTATAAGTCTAAGTCAATTGTATATAATTTGTTTTGAAGTTGATTTAAACTTCTTATGAGACTAAATCAATTATATAAAATTTTGTTTTTCAGTTGATTTGTCTTATATAAGATTAAGTCAATTGTATATATAGTATTAAGTTTCCTGTAAGGCTAAATAAATTCTGCATAATTTTGTTCTGCAGTTGATTTAAGTCCTCTATAAGACTAAGTAAATTGTATATATAGTATTAAGTTTCCTGTAAGGCTAAGTCAATTGTACATAATTTTGTTTTGCAGTTGATTTAAGTCCTCTGTAAGACGAAGTCAATTGTATATATAGTATTAAGTCTCCTATAAGGTGAAGTCAATTGTAAATAATTTTGTTTTGCAGTTGATCAAGTCTCTTATAAGTTTAAGGTAATTGTATATCATTTTGTTTTGAAGTTGATTTCAATTTCCTATGAGACTTAGTCAATTATAAAAAAAATTGTTTTGCAGTTGTTTTAGTCCTCTATAAGACTAAGTCAATTGTATATATAGTATTAAGTTTCCCGTAATGCTAAATCAAATGTACATAATTATATTTATATTTAATATTTTAGAAATTAAACAAAATCAAAATGTTTTGACCCTTAAATATGACTTTTTTTTCAAAGAGGCCATTACAGATAATTTCGGCCATATCTATACACAAATACATAATTATTGATAATACATCATTTCGGCCATGTTTATACACAAATACATAATTATTGATAATACATCATTTCGGTTATATTTATACACAAATAAATAATTATTGATAATACATAATTTCGGCCATGTTTATACACAAATACATAATTATTGATAATACATAATTTCGGTCATATTTATACACAAATACATAATTATTGATAACACATAATTTCGGCCATGTTTATACACAAATACATAATTATTGATAATACATAATTTCGGTCATATTTATACACAAATACATAATTATTGATAACACATAATTTCGGCCATGTTTATACACAAATACATAATTATTGATAATACATAATTTCGGTCATATTTATACACAAATACATAATTATTGATAATACATAATTTCGGCCATGTTTATACACAAATACATAATTATTGATAATACATAATTTCGGTCATATTTATACACAAATACATAATTATTGATAATACACAATTTCGGCCATGTTTATACACGAATACATAATTATTGATAACACATAATTTCGGTCATATTTATACACAAATACATAATTATTGATAACACATAATTTCGGCCATGTTTATACACAAATACATAATTATTGATAATACATAATTTCGGTCATATTTATATACAAATACATAATTATTGATAACACATAATTTCGGCCATGTTTATACACAAATACATAATTATTGATAATACATAATTTCGGCCATGTTTATACACAAATACATAATTATTGATAATACATAATTTCAGCCATGTTTATACACAAATACATAATTATTGATAACACATAATTTCGGTCATATTTATACACAAATACATAATTATTGATGCCAAAATTTTTCACCTTAATTGATTGTTGGATTAAAAAAATCCGTTAATTCAAACTTTCAGGACACTTACGCTCACTAGCAGCTAATAAAACATATTTCAGAAAAGACACATACAGCAGAAAAGTTCACAAAACCAAAAACAACATCCTGTATCAGTGTGGCTGATTCACGGAACCCTCACCGTTCCGCAGGGCTGGCCCCGGCGCATGCATTTTTAAAGTCAGTTGTCTCCAATTCGCGTAAAGACATGCAGCTCATAATGTCACCCTGAGTGCTAGGGTTTTCCCCCGCTAGTAAACTTTCTAATCCCATAAAACAAACGTACGCAATGCAAAATTTAAAAAAATAATTGGGGTGCTTAAATAAAAAAAAACAATAAAAAAATTGCACAATAATAATAAAAATAAAACCACAGCACAATAATTTGGGGGCTAAGAGGCAGAAGTGAAAATTTTGGCAAACGATATATTCGTACTGTGTATGTGGGAAGTTTTACAAAATTTAAAAAAACAAATAAAATTCATTAAATTATTAATATCATAATAAATACGATATAATAAATTGTACATGTACACTTAATTATTTTAAAAAAATAATGAAATTGCATATAACCTACACCACATAATAAATAAATACATTTGTCTAAAGAGAAAATATACGTCTAGCGAGGTAGTTAAGATTTGAATATAAATCACATCATTTGCATTATTTCGGTGAAAATCGACTTTTAAACAAGTTCTGCAATCTTTGTGTGATGCTTTGACAAACAGACGATCGGATATATCTTCTTTTATTTTTTATTTTGAGATTTTATATTCCGAACTCTGAGAAACTGCGTTAAATTGTTTGAGTTTGTAACTTTCCTTATTGCAATTTACACACTTGGCCAATGAGAGCGAAAAAGTGTAAGATTTCGACACTTTTGCTACAGTATAAGCCTTTGCATGTTTATAAGCGTATGTCAATGTATAGGTATATTACTACAGTATAGACGTGCGGTGTGCGCATCAGTTGTATTCGATTAAGCGTGTATGTTTAGCAATCCGTGCGCGCGATAATACTCATAACCTCTCTTCACTATTTTCAAACTCGTGCTTTTCTTATCAATAGAGAATGAATTTTGAAAGTGGTTCAGTAGAAGTTAAAGATGGTGATGATGAAGTGTGGTAAGCACCAGTGTTAATGTGACAATAAGTGGATGATTTATTTTAAACTTAAATTTTGGCCTCATTTTTTATTTGCATTGGAGAAAGTTTACACACATATTAACTAATACCAAAGTTAAATAACGAATAATGCAAGTTTAGTTTAATTAAAAGATGTTGCTTAGATCGCCTCTATATATATATATATATATATATATATATATATATATATATATATATATATATACACACACACATATATACATATATATATTAACTTTTTTATACATACGTTAAATTATTTCGTTATGCCTGTTATTTAATACATAATTATATGTCCGGATGTCCCACGACACCGACCACATCTCGTTCTTTTTATTTATTAGGATTCCGTAACCAAACACGAAATATCCTTTTAGTTTCAACAAATCCGTCTGTCTGTCTGTAAGTCGTTGCTGTTTTACACGTATACTACATGATTATTTATATTTAAAACGCCTACAAAGTTATGAAATAAAATCTTTTAAAAAAGGCTTCTCAGGGTTACCTCCCCTAAATGCAAAATAGGGGTAATATTTTTTTATTCGTTTAACTCATTTTATAGGATATCATGGAAAAGTTAATTTAAATGTATCGAAGTTTGCTGTGAACACTTTTTTGATACAGAGATGCGTTTACGAAATATTTAGCTTTAAAAATTCATTTTTGTTAATTACGTGTCTTTACACTCTAGCAGCTATATATTGCTATTTTTAGCAGCTATAATTTGCTATTTTTAAATATCTGAAAGTATTCACAACAGTGGTATATATAACAAAATTAAAAAGAAAATTATCGCAGCTAAGTAGACTCTACTAGTTTACGCGTAACAGTCGATCAACTTATGAACAGTCGTTCAACTTATATTCGGTCTGTAAAGAGCTCATAGAGACACTAAACAAATTATTTAAATTAACTATATAAATAATTTTGTATTTTAAAATGTAGGCCTATTACGTTTGTGAAAAATATATTAGGCAATATATTTATGGTTATAAATAATAATAGTCTATACATATAATAAAACAGTAACCGAGTGAATTCTGCACGTGGAAAATATTTTTAAAATTATAATATTAGTGATTGATTTAGCGTATAAAATGATAAAAGTAATCAGAAAACTCGTTTTTAAAACGAAGTTCTTTTACGCAGTTTACAGTAGAGCGAACTGGCAGAAATCGTCACGTAAGAAAAAAGCGTTATGTCCCCTCCAGGCAGAAAAAGAGAGAAAAGTATTCTCTCTCTTTCTTTCTGTCTCTTTCTATCATATACGGTTGTATGTGTGTGTGTTCGTGCGAGTATCGACATTCGAGCAGCAAGTGTTTAGAATTGAGGTTATACAGCTAACCGCGCACAATGCGCGGTTAGCTGTATAACCTCAATTCTAAACACGTGTAAATATTATTTAAACTTATTTTCTTTTATTCTACTGGCTTTCTATTGTAAGCCAATCATCTGCCAGACCGTTTCCAATTCGGTATGTATTTATTTGCATTATAAAACATAAATGATTGCTATATCATTTACTAAATATTAAAAATATATAAATTACATGATAGAAATTCGACGATAATTAATTTATTTTCAGTATTTCTTTATTATTTATTAAATACTTAAAATTAATAAAGTACAATAAATTGTCAGTATATTCATTTCTTTTCATTAATTAATTAAACTTTATTTAGACCGTTTCAGTAAATTTAACAATTCATTATATTCAATGAAATTTTTGAAATATTTAAATTTAAAATAAAATAATTAAAATAATAGTAAATAATTTTAAATTTTTAATATAACTAAATTTAATTTTTAAAATCAATTCGAAATTTGATCAATTTATAAAAAAAAATTAGAATTACTAACCTAAAAAAAATGTTTTTTTAATAAATGATTGTGCGTGACAAAAATACACTACTTTAATCAATAGGAATATCCATATTAAATCAAGTTTAAAGTTGAAAAATAATGTAAGGAACTTCGTTCCTGACAGGGATACCTACCGCACAGTTTTATTTTTTTCTTTCTGTCTTTCTGTTATTTGTTTTTCAATCACACAAAATTTACTGGACGCATTTTTATGAATTTTTGTATGGCTATAGTTTATACCCTTGAGCAACACATAGGGTACTTTTTATCTGAATATTGCAGATTAAAAAAAAACCCTGACTTGGTGAATATTACAATATTTATACTGCCAACGCCATCTATTAACGTTTTTAGTTAACTTTATGCTCATAGATATATTACGGTATGGTACTGCCAACGCCATCTATTAGCATTTTTAGTAAACTTTATGGTAATATATATTACTATACGCTACTGCCAACGCCATCTATTAGCGATATTAGTTTACTTTATGCTCATAAATGTATTATGATATGGTGCTGCCATCGCCATTTATTAACGTTTTTAGTTAACTTTATGCTCATAGATATATTACGATATGGTATTGCCAACGCCATCTATTAGTGTTATTAGTTAACTTTATGCTCATAGATATATTACTATATGGTGCTGCCAACGCCATCTATTAACGTTTTTAGTTAACTTTATGCTCATAGTTATATTACGGTATGGTACTGCCAACGCCATCTATTAGCATTTTTAGTAAACTTTATGCTAATAGATATATATTACTATACGCTACTGCCAACGCCATCTATTAGCATTATTAGTTAACTTTATGCTCATAAATATATTACTATATGGTGCTGCCAACGCCATTTATTAACGTTTTAGTTAACTTTATGCTCATAGATATATTACGATATGGTATTGCCAACGCCATCTATTAGTGTTATTAGTTAACTTTATACTCATATATATATATTACTACATGGTGCTGCCAACGCCATCTATTAACGTTTTTAGTTAACTTTATGCTCATAGATATATTACGGTATGGTACTGCCAACGCCATCTATTAGCATTTTCAATAAACTTTATGCTAATAGATATATATTACTATACGCTACTGCCAACGCCATCTATTAGCGTTATTAGTTAACTTTATGCTCATAAATATATTACTATATGGTGCTGCCAACGCCATTTATTAACGTTTTTAGTTAAGTTTATGCTCATAGATATATTACGATATGGTATTGCCAACGCCATCTATTAGTGTTATTAGTTAACTTTATACTCATAGATATATTACTACATGGTGCTGCCAACGCCATCTATTAACGTTTTTAGTTAACTTTATGCTCATAGATATATTACGGTATGGTACTGCCAACGCCATCTATTAGCGTTATTAGTTAACTTTATGCTCATAGATATATTACTATATGGTGCTACCAACGCCATCTATTAACGTTTTTAGTTAACTTTATACTCATAGATATATTACTATATGGTGCTGCCAACGCCATTTATTAACGTTTTTAGTTAACTTTATACTCATAGATATATTACTATACGGTGCTGCCAACGCCATTTATTAACGTTTTTAGTTAACTTTATACTCATATATATATTACTATATGGTGCTGCCAACGCCATTTATTAACGTTTTTAGTTAACTTTATACTCATATATATATTACTATATGGTGCTGCCAACGCCATTTATTAACGTTTTTAGTTAACTTTATACTCATAGATATATTACTATATGGTGCTGCCAACGCCATTTATTAACGTTTTTAGTTAACTTTATACTCATAGATATATTACTATACGGTGCTGCCAACGCCATTTATTAACGTTTTTAGTTAAATTTATACTCATAGATATATTACTATATGGTGCTGCCAACGCCATCTATTAACGTTTTTAGTTAACTTTATGCTCATAGATATATTACGATATGGTATTGCCAACGCCAGCTTTTAGCGTTTTTAGTTAACTTTATACTAATATTTTTATCTTTAACTTTATAGTAAAATAACTTTATACATAACTATATTACAATATTGGTACTGACAACACCATTTGTTAGAGTTTTTAGTAAATATTATCCTCATAGAGTTGTGAGAGACGAAAAAAATTAAAAAGAATGGTTATCACTTTTCTTATTCCGAGCTTTACGCGAACGAAGTCACGAGCAGAGGTGGTATTATTAATTAGTTCAATAGAACGCTTAAATATTCACATGTGCCTAAGTGTGAAGGAACCCCGTAGTGCAAGTTATACTCCTACTTAATAAGTTTTTTGCATAATAAAACAAGATTTTCCGATATTTTCGTCTTGTCCGTCCATCTATCCGACCATTTGTTAAAGATTTGCATTTACTATAGTTTTATAACTATGTACAATGCTTCAAATAGAGATCTAAATAAATATGTAGCAAAAATATTTTAAAAAATTGCAACGTTCTTTCCATAAGTGTAAAGTGAAAATAAAAAAAAATCACACATTCTAACCAGTGGAATTTCATCGGAAAAGTTATCTATTCTATGCATATGCCGACACGCATTCTACCGGTTTTTCAAAAGTTCTTTCCTCTAACATGATGTAAAGAAAGATGACCAGTATAACCTTGCCACATAAGTGTGCAATTTATCTTTTATTTCTTTTTGTCACGTCTGCAGGTATAATCTGCGGTTGGCCGAACGAGAGGAACGTTGAGCGGCCGAGTACATTACTTTTCTGCGGTTGGGAAAAACTGCGAATTCGAAAAATGAAAATACATACATATATATATATATATATATATATATATATATATATATATATATATGTATGTATACACGGTGTCCGAGAATAAGTGTCAGACAAATAAAGACGTTATTCATGAATTGAATAATAGATGATTGTCGTTAAAATAAAAAAAAAATAAAAAATGATTTTTTTTTCATCAAAATCGAAAATAACATTCATAACTCTTTGTCATTTTTTTCATACACAAGGTACTAGCGCACATTATTCAGCACCGCTCAGGGGAATAACACGCGAACGCCTGCGAAGACATTTAGTTGCCTGAGTAAGCACCGCACCCCAGGCAAGTATTGGGTGTGTTAAAAAAAGTTGTGTGTAATATTTTTTTGCGCTCGATTAGGAAAAGGACGTGCTTTACGTTTTATTTCAACGACAATTTATTCCTTTACACACACACACACACACATATATATATACATATATATATATATATATATATATATATATATATATATATATATATATATATAATTTACGTAACTTTACTTGCTTTTCTTTATTTTCCCATTCAAAAATTTAACCTCGACCCAGCAATATCTAATTGAATTAAAATAAAATGATTGTGTACCAAGCACAAAGAGTGCACGTGGACTGAGTAACTATCACATCGGTTCGATTGGAATCATATAAAATTGGATATCATTCGGTTCGAAGGTGCTTTTGAGGTATTAACATTGTTACCAGAGAAAAAATGCACGAAATTAACACTTCGAGACCGATGTCTTAAAACAAAATTATTTCTAGCAACATTTTGCACTACTAAATTACAAAATAAACCAAAAAACCTGTCAACCTCAGGTAGAACTCGCACTACGCTCTCTGTAACAAAAATGAGTACCTTATCTATCCCCTATTTAATTCCTATAATAACATTAACTAGTGTAAAATATGTGGGCTGATAAGATGTATTACTATGCCACATTTTAAGTTTCCACGTTGCATGGATTCTGGAAAAAGTGCGACAGACAGACAGACGGAGACGTGAGCGATAATGAGGATGACTGATCATGAGATTTATGAGGGTTTCGTCTTTCAGTTTGAGGAATATTTCAGATCCCTCATGACCAGATCATATCTCGCACGACTCGCCTTGGTTTTAAAAGTGTTAATTAAATATCAACGACCTTGAAAGGGCTAATTAGATATCAATGACCTTGAAAGATGCACGCAAAGGTACAGAAAAGAGTTAACTAAGCCAGTGTTCATTAAAATATGAACTGCAATCAGTTATAAGACCGGGAAGAGAGTACACACATGAAGGATTAAAAGCGGCAAAGTGTGAGTCGGACTCGCACACGAAGGGTTCCGTACCACAGTACAATATTAGCACAAATTCTTTGGTAAATAACAAGACAGACGCTACAGTAACACGATATATCCTACAGCAACACGTGATTCTCAAACATTTGTGAAATAATTGGATAATTACATCTGTCACATATAGTTTTGTGACAAGATACTGGAAAAATATTTTAAGCTTTTCAACAATCTTATAATATTGTACATTTTTTTATAATTTATTTTTACGCTTGTGAAAAATATAGTACGTAATATATAACAAAAAATCAATATTTGTAAATAGTTTAATTAGAAATTTCATGTACCCTTAAATGTTTATAATTACATAAATACCTAAGGAACCCTCTTAGTGTGAGTTCTACTCGTGCTGGACAGGTTTTATATATATCATGTATTGCTATGGCATCTATCTTGTTATTTATTAAAGATTTAGTGTGAATATTGTTCGATGGTACGGAACCCTTCGTGTGAGAGTATGACTCACACTTATCCGATTTTTATATTGTATTTTTATGTCTATTTTTGACGTGATAAAGACCATATTAACACTAATCAATTTTATTGTTAAAATGTGAAAATTTCAAGTGTCTACCTATTACGGTTGAAAAGATACGGCCTATGACAGACATACACACGGACGCCGGAAGCTTAGTAATAGGATCCCGTTGGCACTCTTCAGGTACGGAACCCTTAAAATTCCTAAATATTTTTAAATTAGATTTCTAATATAGATAAGATTTCTCAGAAGAGAGGAAAGATAGGTGTTATAGAAGAAAAGAAAAGACAAATTTGGAGTTATGTAAGTTACTAGCTTTCACCTGCGGCTTCGCTCGCGTGATTATACAAACTTATACCGGGAAATCAAAACACGCAGAGCCATATAGATTGATTAAGTACAATTGAATACTAAGACTTTATTTTTCTTAAGTTATACACAAATTACATCTGTTTTCTTTTATATTGCGGATGTGGCGTTTCAAAAAATCGTGTCGATACGTTGTTCTGTTGCTTCGTTATTGCGTTTGTGCACTATTTAATTGTTAATAAAAAAATTTCCAAATTAATAACATTTTTCGAGTAAAAAATAATCTATATCATTTATTGGCTTGCCAACTAACTCTGTGCAAAAAATCACGTTGATTTTTTAGTCTGATATGACGTGAAATAAGAACAAACAAACGCACTTAAAATATAATTGAATTTATAATATTAGTCACTAACTGTTAATGTAATATTTTCTAAGATAAACCGTAGCCTGTATCATTTTCAAATCTTGCTTTATATAGCTTTGCTGTAACGTGAACAAAGAACAAACAAACGCACATTTAAATTTATAATATTAGTTAGTCACTAACTATTAGTACAATATTTCCCAAGTCTACTGTTTGTAGCCTATATAATTTTCCAATCTTCTATTTCTATACAAAAAATCACGTTGATCCATTGCTCTGCTGTGGCGTGAAAGAAGAACAAACAAACGCACATTTAAATTCATAATATTAGTTATTCACTAAATGTTTGTGTAATATTTTCCAAGATAAACAAAATCCTATATAATTTTCCAACATTCTATTTCCATACAAAAAATCGCATTGATCAATTGCTCTGTCGTAACGTGAAAGAAGAACAAACAAACGCACATTTAAATTTATAATATTAGTTAGTCACTCACTGTTAGTGTAATATTTTCCAAGATAAACAATAGCCTATATAATTTTCCAATCTTGTATTTTTGTACGAAAAATCATGCCGATCCATTGCTCTGTTGTGACGTGTAAAAAGAACAAACAAATGCACATTTAAATTTATAATATTAATTTGTCACCAACTATTAGTGTAATATTTTCCCAGGTAAACAGTAACCTATATAATTTTCCGATCTACCAACTATGCAAAAATTCATGATAATTCATAGCTCTTCTGCAAAGTGAAAGAAGAACAAACAAACACACTTTTGAAATTATAATATTAATATAAATGTTCTGATGATATTTGAACGTGTATGTTGGTAAAGTACTCTATGCCTAACAGTCAGACTTATTTTTCATCTTAACAGTGTACACAATACATTAATTTTAATAGGATAATATGCTTGAGGATGATGAGGGTTGAACCTTAATCCAAGACCACAAACATCTTAAGTCTGCAGCAAAGGTATAATGAACTTATAGGATTAATTCACGCATCATAGAGGGGAACGAAAGAAGATATAACCTGTATAGTCATTCAGTTGAACTACGACCTATACTGAAAAACCTCATCGAAATGGTTAGTGCCATCAATGGTTTTGGTTATTTCCCAACTATACTTTTATTGAATAAATGTTAAATATAATGTTTTTATTCAATATAACTTACCTTAAATTATGTGAACAAAACTTGTTGGAAGATTTTAATAATAAAAAAAATTACGACAGAATACGACAGAAGTGAAAATATCTAATTTTAAATATATATATATATATATATATATATATATATATATATATATACATATTTTCTTTTTTGTTTTTTTGTTTTTTTTTTCGTGGTCGGACTTCTTCATTGCTATCACATTCTAACAGGTTTATGGAAACTGAAATATGTTATAAATGCTTTAGATTCAAATTTAATCAAATGTCTAAAAAGTGTGCATGGTGCGCCTAAAAAAGTAGTTCACTTGATATCCAAATAAATACGCTTGGTGCGCCTAAACAAGTAGTTCACTTGGACGATGCCGACCAGAGCCGAGTTTACCCAATTCAGCGCCACCGACCCGAGCGTGACGGCTCAATTTCATTCAGAAAAAGTGCACAGGTTCGCCTTAAGAAGTTTTCACTTCAAAAAAAGCGGCTTCCTGTTTTCCCAGATTCCAGGATCTTAAGTTACTTTTTCTCGGAATTGCTACCGGTTATTTATAACTGTCACCTTCTAATAAATACCAAAAATCGTGTTTTTTTATTTATTGTAACTTGCCTCACTTAGACCAGTGAATCCTACCAGCTCGGTTACATGACTAGTGTATCCTACCAGTACTTTCCTAAGGAGTTGAAAGCTGGATCTGGATTACAAAAGAAATTCCTACCAAGTTAGAGTAACTCAGAGAAAATAGCAAGGAAACTGATGGGCGTCACGCAGAGAGACCGAAAGAGAAACGAGTGGCTCAAAGAGAAGAGCAGGCTCGCAGATGTCATAAAATATGTTGCAAAGCTTAAGTGGCAATAGCCTGGCCCCATCGCCAGAAAGCAGGTCTCGTGGTGCAAAGGGTTTGTGGAATAAAGACCATGGGACCAAAAGTGCTCACAAAGAGAGCCAAATATGCGTCGGTACGATGCTATCGAAAGAACAGACGGATTTAAATTGTTGGAACAACACAAAATCAAGAGGAGTGGTATAGAATCAAGTAGGCCTACACCTTTGCGGTATAACATGGGTAAAAAAGAAGAAAAGAAGGTGTGGACTAAACTTCGTTGATGAAATTAATAATAAAAAAAATGTTGCCAAATGAATCAATATAATCGCGCATGATAAGATGGCTGTAGTATCACGGAAATATATGTTTTGACAGTTAGCGTTGTGAATATTGTTTATGTGATAATTTTATCACTTTAGAATTGCGTTTTAATTTGGTTCAATAAATTCATTTTAATACCATTATTAAAAAGTACAGTCGTTATTGTGCGAAATCTATAGGATATATTAAACAGTATAGTTTAAAGGGTAGACATAGTGAGGTACCCGTGCGAATTGGAAAGGTGTAACTCTTATTTGGGACTGGTTATCCACATGTTTCTAAGATTTAAAAAGCCAGGGTTTTATTTGGAATTGGTTCTCGTATCGTCCACGGATTGGCACAGAGAGGCTCTTATTTGGGGCTGGTTATCCATGTGGCCTCGGATTTAGAAGGTAAGATTCTTAGTTGGGGCGTGTTACCCATGTGGACCTCTGCTTTGAAAAATAAGACTCTTATTTGTTCAATCATAATCTGTCCAAGTTTAACAGATTCGATATTATGGATTTTTAAAAACTGAATTTTTTTTTAGTTTAATCTGGTTTATGAAATTCAATATTAGAATTTGGGAGATTCCGAAACGGAAGTTATTATACTCTTGTTTACGGTAATTATTAAGACTACGGTGTATCAATTTGCAATATCGGTAAATGGGAGAGTCTTAGTTTGGCTTTTCTGGTCCAAAATATCCCAGTATCTGAAGATGAAAGTTTTCAACTGGTGTGTGAAGATAATGAGACGCGCAGACGTAAAACGGAAATGAGATATAGACCTTTAATTTTGGTCTCCTAAGAAGACTCCAAGTCACTCAGCGAGGCACGGATAGGGCCAATTACGTGGTTTCTCTACAGAATGTAGTCAATAACAAGGACATCCGTAAGGGAACTGAGGTCACCGACATAGCAAGTAGGTTTCAAACGGTGCTCAGTACTCAAAACTGACATCCATTGCGGAAAATACTCCAATGACGACCACGTACCTGGTAAATGTCGTGAGAAGCTGTTTGATACAAGTGACGCTGATTAGATTTTTATGGATCTATGGGGTAGGACTTTATTCAGCAGTCGACGTCTTCCATCATGGTTTATTGTATTAATATTAATAACTGCGCACCTATATTAAAAACTTCGTGTTTGTAATATTAAACGCAGAACACAGAAGTTTCACTGCACTATTTTCACACTATCACTCCGCTTTTTTTAATTTTGTTGCCCTGAAGCTTGCTGTAATAAAGTATTTCAGTAGCGATGGATCAGTAACGTTTAGTTGCAGTGAAGTTTTAAGTTACGGTAACGTTTTAAGTTACGGTGAGGTTTTAAGTTACGGTGAGGTTTTAAGTTACAGTTAGTAATAGGGTCAAATTTTTGTTTTTTTTATAGGTAACATTAAAAATAGAAGATTGCGTCGAATTGTATATTGACATTTTTTTTCTATATGTGATTAATGCAAAATAATAAACTTGATTTTTTATTTGGGACTCAAATAACTTGTTTTTTTTCATTTTACTCAAATTATTATTTTTGCTAATATCTTACAATTTATTTGTTTTCTTTATATCAAATCTTATCATATTCCGAACTTCTATATACTTCGATAAATTACCGGAAATTCAAAACAGTAGCTATAATATCCTCCTACATCGAATATTTTTTTGAAATATGTCATTCGTAATGCGAAGATTCGAAAACAATATTTTCATGTGAATTTTTTTTATACATACAGCTGAACGCTATTCAAATAAAATTCAATAGTATTTCAACGGAATGTGATCTATCGTCATATCACATAATTATATAAGTATTTACATAACGTAAAACAAACAAAAATCAAATCAATTACAGTCGACAGATGGTATTGTTAATAATTTAAAACGAATATGTTGAACTAAAACCCTTAAATTATATTAATGTATTAAATATTCCAATCTAATATTATAAATGAGAAAGTTTGTTTGTTTGTTACTCGATTACATCTAAATGACTGGACAGGTTTTTATTTAACTTAGTATGAACATAATTCATAGTTTAAGATTGAACGTTATAGTTGTTACGTATTGCGTTTATATATTAAATGATAACTTTCAAGTACACGGTAATGTGTGTACTTAGAAAATATTGTCATCCACAATTAAATGAAACTACGTGATGTCGTATTATTTCTACTTTCTTTAAATTCTTTACCACGACCTAGGTTTCGTTGTATGACAACATCTTCAGATGGGCAATTAACAAAGATTGACTCTATTAACTTTGGTGCTTCCTTTATGTCTTAAATGCACAACTCAATACAATATATAAAATGAAGAAGTACAATAGAATTAATATATTAAATGTACAACTCAATACAATATATAAAACGAAGAAGTATAATAGAATTAATATATTAAATGCACAACTCAATACAATATATAAAATAAAGAAGTATAATAGAATTAATATATTAAATGCACAACTCAATACAATATATAAAATGAAAAAGTACAATAGAATTAATATATTAAATGCACAACTCAATACAATATATAAAATGAAGAAGTATAATAGAATTAATATATTAAATGCACAACTCAATACAATATATAAAATGAAGAAGTATAATAGAATTAATATATTAAATGCACAACTCAATACAATATATAAAATGAAGAAGTATAATAGAATTAATATATTAAATGCACAACTCAATACAATATCATCAGCCATACCTATTATCTTCTAGACTTAATATAGTTAGACAACATTCATACTGCAGTACACTTCTAATTGTTTCAATTCGGCCACACATTTACGTAGACATAACAACAAAAAAAAAACAAAAAATCGGAGTTATGTATGATTAGTAGTATAACCTTGTTCGAATCACCAAGTACCCTTGCTATTGTATAAATATAATACTGAGAGTAATATCCATTTAATTTTATTACAAACACCGGAGCATTTGCATTGTTTAACCTCATAGAATAACAGCAATTTAATTTATTACCCTCACTAAAATACTTGAATATTGTATCATTTTCGAAAATATAGTAAAAAATAATATAATAAAAATAAAAAATAAAACTTTTCATTTACTTGAATAACGTGTTTGGCAACACCCTACACTCCTCGCACGGCCGAACGACAGAGTGGGGATAAATATATCCAATAAAAGAACGCGACCCGAGTCAAACTACCGGGTGTTCGCGCGCTAGACGGACGTTTTCATATTACGGAATTTATTTTGATGGCCAAATTATACAGCACGTGTTGCTGCAAATCATGTATTCCGGAAAAACATATTGGTTCGATGTATGATATTGCACATATTGAACGAGTATATTATGTTTGTTTCTAGAACAATACGAAACGGAGGTGAATAACAAATTCGCATAAATATGTGTAAAGTCTTTTCGGTCATGTTTGTATGTTTGTACGCGATATTTCAATGAAATAAAATTATACATTTGCGTTTTTAAATGTAGCGTATGTTTTTTAAATGTATAGCAGTAAAGTAATGTTTTCGTAGCGGGCTAACTGTTGTATTCTTTTGAGGTACGGTCTTTACGGTTCCGTGCATTAAAGAGAAAAATGGAATACTTATAAAATCATTCACGTGTCTGTCTGTCTATATTTTGCGACGGATTTTTTTTCAAAAACCGTTTAAGGTAGAAACTTATTTAGCATAGCAATAAAGCATATTAATCCATATATATCTCAATAACTAACACTCATAAATGTATATATATATATATATATATATATATGTATATATATATATATATATAGACATTTTAGAGAGGAGGGGATCAAATTAAGTAGACAAAAAAATTTTCAAAATTCCCTGCCTTATGTGGAGTACCGTTTGTAAGTGCTGTTCATGAGGGTTTTAAAAATATTAGTCAAAAGTAATTTTTCACAATTTTAGGTATACTGAAAGTTACGCAAAAAAGGGGTTTTAGATGGATATGGAAAGATTGTGGGAAAACTGTAATAATGATTCTAGTTGTCACAGTTTTTCACATTTTCACGACAACATACCTGCCCTCTCCTCCTTTCACTCAATTATGTTAAGTATTATTAAATATTTCTTGCACGAGGAAATCCTTATCACTGATGACTTATCATAAATTTATTAATTACACTTCAAACGAATTACGCACATGAACATTTTTTTAAAATTCCTTTTGTGAAATATTAAGCTGTAAAGCTGAAACCATAGATTTGAAAAACCTGAATAAATTCTAGGTATCAGCATTTGATTTTAACTTCAAAATAAAATTATATCCACCAACTCGTGTAAACTTGTTGGTGTCCAGACACACACACGGTCGGTTTTTTGACAGGGAACCCTGTCTTACATGGTCGGTATGCGACCAGAACGCTCTGACCACGACACTGAAAGAGTGAGTACCGGCGATCGCTTACTATTCTGTTTCTCGGAGGCCGAGCACCGCGTCGCATGTGTCTATCGATAGAGGACAGATGCGCAATTACCTAAAGCAAAATTGAAATTATATCCGGTGGTGATATCATAAGTTATGAGTCACTGCGTATGAGTGTTTTTTTGGACAAAAATTTCTTGCGAAAAAAAATTTAGACGCAATAGATTATAATACAGTTCTATTTAACGTAAAATAACGAATGTTGTGATAGAAACACTTTATAAACGTTTTGTTACCTTTGGAAATTACGAGCCGCTGATATTTTGTAAGCAGTAATGGCGCGCACAAAATCAAAGAACGTGAAGCGGGATGCCTCCAAAATTCAATTAAACAAAGTTAAACACAAAAGGAGGTTAAGAGGCTTCGATTAAGCCAAAAATCATCGAAATTGGACGACAAGAACCCAGCCAATTTGGCCTTCGAAATTGGTATCCACGATGAAAATTCAGAGCCACGCCCCAGTACAAGTGGAGTGACGTCATCTTCAACTCGTATATAATAGCGAATAGTGAACGAATCATTTCATTTCGAATGTTTCTCAATCGGGAGAGGGCTACAGCTGATCGCTATTTCCATGCAGACAGACAACGCTTCACGAAAAATTCGCAATAGATCTTACCTTTGTGCGCAATATGAACCCCGCAATAATGTTAGTTACTTTAGTTACCATAGACCGATAGTTCATAAGTTAACGATGTAAAGAGACAGAAACGATAATATCTATGAAAATTTATGATCGATAATGTATATGATAAATATATACGATAATGATAATGTATATGATAAATATATAAACGATAATGTATATGATAAATATATATATAAGATAAATATATGATATATAGATGTAAAAGATAAATATATTGAATAATGCAAAATGTGTTTCGTTTATTGTCATAAAGTAAAATTGTGTCATGAAATTCCCTCACGTATAAAGCGAAAGGTTCCCTGAAAAAACTCCGGCACGACCGGCTCCTGCTCACGTCCGATTTTTTTCCAAAATATCATGCAAAAATAAAATATATATATAATTAATAAGCTACAATATGTAAATAATTATTCATAATCAATAATTAAATTTTAACGCCATTGCAATATAATTTATTTAAGTTAGTAAACTTGATTATTATTCCGGACATTAACGTTTTCCATTACATGTAAAACCAAATTTTATTCCAGACAGTAACGTTTTCTATTACATGTAACACCAAATTTTATTCCGGACAGTAACGTTTTCCATTACATGTAAAACCTAATTTTATTCCGGACAGTAACGTTTTCCATTACATGTAAAACCCAATTTTATTCCGGACAGTAACGTTTTCCATTACATGTAAAACCTAATTTTATTCCGGACAGTAACGTTTTTCATTACATGTAAAATCTAATTTTATTCCGGACAGTAACGTTTTCCATTACATGTAAAACCAAATTTTATTCCGGACAGTAACGTTTTCTATTACATGTAAAACCAAATTTTATTCCGGACAGTAACGTTTTCCATTACATGTAAAATGAAATTTTATTCCGGACAGTAACGTTTTCTATTACGTGTAAAACTAAATTATATTTTGGACAGTACTCTACTTTTTGATCAATACAACTGAGCTACTGTGCAACAGCTAACAGCACCGCTGGGTTTTTAAATCATATTTGAAAACCTTCTTCATTTGCCGAAACTTCAAAAATGGTGTACAGCTTATTAGTTCGTACTATCCTTGAACTTTGCTCACAGGTGTGGTCTTTGCATTATACAAAGCAATAACAGAAGAACAAATTAAATTTCTAAGGCATTTGACGACTAAAGTATTGCTACAGGTGTATTTTCGAAAAAAATCCTAAAATATTACAGCAATAAGCTGTACTGGAATTGGAATATACGAACGGACAGAACGCTATGCTATTGTAGACATCACTGGACCCGATACTATAGATGAAATGATGTCCATTGGTAAAGGCGATACTGGAATCGGAATATGCGAATGGATAAGATGAATAACAGAATCCATATTGTAGACATCACTACACTTTTTATAATTTAATTCTTAATTTATATAATTCAATTCTTAATATGCCATTCTTGGTATAATTGAATAATGTCAGGGTGTAGTCCCATCATCTTAATGTCCTTTTCCACTATTCCCATCTAGGTGGTCGGTCCGCGATCTCTTTTATAATGTTCTAATTCCACAACAGAACTTTTTTATATTTTCGGCAAATTTTGTCTGGAATTTTTAATCTCAATGTTATCTTGAAATTATGTTATTATTATTCTGGAAAATAAAAGAATAGTTAGCGCAAACGGGTGTACACCAGAAATTGTTTATCTTTTGTTTTAAAAAAAAGTTCGAGAGCAACCTCCTTGCAGTAGAATCCTCCTTCATCACGACAACACCTCTGAACACTCAGCCAGACAAACGACAAAATATTTCACTGCGTCGGGTATGGAAATGATTGGTCATCTACCCACAGCTTACATCACGCGATTTCTATTTATTTCCAAGAATGCATGGAATAAGATTTCAGGACGTCGAAAAAGCAGAGACTGCCTTCGAAAAGGCCGTAAAAGAGACGTCCAAGAAAGAGTGTGGTGACTGCTTCTCTCACTGGTTCCATCAAATGAAATGATGCATAGAGTGTCACGGAGACTATTTTGAAAAACAGTAATTAAATTACAAACTTGCTAGTTGGTTCCATGTTTAATATTCCAAAAATTTTCAGTGTTATCTATAGTATAGCATTGTTTTCAGAGAATGAAATTAAATATTTCATGCCGTTTTGAACACAGAACTCAAAACTGCGTGAAATATTATATCAAAGATAATATGAAAGACCAACGGGCCACCCCGGCTTTGCATAAGCCAAAAGAGACCATGATTACATTTAGTTCTATTAGCGTTTTTACAGTTACTAGGTATAATAAACATTAGAGTTTCTCATTTTTTTATTCTTATTTTGTTTTTTAGAAATTTCATATGACGATTGGCGTGTAGAATAACCGTCATACATAAAAATATTAATAATAGACGAAAAATTAATGGACAAATACCGACATAACATAAAGTTGCTTAAAAGTCAACACGCAGATTACATTTTCTATGAGCACAAAACTTACAAACACCGATAATAGATGGCGTTAGCTAAATATTAATTTTGATAATACTGTAAGTCAAAAACCATTTTAAAAAGAATGTTTAATATTTAAAAATAACTTCAGTGTAGTAACCGCTATTGTAGACCACATAAAGAAATAATCGATCGTCTGCTGGAAATTGAATCCATTTCTTCGGCATATCGAATTATTATTATTAATAATATCTTAACTATTATTCTGTTTTTTTTTAAAATCCTTACCATATATATGTGCATAAAGTTTACTAAAGCCTTAATAGATGGCGTTGGCTGTACAATATTGTCAATTATCGTAATATATCCATGAGCATAAAGTTTACAAAAAACGCTAATATATGGTGTTGACAAAACCATATCTTAATATATCTATGAGCATAAAGTTTACTAAAAACGCTAATAGATGGCGTTGGCAGTATCAAATCTTAATATATCCATGAGCATAAAGTTTACTAAAAACGCTAATAGATGGCGTTTGGCTGTACAATATTGTAATATATCTATGAGCTTAAAGTTTACTGAAATCGCTAATAGATGGCGTTGGCTGTACCACATCATAATATATCTATGAGCATAAAGTTTATTAAAACCGCTAGTAGATGGCGTTGGCAGTACTATACTCTCTATCTATGAGCATAAAGTTTAATGAAAGCGCTAAGAGATGGTGTTGACAGAACCATATCTTAATATATCTATGAGCATAAAGTTTATTAAAAACGCTAATAGATGGCGTTGGCTGCACCATATCGTAATATATCCATGAGCATAAAGTTTACAAAAAACGCTAATAGATGGTGTTGACAAAACCATATCTTAATATATCTATGAGCATAAAGTTTACTAAAAACGCTAATAGATGGCGTTGGCAGTATCAAATCTTAATATATTTATGAGTATAAAGTTTACTAAAAACGCTAATAGATTGCGTTGGCTGTACCATACCGTAATATATCTATGAGCATAAAGTTTACTAAAAACGCTAATAGATGGCGTTGGATGTACCATATCGTAATATATCTATGAGCATAAAGTTTACTAAAATCGCTAATAGATGGCGTTGACAGTACCATATCGTAATGTATCCATAAGCATAAAATTTACTAAAAACGCTAATAGATGGCGTTGGCTGTACCATATCGTAATATGTATATCTATGAGCATAAAGTTTACTAAAAACGCTAATAGATGGCGTTGGCTGTACTATATTGTAATATATCTATAAGCATATAGTTTACTAAAAACGCTAACAGATGGCGTTGGCAGTACCATATCTTAATATATCCATGAGCATAAAGTTTACTAAAAACGCTAAAAGATGGCGTTGGCTGTACCATACCGTAATATATCTATGAGCATAAAGTTTACTAAAACGCTAATAGATGGTGTTGGCAGTTTCAGTATCGCAATATTTACCAGGTTAGGTTTTTTTAAATCTAGATCCAGATAAAACTCTAGGGTAATGCTTAGATGTAGTTATTATAGGGTATAAACTCTTACTATACCAAATTTCATCAAAATCGGTCTAGTAGATTCCACATTACTGGAGAACAAATTAACAGACATACAAAAATTCTGAAAACTAGTTTTCTGGTTTCTTTCATTATTCTATGTACTAAATCAATCACACTTTTTGAAATATTCTCCATTTACAGAATATACTCTATTACAATTTTATTATATATATATATATATATATATATATATATACATATATATATATGTATATATATACATTATTTACGTTAACGATTCTTCAATAACATTGAAATATGTGATTTTAATTATTTTTAATTTCCCATATAATCTTCCACACCGATTTTCACATCTTCAGGAGTTGGATTTTCAAAAGTTGCATCTAGAAACCAAGAGAGACGCATGTACCAAATTTCAAGTCTGTAAGCACTATAGTTCTGGTGATTTCGTAATTAATTAGAGAGCGGTATTTAATTTTTATATATATAGAATACATATATTGAATATTTCTAGCATAACGATGCGTCAGAAATGTGGTGTATGAGAATACATGCTAATAATTCCTTTGGTCACTTTCCGCAAAAATATCTCCATTTTTAAAGGATTGAGAGTCAAAGAAGAACTTCGTGGACTGTACAATTGCCAATCTTTAAATTATTTGGGCTTATCTCCAAAAAACAACTTCTGACGGAACGTCTAATGGTACAGGGACAGTTTGAACCTCGAGGGCGAGTTCCAACCTGATGGGAGGACCTAATAAAGACGGCAGCTGATTTCCAACTTGGTGGAACGACCTTAATAAAGTCGGCAGCATTACAGTGTGTTATAGAAACGTACCAATCGACTGAAGTGGAAACGAAGAAGTCCAGAGTAAAAAGGACATGGGTCAACCATATACTTCACCGCCAAGACCACGAACACTCTGACAAGAGTGTGACAATTAGGTTGAATGTTTGTATATTCAATATTTCTTCCCACTTGTCGTATGGCCAGAAAACCATAGCCTCATCCATACACGAAGGTTTCCCGTAAATATGACACTAAAAAGGTCCTAGAAAATAATAAAACTAAGTTTCATATTGGAACTGTGACTGTGATATAATAATTAGCAAGACTATAAATAATAACAGACCGTAGATCACAATAACAATCAAGGTTACTAAAATTAGATATTTTGTCGACGAGCAGAAAATGAGTTATTTATAATCTTCACAGTACAGAGAAATTTGAAAGAAACAAATTTTTGGTAACATTTCAAGATAAGCTTTATTGACTAAAAGTTTCAGCAAAGCTCCAGAGAACCCAGCGTTATAAAATGATGATTTGACTTATCCATGTCACGTCTGGAGACGACATTTTTGCTGAATATTCTTTTTCGCCGCTTTCAGACGTCGACAGGTATATAATTTTATAAATCCAGAGATCTGAGAGAGGCTTTTAGGGACTTACATTCACGAATGTCAGAAGTAACTCTCGCATAAACATGACAGTTGGGTCTAGGCGTCGTGTTTTATATGAAAATAAACTACTTTTGTTTTTATTTTTGAAGAATATTTTTTGTTTATTTATTTATTTCTAGTGTTTCTTGTATAAAATGTAAACTTTATGGAATCATCTTGATTTCCATCAGTCACGTGTTCTTTTTTGAACGTCATTTGGGGGGGGGTAATTGGAATTTTAATTAGTTGTAGCAACTGATAGCTCAATTTTGGAGAACAGTTTGAAGGGTGATTGAAATGCATTTACTTAAACAGTTTTTAGTTTAATTTGTGTTCACAACAAAAAAAGTGTTTTTTTATGACTGCACCCAAATCAGGATGAGAAAATGGAGATGACTGGACACACTATCAGAAAGAGCCAGGGTGTGATAAAGAAACAAATTCTCTTCTACAACCTCTAAGGGAAGAGAGAAAAAAACAAGCCAAATACATTGTCAGAAGGACCTTGAAAGAAGAGATCAAGAAAGTGGGCAAAAAATTGTTTTTGATGGTAAAGATCCTATGTCGTGATAGAATCCACTGGCGGATCTTCATCGAGGTTCTGTTCTCTAGCTAATAGTAACAGGATATGATTAGTGACAGGATAAAGCGAAAGTCAAGTCATGAATGAATTGCTTGTTTTTCAGACACATTTTACTCTTATGGATCTACATTAGTTATCTAAGAGTTTTCGAAGAAGATCTAATATGGATATTTCAGGCTTCTTTTTGAATTGTGGTCCGTATCGTGGCCGGCTATATGAAACCCCATCAGCGTGCATCTGTCTGTTACGGTGGTCTAAAAAATGGAGCAGTCTTATTCAAGTACTTAAAAAATGTATACAACAGAAATATAACTATAACCCAAAACCAGGTGTATGAAAATTTTGTCTGAGTGTTTGGTCATTTTTGGGAAATAAACAGGTCAATCAAAAAACAAGGGTTTCGCATCTAGTTAGATGTGATATTACTTAATTTATCATAACTTCTGAGGAAAGGAATATCCAATAATACTTAATATAGTAAAGTAGGAAGTCAAATATATTATAGTAAAAACCTCCAAAACCATGACATCTTGAACCAATCTTATACTCCAACAACCTTTGCTTAGGTTTCCAAAAATCTTGTTATTTTTCATAATTTTAAATTCAGTGGAAATAACCTAATACATTATAATAAAAACATTTTTGGACTCACATTTAAAAAAAATGAGTATTTAATTTTAAAAATGCCGGTCAAGAGCGAATCTGAGTCGCACAACAAGGGTTTCGTAACTAGTTAGATGTGAAATTCCATAATTTATCATAACTTCTGAGGAAAGGAATATCCAATAATACTTAATATAGTAAAGTAGGAAGTCAAATATATTATAGTAAAAACCTCCAAAACCATGACATCTTGAACCAATCTTATACTCCAACAACCTTTGCTTAGGTTTCCAAAAATCTTGTTATTTTTCATAATTTTAAATTCAGTGGAAATAACCTAATACATTATAATAAAAATATTTTTGGACTCGCATTAAAAAAAAACAAGTATTTATTTATTCTACCCTCTCTAAAAACTCCACATATATATTTATGCGTGTAAGCTATTAAGGTGTTTTCGTTATTATTTATCACTATGTCACGTTTTTACGTCAAGCAATTTCTGAAAAAAAACGACTGTGACAGTGTTCCGTTTATCCTAAAAAAACAATCAGACAAAAAACAATCGTAAGAAAACAAAAAACAACCCTAAAAACAATAGAACCTGTCGAGACACGCATAATTCGGGTTCCCCACTTATCTACGTTTCTTAAAATTGTTAATGCGAGTTGTTATTATGATATTAATTTCTAATCCAATGTTGGTACTTAAAATTTTCCCAACTTTTTGGAAATAACGGTTGATAATTAATGGAGGTGCGACACATATTACATATTAATTTTAAGACTGAAATTTTCAAAACGAGCCTTAAGAATAGTACCCTAGGTTAGAGAATTGAGACCTCAATTTTTGTTCTGAAAGATCTGTCCAATTAAACTTCACTGTAAGTGTATTGGAGGAAGTAAGTATAAAAAAGAACGAGAGGTGTCGTGGGACATCCGGTTATTTTTTTATTTTTAATTATTATAAACAATAACGAAATTTAAGTTCAAAACAAATCATCCACTTATTGTTACTTTAAGACCGGTACTTAATTGACTTCATCATCACCATCCTCAACTTCTACTGAATAACTTTCACAATTCATTCATTATTGATAACAATAACACGAATTTGAAAATAGTGAAGAGAGGTCATGAGAATTATGGCGCACACGGATTGCTAAACACACACGCTTATGTGAATACAGCCGATGCGCACGCCGCAGGTCTGTACTGTAGTAATATATCTATATATTGACATACGCTTGTAAACACGCAAACGCTTGTACTGTAGCAAAGGTGTTGGTCGAAATCTTACACTTTATACTGTAGCAAAAGAGTCGGTCGAAATGTTATACTTTTTTCGGAATACCTCTTATTCGCTAAATGTGTAACGTGTGATAAAGAACTTTGTTCCACAAATTAGAAATTTCCCTACATTTTCACAGAGATCAGAAATATTTTCCTACATTTTCATAGAGGTCAGATCATGATCAAGATCTTTGTGAGTATTTATTTGCAATTTCCATGGGTCAAAACTATGAAAAGCGATTTAGACGCTTAGTATATTTTCAGTGTAGTGAATATGATTTCCGCGTCACGCCCATCGCTATACCACTTGATATTCTGACCACGTCATCTCCCTACAAAATGTATTTATCAAAATTTATATATAATCTTATTAAATTTATATATTTATTATATTAAATTTATATATGAATTTATTAAATTTTTATATAATCTTAATAATTTAACCATAATAATTTCGCCATGTCTGTCTGCCCCTCTGTATCTTTTACACGCAGATTATTATTGCAATGAAGCTAAATTGGCAAGCACGGTTATAAATATACTATTTATAATGCCTAAAAACTTTTGAAATAAAATTCTTAACCTTCCCTAAAAAAGCATTTTTAAGTTAGTACCTACCCTACATGCAAAGTGGGGGTGTTTTTTTTAATCGCAAACCCGTTACGTAGCTTATCGTTTGATAGATTTTTACAAATATTGGGGGTGTTATGAACAGTTTTCCGATACAGGGATCCGTTTAGAAAATTTGAAGCATTAAAGTGGTAATTTTCCCTAAAGTTACGTGTACCCACCCCCTACCACTTAAATAGTTATTTTTGAATACCTGCTAAGTATTCACAATAGTGGTAAATATAACGAAATTAAAAGGAAAGTTATCGCAGCTAAGTAGCCTCTACTAGTTTACTAGTAATAGTCGACCAGTTTATGACTTGTAGTTAGGTCTGTAAAGAGTACACATATACTTCATAAAAATTAATTAAATTAAATGCGTACATAGCTGTGTATTTTAAAATGTTTATTTGTTATGGTATCAATAAATGTTTACTTTGTTATGACTCAAATATATACTAGACTATTATATATACTATTTATTTTTAATCGCAAACCCGTTACGTAGCTTATCGTTTGATAGATCTTTACAATATTGGGGGCACGCTCTACTAGTTTACGAGTAATAGCCGACTAACTTATAACATGTAGTTAAGTCTGTAAAGAGTACACATATACTCCATGAAAATTAATTAAATGAAATACATAAATAACTGTGTATTTTAAAATGTTTACTTATTATGGTTCTCAAATATATACTAGGTAAAATATATTTACATTTACATGGTGAGAAACAATATTAAAGTTTGTAAACAGTTTAACATAAATACGGTTAAATATTTATGTGCTCCTAGGCGAGCGTATTCTCTTAATTCGACCTACACTCGTATTTAGCAAATTTTAACTTTTTAAGATAATTTTTTAAACATTCACGGAATGACGATCAAATTCTTAATATAACATTATTTCTGAAAGCTTAAATCAAAATGATGTTAATAAACATAAATAAAAAAAAAACGAGTGTGCTTTAGACCACACGACTGAAGTAAAACTTCAAATTCACAAAATATGAATTTTAAAATGAATTTACAATTTTATTCACTTTAAACGTAGAATATTTAATGAAAATAATAATTTATGAAATTGTAAAACGATTTTTTCTCGCTGTACACTGCTACAATTTTTGTCTCTCTCTCGAACATAATATTATACATTTAAATTTAACGTCACATGAACATATTTTTTTTCTTATTTATTTTCGATTTATCCGAAACATTTTTTTGAAATAAAACTTCTTTACGCACGCTTGACTTGGGGAGTAAGCTGGGGAATGCGTGACGGGAGCGTTACGAAAAGTGTGATCGGGTGAGGCGAACGGAAGTTGAGAGGGAGATAAAAGCTAGTGAAGACAGAAAGAGAGAGAGTTACGTTTCGTACATTACTGTAGGGACAAGAGAGAGAGGTGCGAGCAAACATTTTCTCTCTTTCTCTCATAGCCAGTTATGTTTCGTATATCTAAGACACAGTGCAAGCCTATTGTCTGTATCACACTGTAGGAGTAAGAGAGAGCAGTGCGCGCACATTTTCTTTCTCTCTTCCTCTCATAGCCAGTGCATGAAATATATATATATATATATATATATATATATATATATATATATATAAGCGAGTTTTCTAGCGTTACGCGAACGGTGATTTTTTGATTATTTTGTAATTTCATTTCGTTCTTGAACAATTTTATAAATTATTATTTTGTTCAATACATTAAATATTCTACGTTTAGAGTGAATAAAATTGTAAATTCATTTTAAAGTTCCTATTTTGTGAATTTGAAGTTTTACTTCAGTCGTTTTTTTCAGGTCGTTTTTTTTTCTTTGTATATTAAAATGTAAAATTTTATCAGTCTGCAAAATATTTACGACATAACATCGAGTGCTCGTAAGTTTTGCAATTGTTCCTACGACCCGCTCATTCCCGAACCTTTTTGAATTTGTTATCGATACGAAATAAATAAAAAAACGAACTGTCAAAAGATAGTATCACCATAGCAACTACAACAATGACTTACAATCAGCACGAGCGGCCACAAAAGGCGGCGTGTTTCATTAATTCACTATTAATATAAAACGCTACCTTTTATGGCCGCTGGTTGGAAGTAAATAGTTGGTTGTCACTAAAATTTCGTAAAAAAGCGATTATTTTGCAGCATATTTGTACGCGATGTGACAGTTCACATATCGCAACAGCTCTTAGTGCACGAAGTTGATAGTATCTTCCATTAATTCGATATTGATATAAAACGCCTCCTTTTGTGGCCGCTGATTGGAAGTAAATAGTTGGTTGTCACTAAAATTTCGTAAAAAAGCGATTATTTTGCAGCATATTTGTACGCGATGTGACAGTTCACATATCGCAACAGCTCTTAGTGCACGAAGTTGATAGTATCTTCCATTAATTCGATATTGATATAAAACGCCGCCTTTTGTGGCCGATGGTTGTGACTAAAAATAGTTGGTTGTCACTAAAATTTCGTAAAAAAGCGATTATTTTGCACCATGTTTTTATGCCATTTGACAGTTCACATATCGCAAAGTTGATAGTATCTTCCATTAATTCGATATTGATATAAAACACCGCCTTTTGTGGCCGCTAGTTGTAAATAAATAGCTGGTTGTGACTAAAATTTCGTAAAAAAGCGATTATTTTGCACCATGTTTTTATGCGATTTGACAGTTCACATATCGCAAACGCTCTTAGCATACGAAGTTGATAGTAAAAATCCATATTCTTCGACATGGCGAAAGCATAAGAAAGGTAGATGTCACTAATAAAACGCTTACAGCGCCATTTCACAAGAACTTTTGGTTACGTATGTGTCAATACCAGCACATATTTTTTCTCGTGAATTAGATTGAAAAAGTGGCTTGTAAATATTGGAGGAATATGAAAAGATACGATCGACAAAATAAGATAAATTATTCAAGGCAGGCCATGTTACAGATGCCACAAAATTTAGTTTTCATACAGAGATTAAATTTACTGATCAAATAATTGCGCAAGTAAGTATCGCCATCCATTACTGCGTATTTTTTCTGGTAAGTAATGGTGCAACTATTCCCACCTTCCACCCGGGTTGTCTCGGGGTCCTGGGGCCTGTAATGATCCACCTCGTACAAAAAGGGGACCTTCGAAAATCCCTTAAGTATCCCGTATCTACAGTCTCAGCGCTTCCACCCAACAGGGTTAGAATAGTATATATTTTGCAACTGTAACCATTACGTGATTATATATTAAATAAACACAATAAACAAAGGAACTATATTACATTAATTACGATATAAATATATTATCGCTAAAAATTACGTCAAACTTTAATAAATGACAACAGCATAATGAAAGGTTTATTACGTTTAACACCAGACGGCGCTGAAAGCCTCTTACGTGCGTACTTGTTTCTTCAAGTTTCCAGAACTGTCATTCGTGGCGTAGGGGATATTTTTGTGAATACGCATAATTTTTACATAAAATATATAAATTGTCGTGCAAAATAAAAGACTAATGGTATTAAATATTATTTAAATATACGTATATTAAATAAAATTAGAAGAATACCCGCTAATGACAATATAATCTGGTTCATTTCTTATTCGCAAAATATGCCGCCTTCGTGTATTTAAATAGATTCCGAACCTTCGAGGAATATTAATTCGGAATAAGGCAATAATATAATTCGAATCAGAAATCGTGTTCGTTAACGAACATTTTGTTCACGGGGCTTATTCATAATTTAGTCACTGATTTGTCAGCTTTCTGAGTTCCCGAAACTAACTAAGATCGTAATATACTTAATGTTAAGATGGACTACTTCAGTTCGGTGACCGGGCGAGAGAGAGCGCTCCCACGTGCCCTAAAAGCGGTCCGACTATAGGCGTGTGATGTTAGTATTTTTTCCTACTAGGTGACCCTGTTACGAGTATGTAGAAATAATAGGTACGTATTTTACAAAATACCAGGTCGTACGCGGGGCGCATACTCGCTTGTCGGGTGTGCGGTCAGGAATGCGCAACGTAAAGACTTAAAATATTCAATATTTATTCGCTTGTTACAGGTCGGATTTCCAGCAGTGTGAGTCTGTAGAAAACGATGCAATATAAGGTATGTAAAATTCCCCTTCATGCTTTACACAAGCTTAGGACTGTCTGATTTAGAAAATATGTTACATGTAAAAACTAATATGTGTGATATAGAAAATATGCTTCATGTAATAACTAATATATGCGTAATTGAAAATATGCTACATATATGTAGCATATTTTCTTTATCATACTAATATGTATGATAAAGAAAATATGCTACATGTAATAAATAATATGTGTGATATAGAAAATATGCTACATATAATAACTAAAATGTGTGATATAGAAAATATGCTACATATAATTACTAATATGTGTGATATAGAAAATATGCTACATGTAATAACTAAAATGTGCGATATTGAAAATATGCTACATATAATAGCTAATATGTCTGATATAGAAAATATACTACATATAATAACTAATATGTGTAATTTAGAAAATATGCTAGATATAATAACTAATATGTGTGATATAGAAAATATGCTACATATAATAACTAATATGTCTGAAATAGAAAATATGCTACATATAATAACTAATATGTCTGATATAGAAAATATGCTACATACAATAACTAATATGTCTAATATAGAAAATATGCTACATATGATAACTAATATGTGTGATATAGAAAATATGCTACATATAATAACTAATATGTGTGATATAGGAAATATGCTAACTTAAAATAATAACTCATATGTCTGATACAGAAAATATGCTATATATAATAACTTATATGTCTGACATAGAAAATATGCTACATATAATAACTAATACGTTTGATATAGAAAATATGCTACGTACAAAAACTAATATGTGTGATATAGAAAATATGCTACATATAATAACTAATATGTGTGATATAGAAAATATGCTACATATAATAACTAATATATGTGATTTAGAAAATATGCTACATATAATAACTCATATGTCTGACATAGAAAATATGCTACATATAATAACTCATATGTGTGATATAGAAAATATGCTATATATATAATAACTAATATGTCTGATATAGAAAATATGCTACATATAATAACTAATACGTTTGATATAGAAAATATGTTACATGTAATAACTAATATGTGTGATATAGAAAATAAGCTACATATAATAACTAATATGTGTTATATAGAAAATATGCTACATATAATAACTAATATCTGTGATATAGAAAATATGCTATATGTAATAACTAATATGTCTGATATAGAAAATATGCTATATATAATAACTAATATGTCTGATATAGAAAATATGCTACATATAATAACTAATACGTTTGATATAGAAAATTATAATAACTAACTAATGTATAGTAACAAGCCCATTTCAAATTGCGATATATACAGTAATTAATTAACATCTGTAGTTTCCCTTGAAGTTTTCATCTTATTTAATCATCACCCATTTATTTAATTTAAAGATTTGTCTGCTCACAGCATTAGACTACGATCTGAAAGTTCACTCACCCTATTTATTCCTAAAAATACCTCTACCTCTCACGAAAAATCCTTCACTGTCCAAGCAGCAAAAATTTGGAATCACTTGGATCCTGACATCGGGAAAATCACGTCCCCAAATATTTTCAAAGATCGAGTGAAAAAGTCCTGCGTCTCCTGAAACCTTTTCCTTTGTGCCCTTGTCCTTTTCTGTCTTTCCCATCCCAAATCATGTCAATAGTTTGTATTATTTATACTTTTGTATTTTTAATTTTTTTTTGTCTAATGTACTATGAAGAATTTTCGTTGTAAAATCTCTTACAGTCTACCGACTAAATTTTAATACCAATTGTTATGGTTGACTGAAAGAGATTGCTCATGTAGCAATAAGTCCACCATTTGTACTATGCATAAAAGGTGATAAATATTTAAACACATTTTGATCTTTCACTAATTTGAATTGAATTAAACTAAAATAAAATTTACAAACATAAAATCTAATAGCTATTGTAATATTGCTATTAAACATTTTCTCACAAGCCTTCGAATCTATGAATCAACGTATGATCGTCAAATTTCGATACACAATGGAGTTTAGATGTACTAAAAAATACCTAGTATAAAGCAAGCACAAAATACGAGTATATGGTATACTATCTTATCAAAAAGCATGATATGTTACGAAGCTTATTATGTGGAATATTTTCTGTTTCATTTTATCCTAAGAAGAGATTTATACGATGAACGGGATAGCCTGCGTATGCCCGTAATCGCCTTGTTTCTTTTTCCCTTATCGTAATTGAGGCGTTATGAAGAGTGACAAAAAACAACGTATTTTGTAACAGGTATCTGTTGAATATTATAGGCTAGTATCTGTTCCTGCAAATACTTCGTACTCGTATGGGTTATAGTTCATACGTTCCATCTCTAGGCTCGACCAGCGTACAGAGGATCGAAACTGCTGCTTGAGTGACGTAGGATTTCTTTACAAAGATCGTATTTATTTTTGTTATATTTAAGATAATGTATTTATAAATTAATAATGGAATATTGTACTCAATAAATATTTGAATTCTAAATACAAAATACTTATTAATTCATTCCTAAGTATATAATACCACATAAAATCTCACTATTATTTACCAGATAAAACACTGTAAAAACTCGCACGACGTTTATCGTCATAACTTAATAGCATTAGCATATAATACCATTTTACATAGTGTTTCTATTAAACTACTTATAAATATTAATTTTTCACAACGCCTACTTGCCTACTGTATCTTCCACAGGCGTAAAACATGGTGCGTATTTTAAAACTTATAAGATCTAAGATAATCTTTACAGTTTTACTAGAAACTTTGCGTAGACTTCTAAAGACCCTATTCATTTTGTAATTTTACATTGAGCAGTACATAAGTAATAGTTTACGTTGAGTAGTTTTACGTTGAATAGTTGAAAATAAGAAGGGAGGTACAAATATTTTTTTCATTCTTTTCAGCATATCTCTGAAAATTTATATTTAAAATTATGAAATTTTTTTTTTATGCCCTAGTTATTAGCCTTTTTCAACGATAACTACATCGTATATTTAATTTGCATATATAGATATTTTTAAGGTTTTGTTGTTGAGACATGTGTGGGTTAGTATAGAGATAGGTGTGGGTTAATATTGAGATATGTGTGGGCTAATATTGAGATACGTATGGGCTAATATTGAAATATTTGTGGGTTAATATAGATATATGTGTGGGTTAATATAGAGATATATATGGGTTAATATGGAGATATGTGTGGGTAAATATTTAGATAAGTGTGGGTAAATATTGAAATATGTGTGAGTTAATATTGAGATATGGTGAGTTAATATTGAGATATGTGTTGGTTAATATACTTTATTGTATGCCAAATTTGAAATTTCTGCGTCAAGCTGTTTCCTTTTTTCTTTCCAAGATACAGAATCCTAGAAAAGTATAATTTTATTGTACAACGTATCAGACAAATTGGTACCTAAGACCCTTTGTTTTGTAAGTCGCCTTGCAGATAAATACCAATAAAACGAATCTCAAGTAAAGCCAAGTCCACAGCTATCAAAACTTAGGACGTTTATGTGATCTCACTCAATTTATACCATAGTTGTCTAACGAATAGTTTAAAAGTTATGGCGGTATTATTTAGAAAACAAAATTATGTAAGCGGGCTTTTTCCACTCTTATGTTTACATGGGACGCGTCAGTGCTTGAAAAATGTGTGCCTACCCCTGTGAAAACGGGCGAATTAAATACGTAAGTTGGGACGGAAGTAAGATAGGCTAGGTAAGTATGTTTAAGAATCAATAAGTGATAAGACACCTTTTTTAATTTTATTATATTTGGTTTTGTAAATTATTAGTACAATGCTTGAAAAATGTTTGCCTACCACTGCGAAGCCGGGGCGATTAAACACATAAGTTAGGACGGTAGTTTGGTAAGCTGGGTAAGTATGTTTAAGCATAGATAAGCGATAAGACACCTTTTTTTAATTTTATTATATTTGGTATTGTAAATTATTAGTACAATGCTTGAAAAATGATTGCCTATCCCTGCGAAGCCGGGCCGATTAAATACGTAAGTTGGAACGGTAGTTTGTTAAGCTGGGTATGTTTGTTTAAGAATAGATAAGCGATAAGACACCTTTCTTTTAATTTTATTATATTTGGTATTGTAAATTATTAGTACAATGCCTGAAAAATGATTGCCTACCCCTGCGGCTGGGGCGATTAAATCCGTAAGTTGGTACATAGCATATAGGATTTTTTTTAAATGTTTGAAGTGGAAACTTCTTTCATTTTTGGTGGGGGGAAATCTTATGAGTTCGCATCACCGACATGCTAATGTTAACAGTATATCTGTAGCTATGAGTATGATGTGTTGAACTTGGCCAACAGTGAAAGCATATATATATATATATATATATATATATATATATATATATATATACACATATATATATATATATATATATATATATATACACATATATATATATATATATAAAGCATATATATATATATATGTACACAACATTTACTGCTCTACACGTATACACATATATACAGCAACACATTCTATATACGTGACTGTATCATGTGCGCGTTGGACGATTTTTGGATGGGTAAAATCGTGTTAGTTCGCGTCACTGACATGCTGTAATTGCATTATATCTGTAGCTATAAGGGTGACGTGTTGTGCAATATTAGTGCTGTATATATCTATACAAGTAAAGTTTAATTGACTATGTGGAAAGTCCATGTGTAGTGTATACTGTGCATTGTTTAAATTGTGTTTTAGTTTATTATTTTAATTGTAAGTTCACTGTGCAGTACAACAGTGAGTACTGAATATGTTAATATTTGTTTATATAGAAAAATGAATAAGAAAAACAAAACCTTTATTTTCAAATATTTAGAATATTCTTATCAATATTAGCGTTCATAGTTTTAAGTTTTCACTGCCTATGTTTTTTTTATGTGCTTAATTTCCCCACACCCCGCCTCCCTCCTCCCAAATTTTTCCCATTGTTTTTCTATATTGATTGTTAATCATTGAGATGCGCCATATTATATGCCAAATTTCAGGATCCTGCTCCAAAGAGTTTCTGAGAAAAATGTCTATGACAGGCAAATTTTTCCTTTCGAGATAAAAAGAGAATAAAAAATGGTTATTCGAAGCCCAATTTTATTTTAAAGGATCTTTTCATTCACAATTTTTCCTCGCTTTATGATCACAAATGTACGTCACATTACACACAATTTCATTAAAGTATTTAATACGGAAAAAATACTCGCAAAATTTCACGCACATTAATCTAAAACTTACTACTTCTACTAGACAACATAGAAGTTTCAAAGGTAGCCCTTGAAATTTCTACCACCTTAAGCTGAAGCTTGGTAGATTCCATCATAACTCGTGGGCAACTAGCTCTAACGTCCGCAAAAGTGGTCCAACCAGTAAGGTGTGCTTCATCTATTAACACTTGTCTGCATAAAAGGCAATCGCTCGATGATAAGATATAGAGGTGGGACATATATACGGTAATTCTTACGAATACGAAGTATTTGCGTGGAACCGACGTACTAGCGTATGATGTATATTACATACTATATATTACATATATATGTATATTACAGGATATGCAACTTTCTGTCTCTCTTTGTAATCACTCAACTACTATAAGAGAAAAAGAAATAAAGCGATTACGGACGCGTGCAGACTATCCCTTTCATTATATAAATACCTTCTTAATAAAGAATGAAACAACAAACGTTCCATATAACAGGTTCAAATTCGTAATACGTTATTCTTTTGGATAAACTGGTATTACATATACTCGTACTTTGTGCTTGGTTTATATTAGCTATTCTCTAGTCTATCTAAACTCCACTGTGTATCGACATTTGGCATGCACGTGTTCATTCATTGTCTCTGAAAGCCTCTGTCTAATGGGTCCTTTAAAAGCTTACTCTAGTTGAGAGGATCTGATTTTTTTGTCTCTGAAATCCCGTGACAAAAGTTTTTATATGAATAGAAAAATAACTATTAGATTTTATTTTCGTAACTTTTTGTTTAGTTTCATTTAAATGAAAAACCAAAATTAAAAAAAGAGAAATCTCGGTACGAAATAAACAAAAAAATATTAAATACTTTATGACAAGTGTTTATGCTGTGTACTCCTGATAAAATATCCGACAAACGAGTATGCGAGCCGCTTACGACCTAGTATTTTGTAACTGTATACCTGTTATTTTTACATACTCGTAACAGTAAGAATACCTTATATAAAAATACCGATATTGTGCACCTCAAGTAAGATACCAGTACTGTGAAGGTGGCAACAGGTAATCACATCCGGTTATTGTGCTGCAGACTGCTACGTAGACTTGACGAGAGAGCTCTCTTTGTATGAACCTCATGCGATGAGGATCTCCCATTTCTTTTCTTTGATTGGATCAGTGTGTTTGATTTTACACAGGCATCGACTGTAGATATAATATATACTCGAGCTGACTTCGATGACGTTTCAGCTGCTGAGTGCCTGTTTTAACTGAAAGGTCCACACGGAGGTGGCTTGGGATCCATTACCTGAATAGGCTCCGTGCCTTATCTGCAAGATTTTTAAAGGTGGCTCCGCATTTAACAGTAGGAATTATCTATTGATAATATCTGTGTTGCTAACATTGATCCAAAAATTTAAAAACAGAGGTATTGGCAGACAGAGGTATGAATTTGTCGAAATTTTAACGGTTATTTGGTTCACAACAAAACCCTAAAAAGGTTAGCTTCGTTAACCTACAGTACCTGTTGCACATAACTTTAAAAAGAAAACAAAATGTTTTCCGAAGCACCGCTTAGAGAAAATATTAAATTATATTAAAAACATTGTTAAGAGCGAAAACTTCCGTACCGCGTCCCTTGTCTGTTTCCTTGTCCAATTACCCGAAGACTTTCGAACACAGATTTTCTAAGCAAACTGGTAACTTTTTACTTGTCCACGATGAAGCGTGCGAAGGAAAATCCGGAAAAAAATGAAAAATCCGAAAAGTGGGTTCGATACTGACGTTATTTAAAGTCATATACAGTTGGATTCAAGACCTATATATTTAAACGTGCTTTGATTAGCATCATTTCTATGTACGTCAATTAATTAAGCAAGTATATTTTCATCCACTTCTAGTTATCGTGTCTATTTGTAACTTTTTAATTTTATAAGAATACAGTAATGTGTGATCACCGAGCTGGTATGATGAGGGAGTAGGGAGGTGGTTTTAGGAACACCTGAATGACTAACAATAAACTCTTCGAGTTTGGGCCCATTTGACTTGTCTCTATGAGTTATTTAGTAACATGTTATAACCGAGAGGATCTGATGATGAAAGAGGAATGTAGTTTACTCATAATGTACCTAAACTCAATGGGTTAAGTAAGAATGTACTTAACCCATTGAGTTTAGGTTCGTTTGACTCGTCTTAATGAGTCCTTTAGAAACATACTCTGATTAAGAGGATCTGATAATAGAAGAATGAAGCGATCATGGCTTGTTAATGACTAATAGTAAATTCACCGAATCTTGTTTCATTTAACTTGTCTTAACAAGTCTTTTAGTAACGTATTGTATCCGGAAGTCTTATGATTTAGGAGGGGGATAATCATGGGGACATTCTCTATGGCTAACAGTAAACCCATCGAATTTGGGCTCGTTTGATTTATTTCAATGAACCATTTAGTGACGTAATAACCGGAAGGATCCGGGAGCAAGGATGTGGTCATAGAAACTTCTGAATTAAATGTCTCAAATCGACCAGGGAAGGAGTTATAGGAACTTCTGAATGGCTAGCAGTAAACCCATCGAATCATGGCTTGCTTGACTTATTTCAATTAGTCCTTTGGTTATATATCGCAACCGGAAGGGATCTGAACTCTGGAAGAAGGATCTGGAGTTGTTTGATTTGTCACAATGTGTTTTCTGATTACAAAAGTTTTTTTCTGTTGTTTAAAGAGTCTATAACGCGGTTATCTTGTTTCTAATATTATATTACGGTTAAGGAAAGTTTCCAGTCCACCCTAGGTAAATAGTTTAACAGGAATACTATGGAATACCATGGTATTCCTGTTAAACTATTTACAAATATTTATATTATTTTTCAACATCTTAACATACTGCTCTGTATATCTTAGTCATAGGCATAAAAATATGGTGATTTTTTTTAAACAACTGTAAGATTTATATTACACAAACATACTTCTAGCAATGCTGTATATTTCATAAATTTTACTCTAGATGTTTCGGATATGAGGGGAGGAGTAGTGTACTTTTAAGTATATTTTCTATAATACCCGAATTTTTCAGAAACTATGAAATTTAGAATATGCAAATATACTTCTAATATCGTTGTTTGTTTCATAATTTTGACTCTAAAAGTTTCAGAAATAAGGGGAGGTTTGGTATAGTTCTAAGGATATTCTCTATAATACCCAAACTTTCAGTAACTGTGAGATTTAGAATACCCAAATATACTTCTAGTAACGCTGTTTGTTTCACAATCTTGACTCAAGAAGTTTCGGAAATGAGGGGAGGGAGTGGTATACTTTTAAGGATATTTTCCATAATACCTAAACGTTTTAGAAACAGAGAGATTTGGAATAAGCAATATATATACTTCTATAACATATATAATAATATATACTTCTAGTAACACTGTTTGTTTCACAGTTTTAACTCGAGAAATTTTGGATTTGACGGGGGAAGTGGTATACTTTTCGGGACATTTTCAAAAATGTCTCCAAACTTACCTTATAAAAATGAAAAAAAATATGTTATTTTCTTTGCAATTTCTGAAATTTCTGTTCAAAAATTTTGGCTATTAAATTATTGCCGTACGAAATATATGGCTCTTAAAAAATTTAATTTATTTGAAACATTATTGAAGCTAAATTAAAAATAGTACGCGATTCATCTACTTTTATTAATTCCTTCCTGAATCCTGAAACATTTGAATATATCCTAATTTTTTATACCAATTTTACAATAAAATAAAAAAAAACATATGGAACCCTGAAAATAACAAGATAAAGAAAACTAGTCGTGAATTTTCCAAACCGATACCAATCTATACTCGGTCTGTTTTCATTACACTGCAAAATACCAAGGCATGGCTCGTGCAGCTATAAGTTACCTGTCAAAATATAACTTAGTAAACAAGTTACTTCTCTCACCTTTATTTAGAAGCAGGTGATTCCAACCGCACCTCGTTAAGCCGACCGTACTCCAATGTCGTTTTAGCATATGCGTTTTCGAATCTGTGGATGTAAAAAAAACATAATTTTTAGCACATTTTTATGTTACATTTATCTTAAGACGAAAGCAAAAGAAAAATAATCTACAGTAAAAGTTAATTAAAAAACTATGCAAAAAAAACTATTTAAATAAAAAGATTAAAATATCATAATTAATTAATGTAAATACAGGTAACTAATTTTCACGAATTACTGTTAGTGAATTCGTAATGAAAAAGGAGAAAACGCTTGATGAAAAATCGTCTGATTACAGTCTCCATCAGCATAGTTATTTTTGACTTTTTATTTAGGTCTTACGTAGTCAGGCTTAAGTTCATTTTTGACCTGAATACGTCTTTAAATTTGCTACCATACGGGGGCAATCCAAAAAACCTAATGATAACAAAATCGGGGGATACAGTTTGGCATTGCAGTTTCGAATCTATCCTCTACATCAAAAATTAAATTATACCACTGGATAGCTAAAGGATCAAAGAATTCACATACGATAAGCGAGAACAGTGGCGCATCGCGCGCGGTGGAGGGGGAAGCGCCGCCATTTTGAGGTTATTTTGCTGCGTATCGAGATTTGCAATTACTATAACTTTTGATTCGGAAAAGCTACGATGTTCGTTTAAGTTTTAATAGTCAGCTGTCATCAAAATCTATCGATTGTATATAAAACATTAGTTTAAAGTAGTGACAGTGAATATAATAAAGTGTTAGAATAAAAAAATATTATCAAAAATATATAATGTCGGCCTATACGCGTCGAAAAGCCAAAACCAAATACAGAGATCGTATACGGCTGGAAAGGGCTTCTCAAGAACAATCGAATGGTAATAATAAAACACCATACGACCGAGTCAACCAGTGCCGGGAACGTAAAAGAATGAATGCGGCCGAGCGGATCAACGACGGTGCCGGTACATCTGCAGCTGGGGCGGTTGAAATTATGCAAGTGGATGATGAAACGGCTTCGTTAAATAGACGTACACACGGCCGTGTCCATGACACAGCCACATCCCATTTTTTTTTATTTTAGACTAGCCGTGCCCATGACGTTTAGGCTTTTATATTTTGAATATATTTGGCGTTAATTTTGTAGAAATTCATTATTCCCACTTAAATGAAACTACGTGATGTAGTATTATTTCTACTTTCTTTAATTTATTTACCACGACCTAGGTTCCGTTGTATTACAACATCTTCAGGCGGGATAATAGCAAAGATCTTTATTTAGAATAGAAATTAGAAATATCTTTGCTAATATCCCACCTGAAGATGTTGTAATACAACGAAACCTAGGTCGTGGAAAAGAAATGAAAGAAAGTAGAAATAATACTACATCACGTAGTTTCATTTAAGTGCTTTTATATCTGTTATTAAATATTTTTTGAGCAAGTGCAGCTCAGTACATGTGACAGAAGTGAAACTTCTTTGGTGATCTAAACCTTGATTTGTAAGTATATAACAAAGAGTGAAACAAAGATAGAGAGAGCGAGAGAGAGAATATACCAAGTGCTAGTCTATAGATTATACTAAATTTATATAAAAAAGTTTCAATATTCAGAAAAATTAATAAAATAGCATTACAAATCGACATAAAATCTAACGAAATTTTCATGTAAATTTATATAGACAATTGTCAATTAAAAAAGTAGCCGCCATGCTAGTACCGGAACACGGCTATATGCGGCTAAAGGAAGTTGGGATGTACGAGTATTGCTCTTATTGTAAATTATATTTACAACAACTATTTGTGTGGGTTCATTGCGGATTTATAAATAAATTAAGTATATATATATATATATATATAAATATATATATATATATATATATATATATATATATATTATTAGTCTTGTAATGGATGAAGTATATGCAAAATTAATAACAAATCAATTATACATAGATAAATAAATTGACAAAATTTTGAGTTTACTTTGACAGACATAACGCACAAAACAGCTGACAGCAGTATTGAGCGCCATTTTTGTTTGTTTTCGCGCATGGGTACACTTGTCTTATTCTATCCTGCTCGTCTATCTCTCTCAGTTGTTAGCTATTTTCCATCCTTCTTGTGATAAATTCGTTATATTTGAATGTTAACTAAACTTGTCATGGAAACGTTACATAAAAAACTTGCACGCACTTTATATTTTACTCTCATCACTCCCAAAGAAGTTTCACTTCAAAAAAAAACGAAGTAAAGTACGAACATTAAAATTAATCAAGGAATCGCTACTGCAATATAGATTGAGCCCCATGAAATTTCATCGAAAAAGCTTTTGATAATTAAAGCTTCTGCTATTGCATCAGAGATGGCGCACTGTGAAATATTATCAAAAATTAGAGACGCTTCAAATTTATTTTATCATATAGTTTATTTTTATCCTTTTTTCCATACTTATATACGATTTTCTACATTTAGTAAAAATTTTTGGAATTTACTTAAACAAACTCTTTATTTGATACCAATCATGACAGGTTTTGAAAAAAATTCTTGTACCCTTGACAATATAAGCACATCGACAATATACGTCTTTGACATCTCTTAGCTATCATGTTAATTCTTCTAATTTCTTGTCTATGACATTCCATTTATTTCTAGAACAAACATTTGGTCATTAAGTTTTTGTTGTCCAAAAATATTTTATTAAATCATTGTCTGTCATGAAACCTTGCAATGAGATGTTGATTAAAAAAAATGATTTTGCAAGAAGTCTGGTGTCAGAGGTATGACCTATCGAAACAGTCTAAATTAAAACTCCGAGAAAATAACCAAAAATTTAGTATCCAAGATACATTCTAAATTCAATACCTTGGGGGAAATAGTTCCATGGAAATAAAAAAAACAAAAATTAATTTAAAATTCCAAGTATTTAGAGGAAAAACGTTTTTCCACTCTACACACTAATGATCAAAAGATCGTTCCATACTCCATACCTCTTTAAATTATAGCACAGTTCATTCAAGAAAGGATTCAGTTCCAAAAACAGCAAATTTATAAAAATATAAAAAAACAAAGATAATCAATGTAATAAGTTTTTTTTCTGTATTAGTAATAGGTGAAAAATAAACAAAATTTGTGTTATTTAACAATGTCTTGATTTTGATATTACAAAAAACATGTCTTTTTTCCTAAAGAAGGCTCTGTGTTTCAAACTGAGTGTATTTGAAGCGTATTTCTGTAAAAAATGTAGATTTTTCTTTGAAATTGCAATTTCGTCAATGATTTTTCCGGAAACGGCTGAGAATTTTCATACGGTCCCATAATATTTTCTGATCATTTTGATGTCTGGAGTCACCTGTAAAAATAATAGACACGTTCTTTGCAGTATCCAAACCAAGAATTATCCTTTTTACTGATTACTTTTTTCTAGAAGCCTCATGTCTCGCCAAAATGTCTTAGGCTTATTAGTGGAACACTGACAAGGATGTCTTTTTTATATCATTAATTGAATGAAATCTTTTAGTAGCAAGATAATTTCTGATGAAGGGTATAAATAATAATTGGAAGGAGCAATATCTGGAGAGTATGGAGAATGAGGTAGAATATCCCTAATCAAAGGACAGTAATTTATTTCAGATGGCTAAATCACATGGAACTTCGCTTCATCATGATAGAAAACAACACCTCCATTGGCTGCTAATTCCAGCCGTTTTTGGCGAACACTTCCTTCCGTTTATCTGATTGGCAACAATACTTCGTTTAATCAATGGCTTCATCTTGCGGGAAAAAGTCTTAGTAAACTACAATCTTCTAATCCTTTTAAACGGTTAATAAACTTTTTGGATGAAAGCCCAAGCTTTGTGAGATTTAAAGGTTATTTACGCCTAGTTTAAGAGCATTTACGCTGAATGTTCTCCTGACCTATCTAACTTTTATCACCAGTAACCAGTGTCTCCAAGAAAGGTTTGGTTTTATACCGCTGAAGAAGTACATAATACGTTAATACACATGCAACAATATTTGTTTTGCTAAGTAGTTTATAAGAAAGTATGTCTAAAATGTTGTATACCCCTGCTTTATATCTAATTTTGTATTTCTCATTAATCATGCCTTTTTCATTTTAAAATTTTACCCTTTTTCAAAGCGTTTTTTGTATTTATATATGTTCATATTTATTGTCTGAGTGTATATGTATCTATAGGTACGTAGTAATAATAAACCTTAGTTTAATTTTAAAAGTTCCAGTTTATTGTGGGACTTTTGTATAAGTTGGATGATGTGGTGCTTATATACTATTCAACTTAATTATATGCTATTAATTTTCTACTTAATTTTTTGAGATTTTTATAATTTAATAGCTAGTTTCTTGAGGTATTGCCAGTGCTTACTGCTATTAATATAGAAACCTTAGCCGATACTAATGAAGTTTTGAAAAAAGAATACTTGCTTAAGTTTCTAAATTTAAACATAACAAACATTAAAAAGAACAAAAAACACAAAAAACACGAAAATCACAAAAAACACAAAAAACTCAAAAAACACAAAAAACACAAAAAAAACAAAAAACACAAAAAATACAAAAAACACAAAAAACACAAAAAACACAAAAATCACAAAAAACTCAAAAAACACAAAAAAAAAACAAAAAGCACAAAAAATACAAAAAATACAAAAAACACAAAAAACACAAAAATCACAAAAACCACAAAAAACTCAAAAAACACAAAAACAAAAAAAAACACAAAAAATACAAAAAACACAAAAAATACAAAAACACAAAAGACTCAGACTTTGCGAGTGTTGAAGGCGTTTTACCCTTAGTTTAAGGGCAGTTACGCTGAGAGTTCTCCTGAAGTATTTAATTATTATCATCTGTAATTAATATCTTCAAGAAGGTTTTGATTTTATATCGCTGAAGAAGTACATCATACGTTAAAAGACATGCTACCATACATTGCTTTTTCAAGTCATGAGAAAGTCATAAATATGAATGACTGACGTCAACCAACTTTGTCAGTTCATTGTGGAAGGTTCTTGATGGATCTTTTGAAAAATCAGCTACTTCACGGAGAGTGCATCGTGGGTTTTCTTCGATCTTGGTTTGGATGAGATACATGTCAGTTATGATTGACTGCCTGCAATTTTCTTTAACTTTCATATCAAAACTATAAGGTTTCTAAACCAACTGCGAACTATATGAACACTTGTAGCGCACTACACATAAACCGTACAAATCTCGTTTGTTGTGTCATTAACAATACTGTGTTTTTGAGGTTTTTTACTTCAAACTGAAAAACAGAATCTTTATAAGACCAATAACATGTCGGTCAGTCTGTCTGTCAAAGCCGATATACCCTTCTTTTTTTCTCGTTTCTTCGATTTCCGAAATTTGCCACGGCAATACATTTTATTAAAGCACACAATGTTACATTTAAATACTTATTTATTTCCATTATACATAATATGTAATGTCACTTAAAGACATTTGTTATAATAAAAAACATTTTTTTGTTAAATGGCATGTTTAAAAAGATATTTTAAAAAGAAATTCGAGAATAGAGCGTTCGTTCCTTATTTCTGAATCAAGAAAACATGAAAAAGTAGGATTTATGAAATCTAACTTGAAGATTACAGAATCTATAGCGATTATCCTAGACCTTATCTTTCAGAAGTTATACTTCTTTAGGCGCGTTATGAAAAAAATTATGAGAGTGAAATTTTACAATGCGCACGCACGATGCAACAAAAATCGACAGAATGAAGTTGCTCACTAAACATGCGTGTAGTGACTGATACTATATTCATGATAGTTATTGAGGTATTTGTAAATACACAACACGTATTTTATGTTCGTTCAAATCTAAGTTATATCTGTGCTTTTAAATAATATTTTTTAATAATTGAAATTTAATAGTGGTCCATATAATAAACAAATATTTATTTATTGTGTATATTCGTGATAGAAATAGTGCTTATATTAAAATATATTTTAAGTGTATTTCCCTAATTAAAGTTAAGTTTAGATATGTATATATTTACAATATAAATTATGAATTATTTAAAATTTAATTATTTGATTGAATTTATATTTTACCAACTGTATTTATAATCATGCTTCAGTCCCTTTATTTTTCTATTTTCATTAATTTTTTGCGTGCTAAATAAAGTTATTCTTGTATTATGCCAAAGAAGTATAACTTCTAACGCGCGTACAAAAGTACATGCATTTTTTTTGTTTAAAATGCACCATGGTATTTACGTCTGTAAAATACATAATAGGTACGGATAAATACATAATAGGTATAGTTACTTACGTTGTGAAAAATTAATGTCTGTATACAGTTGCAACCATAAATGGTTTTAAATTCCCAAATGCGTACAGAACCTTCATAGTATGAGTTCCCCTCGTATTGATACGTTTTTCAGAACACTGAAATGATACATGTCCCAATTGTTTCCTTTAGCGTTCCATAATTGAATGGTCGAAAAAGTCTCTAGTTGATATAAAAACAATACATTAGGTTGGCAGCTTATAAACCCGCCACCTCTCTACATACAATTTCTAACTTTTTATATGTAGTCAATAAAATCAATCGTTAATTATATAAGTACCGTCGGTATCTAACACTTGTCGCCAATGTGTAGACAGAGCTAAAGTTTCGTCCTTGTAGAAACTTTTGGGCCTTTGACTAAAAAACTGGTGAAGTTCGAGTTTAATATTTTCTAACACCTATTTTTTTAGACAGAGAGCGAAACAGGTGGTAGTAAAATGGCGAAAGATCTGGAGAGTACGGTGGGTGAAGTAGCATACTCCATCCAAGTGAAAGTAGTTTTTCATGCGCTAGTTTTGCTAGGTGGGGTGGAGCATTGTCTAGCAAAAAATAAACGTTGCTTTGATTTGGAGGAAGTTTACCGGTTGCTCAATCGTTCACAATAAATCTTAGCTTTAATTATACTGTTAGCTTGAATTCCCAATGAATAACTCAATGAAAAACTCCGTTTGTACCCCACCATGCACTCAAAGGTATCTTTTGTTTAATATTATATTTTAGTCTAGATACCATTTTTTCCAGCTTCTAACCATTGGTGTTTAAGCTATAAATTGACATAAGCCACCCACTTTTCATCTCCTGTAACCAGATACTTCAGCCTCTCTTTGGTACGATGGGAACTCAGTACCTCTAAGCACGCATTAGCTCTCTGAAGTTGAAAGGGTGTTAGCTCATGTGGTAGCCAAATGGTATATTTCCACTTCCTTCTCAAAGCATGAAATTGTTTTATTTATTGCAGTATAGCATAAAAATAGCTCTGCCAAACAACGCGAAGTTAATCTGAAATCTGTTTCAATAAGGCTTTTAAAATTTTTCTAAATCAATTGTAGGAAATCGCTTTGGATGAGCTTTATAGGTGGAATATTTAGAACCAGTGCTTGGCTGTGTCGTAACAGGCATATCTTCATCCATCGTTGTGTACGTATTGCGTGATGCTTTGCTGGTTTTTCGTCCTAAACAATATTCATGAAGAAAGAGTCTTCTAAGTTCACTTCAAAATACTTCTATTTTTAATTTATTCTTTACTTGCCGATCGCTCAATTGCAAACTGAATAGAAGTTCGAATGTTGTACTCTAGAAGTTTGAGAAATATTCTAGAAGTTTCTATAATATGCCAGAAATTGGTCGAAGAAAGTAGCGTGTCTCTAAGTTATCAAACTAATTTATAAAAAAAAAAAAAAAATATATATATATATATATATATATATATATATATATATATATATATATATATATATATATATATATATATATATGTTAAGTGTTAGTGCACGAAATACCTTTATACGCTAACGTCCATGATGCTAATACTCTGGACTGGCTTTACACAATGTCGTAATGAAACAATTTGATTCTCGCCATTTTGGCGCTGATAGTTAACGTCCACAGTAGCGAGCGTCCATATAACTAATGTCAGAGATGGGACAGCGCGACAAATTAATATCGATAAAAACTTGCATAGATTAAAGTTGCATATAGCATATTAAGTTTCTATCGATTTATTTATACAATTATCCTAATAACATGCTGATAATCAGTGTGAATAATTGAAAGTTTTCTCTGTGCAGAAATAAAATATGAATAAAAACCCAAGTAATGTTGACTAAGAATTAATTGATTATAATTATTGGTGAGCCCAAATTTTCGGACACAAAAAATTTTATACACCTGTAATAAGCAGCAATTTTTTTTATTTCTGCCTTTAAATGGATATATTGTGTTAATTTGTTTTACTTAATACATGAAGGTGACAGTTAAAATTATCTGGTACCAACAACGAGTGTGCCAGAAATATTACTCAAATTGACCTTGTAAAGCAGGAAACAATGTTTTCATTTTAAATATAAGCTCCTTAAGTACTTCCGCTGTTATATCGGGGAGAGTTTAATTCCATTGGAAAATGTTTACCTTTAATATTTTTACAAGCTTGGCAGAGTAATGATCTGCCAATAAACTTACAGAATCAAGGTACATTTAAACAACATCTCTGTTTTTGAACAATGATTACCATACCATTCTAGGATTCAAAATGAAATCTGAGGATACTGATTTATATCCAAGTAACCAATCATCACACTTGATTTTCTTTCAATTCGTTTGACTGATAAATCCAGCAATATATTCGACATATTGTATAAATGTTTCGTTCCCGTTAAAGTCCGATATCTGTCAAAATATGTGTAAAAATTCACCGAACTCATCTTACAGAGATGGTGATCCTATTTCTCATAATGTTTTTGTTTTACTTTAGAATAGCAACACTGAAAGACAGCTGAAACGTTATCCTTTTAATACGTATAAAAATATTTTTTTTATTTTCAGTTATACCCCCAAGATTAACAAAATAATAAAAAATATCGAAAGTATAGATACAAAACAATGTGATATTATCGTGTATCTATATAATGAATTGTGATATGATATGCCGTTACGACGGGAAATTTTAGACATATCTAATTAAATGTCAAATATAGTTCCAGAGACGTTCGTCGCGGCGCTTCAAATAGGCACAAAAATAGCTGTCACTTTACACGGAATAAAAAAATATTTTAGTGTTAGATCATTACGAACTAAAAACAAAATACAATGAACCAATTTTGCAGAATTCCTCTGAGAACTAAAACCATAATTTAGTGTTTTCTGTAGAATCCAGCAATATTCACAAGAAGTTTGTATATTAGATCAATATGGGGAAAAAACACAATCCAAGAGTTCTAACTTATTGCTAATTGTATAGATAAAGTAAAAGATAATTATGTAATAAACATTTTCATGGTTAGTGTATCTGAGTCAACAATAATGTAGATTTTAATTTCAAATTAAAATGTTATTTTATAAAGGCATAAAAATTGCCATGCAATTTAAAACACAACAAAATCAAAACAACAAAACAAAGCAATTTAAAACACAACAGAAATTACAGTAAAATAATTGTACTTATAACCGTACCCAACAGATGTTAGAATGTTTTCAAGTCACGTTTAAAACAAGAAGAACTTGATTTGCTTCATGAAGTGCCCGGGATATTACGACATTTTTCCTTTTTCTGACAGGAAACTTAATTACATGACCATTGAAGACTCATATTCAATCCCAAATGTCTGAAAAATTCCATATCAGATGGGTAATAGAAAATATTTCAATAGCCTTAACCTTGCTTCAGGGTTCAATTATATTAACATATCCCCAGGTAATTCTCTCCAGTCGGCCTTTTCTATTCCTCAAGGACATTTTGAATTTAATAGTACGCTTTTGTAGTAAAAAAGTCCCAGGAACGTTTCAGAGATTGATTAATTTAATCATACTTGACCTTCAGCTTATCCAATGCTTTACATATATCGATAACAAAGTGATTTTTTGCCAGTCTAGCATACCTGCTGGTATAATAGAAATCAGTGGACTTCTAGGACAACGTACGAGCAAATACTATACTGATAATTATACTGAATTGCAATTAGACCCTCTTTTCGCGGATCCATCATAAAAGCAAGACTGAATTCCAATTAAACCTTCCTTCCACCAATCCATTATAACAGCAAGTGTGCTAATTATGCACGATGATAGCGCCAGTCAAATAAATACGGTTAATGAATGCATATAAAAAGCGACAGGGTCGCTTTTTTCTGTTTAACTTTTGTTTGCCGTTCATCGATCCCGCGCGAGCCACAATCGGCCAATTAGCATGAAGTAATTTTGCGCGCGACCGACCATCGACCGAAAAAAAGAAAATGAGGGGGAAAAGGAAACAGAAGCGAAATATGCCTGATGCGCAAAAGCGCTCATCCAAACGGAAACGATCTGATTGTTGACGCCATTTTGAACGGGTCATTGAAATATGTATTATATTTCAATGACCCGTTCACATCATTATATTAAATAAATATATATAATTATATTAAATTAGCGGTGCCCACAATTTTATTTTGGATTTTTGGATTTGTTTAAACAAGATAAAAAAATGGAACAAAATATGAACATAGATAAACAATCAAAGACTTTGCTACTATATCATAGATGGCGCCCAATGAAATTTCATCGAGAGAATTCTTGTTAATCAATGTTTCTGCTTCTGCGCCATAGATGGCGCTCTATGAAATATAAAAGAAAATTTAGATAACGTTCATATTATATATTATTCACTGATCAAAGGGTAAAATATTATTGAACAGATTATTATTATTGATTTGCCAAAATTATATTGAACAAGCTGTGGCGACGATTTCGTCCGAGCGGGTTTTTGAATTTGTTTAGACAAGTTATTTAAAAAAACTCGAAAGAAGTGTGAACATAAATATTCAATTAGGATTTTGTTAATGTGCTATGGAATTCGCCCTGTAAAATTTCATAGAAAAAGCTTGCAATGATGAAGGGTTCTACTTCTGCACCATAGATGGCGTTCTATGGATATAATAGAAAATGTTGATATAGTCTAAAAATATATATTAGTTACTAATTAAAGGGTAAAATAATAGTGAACGGGTCATTGAGATATGAATTGAAACAAGAAAGATGACAATGTACACTATCAACAGTACTGAAATTCTATCGAAAAATTAATCGAAAAAATTCTTGATAGTCGAGGTTTCCACTTCAGCGCCATAAATGGCGCCCAGTGACATGTAATACAAAATTTAGATAAGGTGTAAAGTACAATATATATATATATATATATATATATATATATATAATTCTATTAAACTTATTGTGCCCACAATTTCGTTGGTGTGGGTTTTTTTATTTGTTTAGCGTTAAAAAAAAATCGAAAAATATGAACATAAATAATCAAATAAGGATTTTGCTACTATATAATAGATAGCGTCCTATGGAATTGCATCGAAAAAATTCTCGATAGACAAGGTTTCTGCTTCAGCTCCATAGATGGCGCCCTACAAAACGTAATAGAAAATTTAGATATCTAACAAATATATAATGCTTACTGATAAAAGATTAACATAATATTGTACGGTTCCAAACAGGAAAATTTCTAGATTCCACTGCATTTGAATGCATATTTGTCCTGCATTATGTATGCGATGAGGGCTACGCAACACGTACGTACGGTTAAAATAATATTGTACGGTTCCAAACAGGAACATTTCTAGATTCCACTGCATTTGAATGCATATTTGTCCTGCATTAGGTATGCGATGAGGGCTACGCAACACGTAAGTACGATTAAAATAATATTGTACGATTCCATACAGGGAAATTTCTAGATCCCACTGTATTTGAATTCATATTTGGCCAACATTAAGTATGCGATGAGGGCTACGCAACACGTACGTACGATTAAAATAATATTATAAGATTCTAAACAGGAAAATTTCTAGAATCCATTTTATTTGAATGCATATTTGTCCTGCATTAGGTATGCGATGAAGGCTACATAACATGTACGTACGATTAAAATAATATTGTACGATTCCAAACAGGAAAATTTATAGATTCCACTGCATTTGAATGCATATTAGTCCTGAATTAGGTATGCGATGAGGGCTACGCAACACGTAAGTACGATTAAAATAATATTGTACGATTCCAAACAGGGAAATTTCCAGATTCCACTGTATTTGAATACATATTTGTCCTGCATTAAGTATGCGATGAGGGCTACGCAACACGTAAGTACGATTAAAATAATATTGTATGGTTCCAAACAGGGAAATTTCCAGATTCCACTGCATTTGAATGCATATTTATCCTGCATCAGGTATTTGATGAGGGCTACGCATTACGTACGTACGATTAAAATAATATTATATGATTCGAAACAGGAAAATTTCTAGATTCCATTGTATTTGAATGCATATTTGTCCTGCATTAGGTATGCGATGAAGGTTACATAACACGTACGTACGATTAAAATAATATTGTATGGTTCCATACTGGAACATTTATAGATTCCACTGCATTTTAATGCATATTTGTCCTGCATTAGGTATGCGATGAGGGCTACGCAATACGTACATACGATTAAAATAATATTGTATGGCTCAAAACGGGAAAATTTCTAGATTCCGCTGTATTTGAATTCATATTTGGCCTGCATTAGGTATGCGATGAGGGCTACGCGATACGTACGTACGATTAAAATATGGTATGGTTCCAAACAGGAAAATTTCTAGATTCCACTATATTTGAATGCATATTTGTCCTGCATTGATATGCGACGAGGGCTACGCAACACATACGTATAGATACTGAAACCTCAAAATATAAGAGTGAGTACACATGCTTTACGGAATCCAATGCCGACATCATCATAAATTCGGAACCGTTTGAGGTATGGTGATGAAATAAAAACAATGTTATCACAATGATTACAATTTATAACTTGCGTAAAATATATGTTAACAGGTTCAATATTTTCATAGTTAAATCCGTTCGTCAGACAAAACCCAGACAACATTTTGTTCCACATTCGAATCGTTACTGAAAATTGGAAAATCACAAGCAGACACTTGAATTTTATTTATCTGCATTGATTTTAAGCTTCACAGAACTTTACCGTTGCTTCTCCTTGGAAAATTTTAAAACGGCGAGGTTTTTTCTCCACAATGAAATAATGATCTCTCAAAAGTTGACCAGAATAATAGGAACATAAATCTCAGTTTGGACTTTAAGCCGAATGATTGTGACAATTTCCACATTTTCAACACATGGTTTCTTAAGCTCTAGCACATGGTCCTTACTATGTGAGCTCTAGTAACTGAATTTCAAGTTTCTTACGGACTATATGATCAGCAGTTGAGAAGTTAGTTATGATAAGTTGGACTATAGGATCAGGAGTTAAAGAGTTACTTATTATAAAGTGGACTACACAATTACTATACGATGAGAAGTGAAACAGCAACTCGTTATAAGTTGGATTACATAAACAGAAGTTAAAAATTATTTATTGTAAATTCAATAAACGATAAGGAATTAAAAAGTTACTTATTATAAGTTGGGCAATGCGATCAGGGCTTAAAAAGTTACTTATTATAAACAAGACTATACAATAAGGACTTAAAAAGTAACTTATTATAAATTAGACTTTACGATTAGGAATTAAAACGTTACTTTTTATAAGTTGGACTATACAACCAGAGGAAATAAAATATTACTTAACATAAATAGGACGTATAGTCCAAAATTTAAGAGTTAGAAAGTTACTTATTATAAATTAGGTTATACGATTAGAAATTAAAAAGTTACTTGTTATAAATTAGATTATACGGTTAGGAATAAAAAGTTAATTATTATAAATTAGATTATACGATTAGGAATTAAAAAGTTACTTATTATGAGTTGGAATTCAATGATTAACATTTAACCTATCGAGATTGCGATCATTTGATTTGTTTCAACGGGTCGTTTGGTTACAAAAGCACGTTTTTTGTGCCCTAGAAAGTGTTTTAATTAACTATTTACAAATGTTAGTATTATTTTTCGTCGCATTTATAATATAATCTAGGTATTGTTCACGAGAACCAAAATATCATGAATTTCTCAAAAATTACAAGAACAGGGATAATTATATAGGGATAATATTTGCTGTAGTATTTCTGTAATTTTCTAGTCAGAATTTATCAACCACATCTTTATCCTCCATTTTTTGGTTGTTCCGATTGTTTTTTTTTTTTGGAAATGAGAGTATGGTGGGGGAGGAATACACTTTATTTGTTTTTACCCCCTATTAAAAAATCTAAAAAAGAAATGTTACTTTCTTATGATGAGTCCTTTCAAATGGTACATAAAGCAAAACAAATGTTCAAGTGCTTAATTTGCAGCTTTTAAAATTACCATATAAATATATTGGTTACTGCACTAAAATTAATGTGAGATTATTACTATGCCAAATTTCAATTTTTTAAGTCAAATTTTGGAACGGGCGGCTAATTTTTCTCTGTCTCGAGGCAGGAGTTTCATAGCTAATAAGCTTACATTAAGAATGAACCCCTTTTTACTAGAAAGCGACCCATTTCGGAGAACGTCACGGCTCCTTGGCAATCCAGGTGGACTTTTCCTGATTCTAGGTTACTCTTTCCCGATATTTCTTAATGGATGCAAAAAAATTGGTTCAATAGCAGTTATTACATAAACTACACGGTTTCTGACGAGACGTGATAGGCGCCTTTCGTACGAGTCTACGTCATTTTGCACCAAGAGATATCCCGTCGTGCTCTTGCGGTTTTGATACGCAAGACTCTAATCATATTTTGTTTGATTTCATCGAGCATGATGATGAGCGTAGAAGAAAGTAGTTAACTAAGTTAGAAACTAGTGTTGGATAGCATAAGTCACAATAGCAGTAAATAAGTCACAAAAATCGTTGGACGAAAAATGTTTAGCCCCTCGTTACTTGGTTGTACGTGCACTGATCTTCGAGGCATTTAGAGTGTTTGCTAAAGTCGTTCTAGAAAAGTAGGGCCGTTAAAAGGCTCACTGAGTAGAAACAGTGTTTTACCCTATTGTACGGAAGCATTCGATAGTAGATTCGGCACATCATTAGAGAGTTTTCGAAGGCGGGTCATTACAGACTCCAGGAGCGACTCAGAGACAGCTCATGTGGTGTGTTAGGAATATCAATCAGAGTCACGAGAATCATTAGGACGAGGAACTTATAGCAATCATGACTTGGTTGATCTTTGAGGTATTTGGAGTGTTTTCTGAAAGCGTTCTAGAAAGATGGAGGAAAATCCACTAAATGGCCCACTGAATAGTAAGAGTTTTTAATCCTATTTGGTACAAGCGTTGGATAATGGATTTGGAAAAGTATTAACGTATTTTCGAAAGCCTCCTCTTGCATATTAGGTAAGTCATTACGGAACCTAGAAGGGACTCTGAGACAGCTCGTGTGGTGGATTGGGAATAGTGTCTACGTCAAACGGTTTTTGAGAAAATCGGCTTTGATGAATAGATGGAACGATACGTGTAAAAAAAATGTGTGAACGAACATGTGAAACCGGCTACATGGCAATGGAGTATGATGCTATAAACACTATCCAGAAAAAAACTGTGACGAGTTCTGTTATGCGGCTATAAATGTGCAAAACTCCAGAAACTGATGACATTATAGCAGTAAAGCGTCTAGTGATTAAACCACAAACATTTTATAGCATAGAGTCTAAAGGACGAATTGTAATGGAAATTTATCTACTATACGTATCCTTTACTGGAAAATTAAAAATTATAATGAGGCACTGGATCACTCCAAGGTAAGGTAGTTTACTTCTATTCTATATGCAAGGGAAAGACTTTCATGACGATAATTCTAGGCACTGCCGACAGCAAAACCTTTTAAAAATGAAAAGATTTATTCATATATAAAAGTGTATTGAAATAAAATTAGACGACCCTTCAACCGACAAACATTAAAATAAATTATGAATATATATATATATATATATATATATATATATATATATATATATATTTATATTCATATCTATTGTTCCCATAAGATTTTCCTCTACCGAAAATCGGTCAATGCACCTAAAGAAGTTCAAAATTTAATAGATTTTTATGAAACTTTGTTTATTAGTTTAGTCCAGTTTTATGCTCTAAAGAATTAGATGCTTTTCAGTATTTTTATGAGACAGGGACAAAATAAATAAAAAAAAACACAATGGGTTTTAACAAAAAAATTTAGAAAAAAATCGAAATGTTAATTATTTCATGTGTGCAAAATTTTGATACAGTTTGACAGAAGAAAGTTCAGCAAATTGTATTATTATTTATTGTAATAATGGGGCCTTTGTAATACACATTACAAATAATCCCACATTTGAGCAAAGTTCTAGCAATCTTTCAGAAAAACACAATGGATTTTATCAAAAAGTTCACAAAAAAATCGAAGTTCTAATTATTTCATGTGTGCAAAATTTTGATACAGTTTGACAGAAGAAATTTCAGCAAATTGTTTTGTTATTTATTATATTAATAGAACCTTTGTAATACACATTACAAATAATCCCACATTTGAGCAAAGTTCTAGCCATCTTTCAAAAAAACACAGTGGATTTTATCAAAAAGTTTCACAAAAAAATCGAAGTTCTAATTACTTCGTGTGTGCAAAATTTTGATATAATTTGACAGAAGAAATTTCAGCAAATTGTTTTGTTATTTATTATATTAATAGAACCTTTGTAATACACGTTACAAATAATCCCACATTTGAGCAAAGTTCTAGCCATCTTTCAAAAAAACACAGTGGATTTTATCAAAAAGTTTCACAAAAAAATCGAAGTTCTAATTACGTCGTGTGGGCAAAATTTTTATATAGTTTGACAGAAGAAATTTCAGCAAATTGTTTTGTTATTTATTATATTAATAGAACCTTTGTAATACACATTACAAATAATCCCACATTTGAGCAAAGTTCCTAGCCATCTTTAAAAAAACACAATGGATTTTATCAAAAAGTTTCACAAAAAAATCGAAGTTCTAATTATTTCATGTAAAGGAATTTCAGAAAATAGTTTTTTTATTTTATTATATCAATAGAACCTTTGTAATACACATTACAAATAATCCCACATTTGAGTAAAGGTCTAGACATCTCTGACTACGATCTGCCTGCTGATTTTTTGACATATTTTGTGCACCAGGAAGCGGTATCTTCAGTCCATATATTGCCTCTACAACGCATCATGTAACTTGCCCCCTGCTATTTGAAATTTTAGCATCTTCTTCAACGTCTGTTGATTTGACCAACATAGCTCTTTGTTAGTAATTTTAAGCTTTTCTGATATATTTTTGTTTGAAACTTAGGTTTGCAAGTCACTTCCTGCAATCAAAAAATACCAAAAGAAAAGAAACCAACGCTTTCAATGCTATTTTTCTAAGTGGCAAGTTCAATTGAGACAGCTAGTATGTCGAAAGCAGAGCAAGTAAACACATGACGACAAATGAAAATAACCTCGTAAACTAGTCCCATCAACTTGAAACGAAAGAAATCATTATTGTAAACCAGATAAAAGTTTCTGTGCTATATTTTGGCCAGTGCTATGTGTTACCTTTCTACCGTCAAACCGATTTGGGTGTATGGTATCCAGCTTTGGGGATGTACCAAACAGTCAAATCGTAATGTAATCCAACGAAGCCAAAACAAGTTCTTGCGTATAATTACCAATGCATATCGCTATGTTGCCAATCAAGAAATTCACATCGACTTAGACATAAAATGGATTAATGAAGTTATCCAAGAATATGTTATTAAACATGAAAAATGACTCCTCAACCATACCAACGTAGAAGATATTCGACGTTTGGATATTACCCATGAACTGAGAAGGTTAAAACGTGTTAAACCTCATGAATTAACTTCATAAATAAACTTAATTTATCTGGGAGCTGAACATTGGTACCGTACACCCACACACGACTTACTTGAAAATAAAATCGAGTACATTTCATCAATGATAATTAATTAATTGTATATTAAGGTTGTATCATGCATATCCAATAAAGGATGTTTTAAAAAAAAATGTTTTGGCGATGTAAATAGCGTTACGGTTGTGAACGGTATGGAATACGACATCGCAGTTACGGATTTGACCACCAACTTGCTTTCCGTGAGTCAGTTGACTAAGAATGGTAATAATGTTATCTTCAAAGAAAATGTTTTCTTTATTTATAATCAACAGAATGAACTCGTTGGTCAGACATAAATAGTTGATTGTATGTATAACTTAAATACAATGCTAACAGAACAGAGATTAACAGCAACTGTAGTAGCATCATGTGAGACTTGGCACAGACGTTGGGACACATAAAGTGTAGCAATTAAAAAAAGAGCTGTAGAAGGAAGTTCATAAACAGAAACAGTAAACATAGGTAAATCATCGTGAATCATTTGTTGTGAAGGCAAACAAGCCAGATTGCCATTTCAACAGAGTGCATCTGAGACAGTAGATTTGCTGGAATTCATTCACGCAGATGTGGGTGGTCTTATGGAGAATCTGTCGATCGGAGGATTTAAGTACTATATTTTGTTTGTAACATTCGTGTATTTTATGAAGACTTATGAGTGAACTATTTAAGTGTTTTCAAGAGTTCCAGTGCATGGTTTAAAAACACAATAAAACAAAAAGGTGAAAATTCTAAGGACAGATAATGGTGGCAAAATCTGTTGTCTTGAATTTGAGAAGTACTTGAAGAAGTAATGAATAGTTTACCAGAGAACTAATGTTTATACGCCTGAACAGAACGGTCTATGCGAGAGGAGGAATAAGTCTGTAATAGAAAAGGCCAGATGTTTGATCATTGATGCTGGTTTAGACAAGATATTCTGAGCAGAGGCCGTCAATACTTCAGTGAATTTAAAATATAGGTCTATTGTTACTGGACTGAACAGCAATACTCCATACGAAGTCTGGACAGGACAAAAACTCAACTTAAACCATTTACGAATATTTGAAAATACGGTGATGGTACATGTTCCAAAGGATTTCAAATGTTTTTGAAATTGGACAAAAATGCTAAGAAGTTGATTTTAGTCCGCTATGCAGAGAGTATAAAGGGATGTTGGGTACATAAATCTACTACCAACGCTGTGACAACCAGCAGAGGCATTGTGCATGGAGACTTCAGGTGGGAACATGATACAAGTACCTGTAGAATGCATGTCTTCAACGGAGGAGAATGGGTCAAAAGAAGAAAGTTCAATGTCAGAAAAAGAAAATAAAAAAGATTAAACCTGTATCCAGATTTCAGAAGCTTCCTCGGTTAGTACCTCAAATAATAGCTTTTTCGATACAACTTCAGATCAGGAAATCGAACTATCTGATATGAAAGACCGGGAAGCTCCACAAAAATATACAAGAAGAGCACCTAATCGGTATAGCTTTAGTAACGTATGTATTGCAGAATGTAAAGAATACAATGACAGTCAGATTACGCTCGATGAAGCTTTAAATGGATCAGAAAGTATGTTTTAGAGAGCATGACGGAAGTATTGACTCATTTAACGAAAGTTCTTAGATTTTCCATAAGACGGTACAGTGATCAAGTACATGTGGGTTTTCAAGAAGAAATGTGACTGGTGTAGATTTTCACGAGACTTTTCCCGTGTACTTATATATTTTACCCAAAGATTATTATTTGCTTTAGCAGCAAGTTGAACTCAGATATAAGTCATACTGATGTAACCACAGCCTTTTGAATGATTTTTTTAAATGGAACAGTATATATGTAGAAACCTACCGCTTTTGAGTATAATGATATTAATAATAAAGTGTTAAAATTGAAACGAGCTATATACGGTCTTAACCAATTTTCCAGAGCTTGGCATCAGAGAGTCAATAATTAATTAATTCAATTGGGTTATAAAAAATCTGAGTGTGATCCTTGTTTATTCAGAGTTTAAAGATTTTTTTTGTACTTTCTAACTGTGCCAAGTCCGCTAAATTTATAGCCTAACTCTTCAACTAACTGTAGTTTAGAAGAGTTAGACTTTGAAGAGTTAGGCTGTAAATTTAAAATAAAAAATGGGGTGTGGCTGTGTCATGGACACGGCCGTGTGTTGTACATGCATACGTCTATGTAACGCATAATTTCAAATTTTTTGCAAAAATTTTTTTTTATAATAAATATAAAAACCTAAACGTCATGGGCACGACTAGTCTAAAATAAAAAAAATAGGGCGTGGCTGTGTCATGGACACGGCCGTGTATTGTACGTGAATACGGATATTTAACGAAGCAGTTTCATCATCCACTTGCATAATTTCAACCGCCCCAGCTGCAGATGTACTGGCACCGTCGTTGATCCGCTCGGCCGCATTCATTCTTTTACGTTTCCGGCACTGCTTGACTCGGTCATATGATGTTTTATTATTACCATTCCATTGTTCTTGAGAAGCCCTTTCCAGCCGTATACGATCTCTGTATTTGGTTTTGGCTTTTCGACGCGTATAGGCCGACATTATATATTTTTGATAATATTTGTTTATTGTAACACCTTATTATTTTCACTGTAAATACTTTAAAATAATGTTTTATATACAATCGATAGATTTTGACGACAGCTGACGATTAAAACTTAAATAAACATCGTAGCTTTTTCGAATCAAAAGTTATACTCATTGCAAATCTCGATACGCAGCAAAATAACCTCAAAATGGCGGCGTTTCCCCCTCCACCGCGCGCGATGCAGTGACGCATTCTAGCTTATTGTAATAAATTCTTTAAACCTTTAACTATCCAGTGGTATAATTTAATTTTTGATGTAGAGGATAGATTCGAAACTGCAACGCCACACTGTATCCCCCGATTTTGTTATTATTAGGTTTTTTGGATTGCCCCCGTATGGTAGCAAATTTAAAGACGTATTCATGTGAAAAGTTAGATTAAATACCATAGAGTTAAAATAATTAAAAATGTGATAAGCATTGCTCAGGAACAACATGCAGATATTTTATTAAGATTTTGTATGTCATACTGTAAAACTGCAGTAATTTCTATGGAGCCAAATATAAATTAGAAAAAACTCAAGAGTGTTTGCAGTGAATGTCCTTATCAACAACTTATTGGTGGGTTGATATACTTGGCAGTTCTAACTAGAACTAATATTGCATTCTGCGTTAGTTACCTCAATAATTTTAATAACCCTTGTAATGAGACTCGCTGGAAGTACTCAAAGGGATTGTCAAAATACTTAAAAATACAAAAAACTATGGTTTTGTTTTTCGCAAAGATGACTTCTCTATTGTAGATTTTGTTGGTGCAGTTACGGACAGGAGATCATGTTCGAGTTTCTGTTTTAAATTGTCAAGTCATATAAATCCTTTTGAAAGCAAAGAAATGTAGCCTTATCCAGCATAGAATCTGATTATTTTTCTATGTCTGAAGCCAGTAAAGGGGCAATTTACTTAAAGTATTTGCCCTTAGAAATCTTTGGAAAATTGGATCCTATCGTTTTGTTTGATAATTGTCAAAGGGCTCAAAAATTGGCTTCGAATCCTATTTTTCATAGGAGATCAAAACATATAGATATAAAATACCATTTTGTTAGAGAAGCTGTTAGGAATTGTTTTATCAAAATAGCTAATCTAGAAACAGCTAAAATGGCAGCAGATATTTTGACCAACAGTTTAGGTTCTGTTACACATCATTATTTTATGAGAAAGCTTGGAATTTTCCTGTAAACTATATATATATATATATATATATATATATATATATATATATATATATATATGCACATATATATTCGTTTATTTTTCTGACTTTGTTAAGGGGAGGTGTTATTTTAATATGGTAACAAAATGAATATGTGATTGAGATGCCCTCTATCGTATAACATGTGTATTTGTCAAATACATAGTACTTTGTCGTTAGTTGCTGTTAACCGTGCTTTTATTATTAAAGGTAAGAAATAAGAATTTACATGTAAACAAATTCCAATTCATTATGTTTAATTTTGTTATTTTAAGGACAAGATTTGTCGAATTTCGACTGCATGGGATATTGGTAAACATGAAAATATGTGATTACTAATAGATCTGAGTCACTCCCTACTTCCACTTCCACCACTCCTTCACCCTTACCTGACCGTTAGTCTTTTGTTTACGTACGACGCGCTAAGTGGTAAACATTGTCTACTTAGTTTTTGTTTTGTTTTTATCACGAGTGCAATCATGAAATACTTCCTTTTTGATTATAGTGTGTCTAATAAAACATGTAAGGTCTTATCTATATATATATATATACATATATATATATATATATATATATATATATATATATATATATATATATATATATAATAAGATCATACAAAAACTGAATCAGTACGTTGAGTATTTTTAAGTAAAAGTAAGTGCTACCTACTAAAGACATGCTACTAAGTCAAAAAAACAACAGTTTTTCAAATATTCGTCTGTTTGTCTGTTTGTTTGTGATTTCGATCGGTTTTCAACGATGGATTTAGATAAGCATGGGCTAAGATTTTTGCTTCATTTTAATCGATTCATAAATAAAAAAGATACGTCAATCTTTAGTTTATATCAGAACCAGCGTAACAGATTTAGCTGCCAGTACCATCTATTAGCGTTTTTAGTAAAGTTTATGCTCCTAGAGTTCTAAGAGAGAAAAAACGCCAAAAAATTCATAATAAATTTTCTTACTCAGAATTCAACGTGAACGAAGTCGCGGGCACAACTGGTATAAAGGATGAGACTAATATACAAAGAGGATAAATTTGTTTGTTTGTTTGCTACATGTTGAATTAAATCATTATTTCGTATTAGAAAGCCCATACTTTGAGGAAAATTATAGGTTATTTATTATCACATTGCTATTTATAGGGACCGAGCAGTGATAAAAGATGTGACACAAGTTGGGAAACACTGCTTGAACGGTGCAAGATGGAGAAAGACCAGTTTATTTATTGACTGATCACCCCGAGTATTCACGCCAATATATCCTCGATCCTGATGATCGATATCATTTGGCGAACGGAGTGAAGGTGTTTAATGAGCGCGTAGTAGCATTATCATCATCATATATATTAATACGCTAAGATTAAGATGTTACTCTCCCTTTTTATAAAAAACCTCACAACTAATCCACATAAATTATATATCATTTTATAGATAATTGCTTGCTCTACCGGCATCCACAACTAAAAAAATTATTATTGCTATTGTTTTTGCAAATTAATTAATTATTAAAATTATATACGCAAAACAGCAATGCTGCCATCTAACGGCTCAACGTCAATATGATTGACGGTCGGTAAAATTTTTGTTTAATTTCAAATCCACTGACGTATAAATAAAGTGGCGCTTTAGCTCAATGCTTTTGATACTTGCGCCTCTATATGTAAATTTTAGTAAAATATTTGTTTGATCTGTCATCTGAGCTTCATAATGGAATAAATAATGCGAAGACTTCGCACGGGTCACGCTAGTGTAGCATTAAGATTATTTTACGCGGCAAATCCACGGAATGCATCTGTCTACATATATACACACATATATGTATATACATATGTGTGTGTGTATATATATATATGTGTGTGTGTGTGTGTATGTATGTATGTATATATATATATATATATATATATATATATATATTATATAACGCTGTAACACAGTGAATTCTGTACATGGAATATGTCCCAGAAAGAGTGACTGATTTGGAGTATAGTATGATAATAGAAGCCAGAAAACATCTTTTTAGGATTTTTGTCAATCAGTCTGGTAATTTTTTCTTGAATCACGCCAAATCTACTAGAGGGATTTTGCTGAAATTTGGTATGACATTAGTCTATATCCACGAGCGATATATAGAATACTTTTTATCTGGACATTACAGATTAAAAAAACTGACGTGGTTGAAATTGCGATATTGGTACTACCAACGCCGTCTATTAGCGTCTTTAGTAACTTTATGTTCACAGATATTGTAAATATAAATAAAGATAAAACAAAAATCACAGCAAGGACAAGAAAGGATAATGTTGATTATTGCTAAGGACTTTTCTTATTCGGGATTTCACGCAAACCAAGTCGCGGGCACAGCTAGTAAATAATAAAACATGTTGAGTACGAGTGAACCTAGCACCATGAGGATTCTGTACACATTAGAGTACATAGTATTTCAGTTAGACTATTTACAAATGTTAATATTATGTCTTCCCCGTCTAAATAAATATACAAAAATAAAAATTTAAAAATTAATATACTTAAATATCACCGTAGCTTTTTGCTTATAGCTAGGTTAACCTTTAGTAATGGTGGTTTTTTATTATTTTGACTTTAGCAGCATCGAAGGGGGTGCGATTAAATTATATAAAATATAAAATATATACTTTTTCGGTAATATTTCTAAAACTTACATAAAATTCTAAAAAAAAATGGTATTCCAATACAATTTTTGGAACGAAATTTTTTTGCGCAGCTTAGAGTAGAGCGAATTGGCAGAATTGTCACGTAAGGAAAAAGCGTTACGCCCCCTCCAAGCGACCTTTCTGTCTCTTTCGATTATATACGGTTGTATGTGTGTGTATGTGTTCGTGCGAGTATCAGTTGCAAGTATTCATTCGAACAGTAATCATGGTGCGCGGTGAGCTGTATAACCTCAATTCTAAACACGTATGAATATTATTTAAACTTATTTAGACTTATTATTTAAACTTGCAGCAGTGAAAATGCCCAATAAATATCATCTTGTAATGAGATTTGTCTCTTATGTGAAACACAGATAAAAATATTGACATTTGACACCAATATGTCAAATGTCAATATTTTTTTTTTCTACTGGTTTTCTATTATAAGCCAATCATCTGCCAGACCATTTCCAATTCAATATGTATTTATTTTCATTATAAATTGTAAATTATTACTTTATCTATTATTGAATATTTAAAATTGATAAATTACAATAAATTTTCGGTAATTTCATTTATTTTCATTATTACTTTATCATTTATTAAATATTATATTATAATATAATAAATATTATATAATTAATAAATTACAATAAATTATCAGCATATTCATTTACTTTCATTGTTAATTAAACTTTATTTTGATGAAATAAATTTCATGTCAAAATTAATTTTAAATTTAATTCAATTAAAATACTTAAATTTTAAAATTAAAATATTTTTATTTGAATCATTTCAAATATAAATTAAATTTAGGATTAATTTTAGCATTAAATTTTATTATTCTAAAAATTTTATGTTTACTTATTTTATTATTGTATTTTTTTTTAACAAATCAAAGTAATTTTGGGTTTAAATTTAATTATCTTAAAAATAAACATTTTTATATTTTTTTAATTTTTAGTACATTTCGATAAGTTGCAGCGGTGTTTTGATCAATCAATTAGTTAATAGGTTCCTAAAATTTTAAATAAAGCTATAAAAAATATTTTACATATTCGTTTAATCATAATAAAACTCACGTTTTAATCATAATAAAAATAAGTTTATATGTATGTCAAGATTCCAACCTTCATCACAATGGCTCGTTGGTTTAAGAGTATGATTTTTGCTTAGGGTGCGAGATGTCCCGGGTTCAAATCCTGGATGAACCCAAAAAGCTTTTATTTTATTTTATTTATATTACAGACAAAAAAATATTTTACATTTTTACTCAATGTTTTAATCATAATTAAAACAAGTTTACGCATGTATATCAAGATTTCAATCGTCATCGCAATGGCTCGTTGGTCTAGGGGTATGATTGTCGTTTAGGGTGCGAGAGGTTCCGGGTTCAAATACCGGACCAACCCAAAGAGTTTTTACCTTAATTTATTTATATTATACACAAAATAATACAACGCGCTGGCTTTTTACTAAAGCTTTGTAATACGACGTGAGCATGCACCGAACTTATTTTGTTGTAACTTTTAACCTGTTTGGAGGGTTACAAATATGTTTGTTTAATGACAGATGGCTTCTATGAACTACTACATAATGAAATAGTGGATTTAAAAAAAAAAATATTAGTGGTGGTACTCCACTCTGGCACATACTTGCAACTGTGGGATGAAAAAATCCAGTGCACACAAACTTGTGGGATATCACTAGTAGCAGTAGAACAGATGAGAAAATATGCCCTTCTATAATCTTAAAAAGTCTGCTCCCCCCTCTAACTTTTCAACTAACGTTGGTAAAATTCTGAAAAAAATTAATGTAGTAGAACTTATAATAAATTTTAAAGAAAATCACTTTAAATATATTGGATGGTTTTTGAGATAAGGGATACTTTTGGTACCGACCGCAGCGATAACTTTGTTCTTCACAGTGTCTTTGAGAAATACAAACTTATTTATGTTGGGATGTTTATGAGAAAAGGGGTACTTTTGGTACCGACCCCGTAAGTTTGTTCTTCACAGTGTCTTTGAGAAATACAAACTTATTTATGTTAGATTGTTTTTGAGATAAGGGATACTTTCAATACCGACCCCAGCGATAACTTTGCTCTTCACAGTGTCTTTTTGAAATACAAACTTATTTATGTTGGGATGTTTTTGAGATAAGAGATACTTTTGGTACCGACCCCAGCGATAACTTTGTTCTTCACAGTGTCTTTGAGAAATACAAACTTATTTATGTTGGGATGTTTATGAGAAAAGGGGTACTTTTGGTACCGACCCCGTAAGTTTGTTCTTCACAGTGTCTTTGAGAAATACAAACTTATTTATGTTAGATTGTTTTTGAGATAAGGGATACTTTCGGTACCGACCCCAGCGATAACTTTGTTCTTCACAGTGTCTTTGAGAAATACAAACATATTTATGTTGGATTGTTTTTGAGATAAGGGATACTTTCGGTACCGACCCCAGCGATAATTTTGTTCTTCACAGTGTCTTTGAGAAATACAAACTTATTTTTACATACGAAATAATTTTAATATTGTTTGGTGTAACGGAAAGCTTAGTGCGTGAATCCGACTCGCCCATGGCAGGTTTGTTTAATATCTCCGTATATTCATACCGTTCATTGTTGTCTTAAAGAAAATATACGTATAAATTATATTAATGTAAGTTATGGAACAAACTCAATTCACCTTTCATCTTTCCCCAGATTATCACCTTCAATTCAAGCACTCAAAAGTCATCTGGGAAAAATCATACCTCCCCTAACTTTACTTTCCACATTCCATTTCCTTCACATCCCTCCCCTTAATCTTTCCCCTATCTTTTCTGACCCCTCAATCCTGATCCAAAACCCCTCTCGAAATGTCAAATTACATTATTTTTTGTTTGTTTCTTTCTTTCGGTTGTTTCTCAAAATATTCTTATTATATGTCGTTTCAAGTGTTGTTATCTGCCTATATTATTATTTCATAGAAGCCTGTTATTCTGTTTAATTTCAAGGAATTGTTTCTGTAGCAATATATTCATCAAATGATAATTCATTAAGGTAAAAAATATATGAGTAATAAAATCTAATAAATAATAAAGTTCAAGATCACTTGTACTTAGTATCTGGCGACCATGATCAGTCAACGTTTATCAAAAGTCTAGATGTTAGCAATTTGTGTTTTTCTGCTAAATTCACCTAAAATTAATGTGCAAATAAAGAAATCCAACCGCTTTATTACACTTACAGATAATTACACAGACACCATAATAGTTGCAGATCTCATAAAGTAAAATTTATAAGTCTCTAGGAGAATAAGGCAAACCAACAGAAACATATAAACAAGCTTACCTGGATGAATTATAAAAGTCTCAACATAAAAAACAATATCCCTAAAAACTACATAAAAAATACAAATTTAATTTACTACGCCCCAGTGAGGTCTGACCCTTACGATCTTACACTACTCGTCCCCTCCACCCGCTCTCCCCACTTCAGGCGCCTCCACCCTGGTGTGGGTAATGCGTTTAGCGGCGCGCGGGCCCTAATTGGGCGCCCCCTCCAGACCGCCCGGAGGGTGGAGGGGGGCAAACAAAGCCGGCGCCCGCTCGGGCCTCATACGCGCGGCGGACGCGGGAGGCGAAGCAAGGTATGTAGTAAAGTTGAATATATTAGATAGGATTAGATGAAATTAAATTACAGAATTACAATTTACACAGGTGTGTAATCCTGGCGCGCTTATTGCTGCTAGAACTTTGCGTTTCGACTCTCGCGGTTCGTTGATCTTTACAGGAGAGCCTGGCTCATCATGAATACCTGCTGAAACTGGCTTCTAAAGTAACTAAGGTTCATATTCTAGTGGTAATATTTAAATGGGGATGTAGTCAATTTAAACTATTACTAGTTAACATTACGTTTCACCATGTAGATATATTGCTAGCATATATTCCACAGACGTAAATTTGACTAACTTTGTTAAACATTTTATCATGAATTTATCAAAAATATATCCCGAACCAATCCCGTTTTAAACGTTAAATTCTAACCTAATTTTTTTGTCATCTAATTCTTTTTTTTTCATTTTAACTTTAACAGCTTCAGGGTTGGTAGGGAGGGTGTGAAAAAAAATTTTATGAACATTTTCAACAAAATTTCTAGAGATAACTTTATGTATAAATCTCTATGTAAGTATGTATGTATGTTCGTCATAAGCTCATAAAGTTTCCAACCGATTCACTTAAAATTTTCTACAATTACTCTATACATTTTAGCAATAAATCTTGGGGTGTGGCGATCTCTACCCGTCCTTTTAACCCTGTATTAGATGGGTAAAGTCTGTACCCACCCTTTAACCCTGTATTAGAAGTCTGAAAAATTGGCTGGTTTTACATAAAATTTTAAAAAGTTGCACAAGAATACATATAACTTAAACTTTCCTTACAATTGATACCAAACCCAACCGAAAGAATAAACAGTTTTTACCAAATTTGTCTCTCCAGAATTGCTGAACAAATATGGTTTAGGTTCTTAATATTAGAAAAGATGTAGGACAATGAGTTCGGTTCCTGTACTACGAGCTTCAAAATCAATCGATTTCTGAAAAAAAACAGCTGTTAGAGGCATATGGATGAAAACTTAAGGTGTCTTAAACGGGTTCCATTTTTCATGTTGAGGTACGGAACACTACAATGAAAAAAACTAGTAAAGCCTACGCGTGAAAACCCATGCGTTGGAAGTGAAAATTATTTCTTGTGAATAATTTATTTACAACTAATTTTATTATACAAGTGTTCGTTGTAAACTTTGTGTAAAATAATTTTTTTGATTATTATTATGGACTGCATAAAAATTATAAAAAACTGCATAAAACAGCGCTACGAAATTATTCCAACGCCCAATTATAAAAAATCTCTATGTAAACAAATTTATGGATAAAAAAGCTTTATATAAACAAATATATGATGTTACCAACCCTACAAGCGCCCGAGATCCCGATATCGGGCCAAAACAAATTTAGGCTGATTGCCCGAGGGCCCGATATCAGACCGAAACGTATACTTTCAATTGGTTGAGGCGTTCTGCATTAATTCGCTAATGATCACCCGGGCATTTGAGCGGAATGTTATTTGGCTAAGTACGTACTATTTTGCTCTTAAAACTTTGCTTTAGCTAAAACACATCCGAATCTTTTGACTTTTTTTGGATGGCTACAAATGTTGAAAACACCAAAGAATGAAGAAATGTATAGACGTATAAAAATGTGTTCCAACCATTTTTTTTTAAAGCGAATATATAAAAGGGAAATTGCAACATCGGATACTACCATAGTTATTTTCGTGAAAACGTCAATCGTCCACAGTATATGAAAACAAATTTTTTTTGAAGTGAAACTTCTTTGGGAGCGATGAGGTAAAATATCAAGGTCAAATTGAATGCAAATTTTTATACAATGTTTTGTTGTAACGTTTGAATGTAACAAATCTATCACAAGAAGATGGAAAATAGACAGCTAGCTAATAATCGAGAGAGATAGAGAATACGATAGAATAAGACAAGAAGTGTACGGATGCGCGAAAACAAATAAAATGGCACCGCACTGTTTTATAGGTAAAGTGTGTCAAAAGTAAGCTGTCAAAATATTGTTATTTTATTTATATATTTATGATTGATTTATTAATAATTTTGCATGTGCTTCATCCATTACAAGACTAACAACATATTTGCTTAATTTATTTATAAATACGCAATGAACTCGCACATATATTTGTCGTAAATATAATTTACAACAGGAGCAATACATCCCGACTTCCTTCAGCCACATTTAGCCATGATCTGGTACTGGCGGCTACTTTTTTAAGATTTTATTAGGTGTTTACTTCGATTTGTAATGACATTATTAATTTTTTCTGAATTTATGGTATTAAAATGTTTTTATATGAATTTAGTATAATTTATGAACTTACACTTGGTATATTCTCTTCTCTTCCTCTCTCTCTCTCTCTCTCTCTCTCTCTTTCTACCGTTTTACCCTGAATTATATACTTACAAATCGAAGTTTAGATCGTCAAAGAAGTTTCACTTCTTTCGTGTGTACTGAGTTGCATGCGTTTTTATTAATCGTTTATTCGTTTATTTATTAAAACAGAGTAGGGTCATGTTAAAAAAATACGCACTGTACGTCAATTTTCCTTTTCCGGGTAAGCATTTTTGATTATATGGATTTGAGTGCTATTAATCACCTGTAAAATATTATTCAATATTTTTAGTGTAATAGAACACGCACTACGACGGTTTTGTACGCATTTAAGCACATTAGGGTCCTGTACACGTTATAAACATTTAATTTTACGTAATGTTGTCACTAAAGTCATTAGAGAATTTAATTTTTACAGCACGTAAATATATTGCCTACCATATCTTTTATAGGCGCTTATTTAAAAAAAATATGTAATTCCCCATAAAATGAGAATTTTTTACTTTACACGTGATACAAGGTCTACATCGTGTCGACTTTCAAGATTATAAGGTCTACCGGAAATAACTTATAATTTTAATGATTTATAATTTCGATGTTTAATAAATAGTATGGAAGGTAGAAGATAATCATAAAGTGTCCTTTACCTGAAAGTATTGTTGATATTAAAGACATTATATTCTGAACCTATCAGCGTGTCATGGAGTATTACAAACAGACCAGAATACAACAAAAAAAAGGTAAATAACAAAGAGTCTCCATTCTCTGGAATGCAAAAAGAATACCACAAAAGGTAGAAGATATATGGCTAAACTCGTATATTTCCATAGTTTAATATATACGAAAGGTTTAATTTTTTAAACTATTTAAAATTTAAAAATGTTATCGAATCTTTTAAAAAACTCTAAGAAGAAAACAAAATTAGTCTCCTTGGCCAAAGTGCTCTTGCAAATGTAAAGTACTGCAGCAGTGCAGCTGCCCTGAAAAAGTATATTTTGTAAGGAGGAATAAAGACATTTACTTGACCAAAGACATGAAGTGAAGATCGCAACTGCACATGAAGGTTGCGGAAAAGCTTCCCAGAACCCTTACAGAGATAGCATGTCGCGAACGCCGCTACGCTCCACTGCAAATCAATAAATAGACCCGTGCCGAATCCATTCTTTCTTTTTTGCCGCCGATCGCCGTAAGACGTGGACGAAACGGAGCTCCTGCGCACGCCGCGCTGGATGTTAGTAGGCCTTGCTGTCGCTCGCGGATGGGCTTCCGCATGCATGCCGCATGCTAACTTTGTCTTTATAGAAATTGTCTGGAATTCTATTATTTTATAATCTTTATAAATTGTCTTATATTGTATTATTTAAACATAGGTTACTATTATAATAGTTTACCATTATTTGGTTGTCAACGTTCGATAAATATGTGAAGCTACACTTCATTTGAATGAATTCCCGCTAAGGCATATGTTCAATAAACTAAATGGTTCGATTATTGGCTCACCTTCGTACAACGGTATTGTCGATAAACTGTTGGAAAAACGTAAAACAGAACCTGTTACTGAACACGAAATAATACCGAAACATTTGCTAGTGCTCAAGGCTGAAAATTTAAGTACGGATCAGAAGTATTTGTATAAACCAATTATAGCGATATTTACTGGAGAATGTTCTACCGACTTGACACATAAATCACTTTCAAAAATGTCTCATGACCGTTGATTGACTAAAGTTGTTAGGATTTATGACTACATATCTACTTCGAAACCAAACTAAGACTCAATTCACCCATTCCTCCACATCGTCAAGGTGTATGGTCCCGTATAATTTGAAATAATTCCTTATATATTTTGAATAGAGAAAATTTAATTCAAGCAAAGTTTGCCCCTAGAAAACTTATACTGAAATTTGAGAGTAAACAAGTTGTTTTGGCTGCAAAGGCGTAGCTTTTTTAAATATATTCGTCTCATTCTGTAAAATTATTTTTCATTCAGCCGTAAGTTTATGTCTTAAACAAAACATTTTTTTTCTTTTTGTATTACATTATAATAGTTTTCATAAAGTACCGTAACTTCGAAGAAAAGCTGTTTTCCTTGAAATTTACAAAACTTTGGCGTCTGAGCGCGGGCTGAATATATAACTTTATTTTATATGTTTTAGCCTAATTTTAATAGTTTAGTTATAAGGCAACATAATACTCGTAGAACTATTAAAAAATAAGTAACCAACTTTTATTTTTTCAACATAAAAATGATCAATACACATGGCTTTAAAATTATTTGGAAAATACTTGGTTCGCTCAAATTGGATATTTAGTCTCAGAGATATGCTACCATTGGATACATGCCGATTAGGTAAAGTGAAAATCGTAAAATCATTTTGTGTACGCCCAGCTTACGATTTTTGACATTCACAAATATTTGCAGTATTGACAATAATTTGTATCTTTCGTCTTTAAAACAAGACCAAGATGACGGCGCTGTGTTAATTGTGAGCCGAGTTATTGAAGTTTGAAATTACTTCGACAAGGACTGTCGCTTAATTGGGCGCGGTTGCCTCATCACTGGCTGCATCAATTTTGAAGACGTTTCATGTCAGAAAATACATAGCTTGCAACAGCAAAAACTTAAAGTTCAGTATCTATAATATTTGTTTGTATTCGTAATATCGAGATGAAAACAAAAACAATTCGGAGTCAATCAATTGTTTGTGTTCAATTTGTTTTTTTTTAACCTTGTGAGCTTTTTTATTCTAGAGACTTTGAATTATTAAATAACCAAATCTGTCAAGTACGAGCGGAACTAGTAACACAACGGATGCCGAATACACTTATGCACATATAAATACGCCAGGCTACGTCACGTTTCCATTAAACTATTGACTTCACTTATATGATTACGTCAATTTTTCATCATATATATCTTTCGAAGATGTGTAAATATTGTATAATGATTTTCCCAAAAAAAAACTATGATATTTAGAATAATTGGCATAGTTTTCCCGTAAAAAGTAGGTAAATTTCTACTACCGGTTTTTTTTTCATTATATTGTCATAAGCAGTTTTTCATTTGGTGTGGTGGGTCAGTGGTGGGCGGATTTTTTGGATATTTTCAGAAATAAATCAAGAATCATAATATATATAATTCTAAGAAAATCCTCATAATTCTCTCTTTTTATTGATTCCCCATACGATATTTGTAATAAAACAGGCGAATTCTCCCCCCCCCTCATCCCGCCCATCCCAAATGTCTCTATGAATATTTTTGTTTGCAAACTATTGAAGTACACAAGTATACAAATTAATATTCTTTATCAACACCGTGAACTTACAATTTTTGCATCAAACGGATACCGTGACAAATGGGTAAACAATATCACATTATACGATTCTAAGAAAATCCTCATAATTCTCTCTTTTTTATTGATACCCCATACGAATATATGAAATAAAAAAGGCTTACTCACCGCCACACACCCCTCCTCACCCTCCCAAATGTCTCTATGAATATTTTAGAGTGCTAACTATCGAAGTACACAAATTAATATTCATTATCACCGCCGTAAACTTCTAATTCATACGTCAAAAAGATACTGTAACAGATGGGTAGACAATATCATATTATACAATTCCAAAAAAAATTCGCATAATTCGCTCTTTTTATGATGACTCATGCGACATATGAAATAAAAAAGACTTACTCAAACGCCCAAAAGTTTCTATGAATATTTTTGAGGGCTCACTATTGAAGTATACAAGAATACAAATTAATATTCTTTATCCCCACTGTGAACTTCTAATTCTTATGTCAAACAGATACTGTGACAGATGGGTAGACAATATTACGTTACACAATTCTACAAAAATCTTCATAATTCGCTCTTTTTATTGACACCCCATACGATATATGCCTCCCCCCCCCCTCCTTACCCTCCAAAATGTCTCTATGAATATTTTTGAGTGCTCACTGTTGAAGTATAGTAGTTAACTAGCGTGACCCGTGCGAAGTCTTCGCATTATAAATTATTCAACTCAATTTAATAAATCAAAATTGATTGCAGGTATTCAATTCATTTCTAATTTTGCACACTGCTTATTACGTTTTTATTCCATTATGAAGCTCAGATGACAGATCAAACAAATATTTTACTAAAATTGACATATAGAGGCGCAAGTATCGAAAGCATTGAGCTAAAGCGCCACTTTATTTATACGTGAGTGGATTTGAAATTAAACAAAAATTTTACCGACCGTCAATCATATTGACGTTGAGCCGTTAGATGGCAGCATCGCTGTTTTGTGTATATAATTTTAATAATTAATTAATTTGCAATAACAATAGCAATAATAACATTTTTTTAGTTGTGGATGCCGGTAGAGCAAGCAATTATCTATAAAATGATATATAATTTATGTGGATTAGTTGTGAGGTTTTTTCTAAAAAGGGAGTGTAACATCTTAACCTTAGCGTATTAATATATATGATGATGATGATGATGATTATTACATCACCATCGTGAACTTCTAAATCTTACGTCAAACAGATACCGTGACAGATGGATAGATAATATTACGTTACTCAATTCTACAAAAATCCTCAGAATTCGCTCTTTTTATTAATACCCCAAACGATATATGAAATAAAAAAAAAGGATTACAAGCCCCCCTCCTCCCTATTCACCCTCCCAAATGTCTCTATGAATATTTTTGAGGGCTCACTATTGAAGTATACAAGTATACAAATTAATATTCTTTATCACCGCCGTGAACTTCAAATTCTTACGTTAATCGGATACCGTGACAGATGGGTAGACAACATCGTATCATACAATTCTATAAAAATCCTCATAGTTCGCTTGATACCCCCATACTATATTTGAAATAAAAAGGCTAATACTCCCTTAAAGCCTCTCCGAAATGTCTATGAATATTTTTGTGTGCTAACTATTGATGTACACAAGTATACAAAGTAATATTCTTTATCACCACAGTGAACTTAAAATTCTTACGTCAAACGGATGCCGTGATAGAAGGATAGACGGAGTGGCAAAGCTTATGAGGGTTGCATTTTTTCTTTTGAAGTACATAACACTAAACACGACGATTTTTTTTAAAACAGTAGGTCTTCCTTAGTAACAGTAAATCGTATAGAAGAAATTAAAATCAATTTGAGGGTAAAGCTTCTCATTTTCAAATTCTATTAAAGAATTCACCAATTAATTTTTTTAAACCAAATAAATCTAACATCGTTGGGAAACCAAAAGCACAAACCTAGCGTTTGTTTATTGTTTATTAAATGAAGAATTTTAAAAAGTAAAAAAAAACACAAACAGCAGGGGCGGGGAGAAGTAGGAATGGAGGCCGAAAACCGTCACCGAGTACGAGAAAATGAGTTTTCATAGAAAATTGTTAACAAAAATTAAACCATTTGAGTGATTATTGTGAGAATTAATAATGCATTATCAATAATAGACCATAATAGATATTAAAAAAAAACATTTTAAAAATTGTGTGAATTAGAAGTCTTTGGCATAATAAGAATAATAACTTTATTTAGCACGCAAATAATTAATGGAAATAAAACAATAAAAGGACTAGAGTGTGATTATAAATACGGCTGATAAAATCTAAATTCGATCAAATAATTATATTTTAAAAATTAAAATTTATTTTCCAATACAGAGTAGTGAAAATCTGATCTCTTTATTTAAAATTAAAATAATTATCATTTAAGAAATAAACTAAATTTAAATATTTAAAAAATTTAAATGGATACTCAATTTGATTTAATACACGTGTATATAAAGAATTATTAAATTTACCAAAACAATCCATATATAATTTAATTAACGATGAAAATAAATAAATATCCTAAAAATTTATTGCAATTTATTAACTTTAAATATTAAATACATGATAAAGTAATAATTTATAATTTATAATGCAATTAAATACATTCCGAAACTTAACTTTCAGAAAAATACGTAAAATATATTTTAAAATATGCACTATTTCTATCACGAATATTCACAATAAATAAATGTTTTATTAAATGGAACACTATTAAATTTCAATTACTATAAAATATTATTTAAAAGCACAGATATAACTTAAATTTGTATGAATATAAAACAAGTGTTGTGTATTTACAAACACCATGAATATAGCATCAGTCACTACACGCATATTTAGTGAGCAACTTCATCCTGTCGATTTTTGTTGCATTGTGTGCGTGTATTGTAAAATTTCACTCGCATCATTTTTCCATAGCGCGCCTAAAAAGTGTAATTTCAAAAATGGTATAATTTTTTGGAAGAAGACTTCCGCTTTTCAAAAAGCTAAATTAAAAGTTGATCACTATTAAAATCATCCAGATTATACCCAGTTCACACTCACAGGTGTACAATAATTTTTTTTATACCAACTATATCTTTGACCTCTGAACTTCGATGGTCTTACTGAATTTAGGCCGCGGCTCAACTAAATACTCTGTATTTCCTCTCTAATGTACTAAATAATCCCAACAGTCTATTATAGCCCAACTCCAGATTTACGGCTTCAGCTGCGTATTACGTTCCGAAAGCCTCCACAACTCCCCAAATACAATACATCATCTGTGAACCCTCGTTACAGCGTAGGTTGTGAAGTTGCAGAATTAGTTGGAATATAGTGTGAGGAGTGTTCGGTCAATATAAGCGTTGAAATGCCATCTCAAAATTTATACCTTGCCTTACTGGTATAACGTTATAGCGCGATATATGTGTGTGTATATATACACATATTTATATTTATATATATATATATATATATATATATATATATATATATATATATATATATATATATGTATATACACACTTGGCAAAGACACCGTGTCAAGTGTGTTGCAGATGAGTGACGCGCGACACGATATGTCACCATCCCTCCCTGGCTGTCACTCTCCGGGTACACTTGTAGGAGGAGATTTATAGCTGCCTTGATCTGATCTTTCCTTCTCATCAGCGCTTTTCCGAGTTGTCTGCTGGCCTCCATTATGACCTGTAGCGCCAGGACTCAATATTACCGTCACAACATCGCGATACGTACACAAAAGAATTTACGAAACAATTTGTATGATACTTATTAAAGGCTGTCATTCTGGGAGTACGGGACTAAATTCACGATGCTCCAAGTATTCTTATCCAGCACCACATTTCCAGGGCATCTATCGTTTTCGTCTGCCTTTCACATAGTGTAAACGTTCTGCGGCGTTGAGGTATGTTAACGCTTGAGCGGATTTTTATCATTTTGGTAATGTTGCGGTTCCTCAATGTTATCCTCAGTATATCCATAGCAGAACTAGCAATCATCATATGAATTATTGATTTCCTCAGTACAGCCACTATTATTAGAAAGTAATGTCTCTAAATAGACAATACAATTGAGCCACCGTGTAACTTGCTAGTTGTGGAACTTTGGATGACTTACCGTTAGCAAAGTTTTTTTATATTTTAACAATAGTTAACTTTTATATGCAGACAAGCAACCAAACACTTTTATAGTGTAGATACAAATATTTGACGGAAATATAGAAGAAACGAGATATATAAGGTAAAGGAAGGTTACAAAGCTAGCTATAACATTGTAATATGCTAACTGTGCCCGCGACTTCGTTCGCGTGGAATTAGGAATAAGGAAGAAAAGTTATTAGGAATATGGACATTATCATTTCTCGGTTTTTCGCTTTTACGTTTTTATTTTTTTTATATTAAATGTTTTTTCCGTTTAGCGTGATATGGTAATATTAAAAATATGCTTGAAATATTTACAAATTTTTTTTATACGTTTACGTTTAGTGCGTATTGTTTTAACTATAAACAAATAAATTTTCTGCGTTACTTTCACTGGACAGTCATTATTGTTTTCTTTATTTTTAATTCATTTTTAAAATATCTTATCTTATAGAAGTTTACTAAAAACGCTAAAAGATGGAGATCACAGTACCATATCGTAATATATCTATGAGCATAAAGTTTACTATAAACGCTAATAGATGGCGTTGATAGTACCAATATCGTTAATATTCACCAGAGTCAGAGTTTTTTTTTTAATTTATAATATCCGAATAAAAAATCCTGTACGTTGTTCGAGACTACAAACGATCACCATATCATATTTCATTCAAATCCGTCCAGTAGATTTCACATGCTTGAAGAAAAAATTAACAAATAGAGAGACAACAATTGTAAAAACTGGTTTTTTGGCTTTTAGTGTCATCCTATATGCTATATCAATCACTCTTTTTAAAATATTTTCCATGTGCAGAGTTCAATCCGTCACAGTTTTATATACATATATATACTAACGAAAGGGCCAGTCCATAGACTTTTTTTGGTTGAGGGACTGATGAGCACATTAAAGAGAGGATTAATAAAAATAAGGCACAAATGTTTTTCCAAGGGAAAAAGAAGTCTTATAAACAGAACTTAAACACGTTTTCTCTTTCTACCATATAATATCGCTATTACGCGTCATCGCTCTCGCTCTTATTTGTGTTCAACTATATAATATTTCGTGTGTTCGTCTATATAGTATAATCACGATATGTCTAAATGGAGTCGGAAGGTGAGAATAATTGTACGAAAAGTAAAAAAAACAGCTTGCTGTCTCTCTTCCACCAATTAAACAACAAAGGACGCATTAAAATAAAATATATTTTAAAAAACCGACTTCAAAAAAGGTAGTAAGTACTACTAAAAAGTAAAAAGTAATTAACTCAAAGTAAGTTCCTACTTATTTGCAATAAACAACTAAGTTACTTATTTTTGAAGTCGGTGCCAGCACCGCCGGTCAACTTTTTACATATTTTGAGTTAATTATTTTTTACTTTTTAGTACCTAGCTTTTTTGAAGTCGTTTTTTTTAAAAATATTTTATTTTAGAATTTTTAGTGATTAATATATTAATATTAATCATCATAATTATTCTCTTTCTTGGAATATTAGAAAATTACTTAAAGTCAGTGGAAAAAGCTAGTGTATGAAAAGGAGTTACAATATTCATCTTCAGAACGCATCATCACACCCTGACCTGGTCTTTGGTGCATTTATTTTACAAAGTAAAAACTATCAGTAGCAAATATCTTGAATCACTTTTAATTTACTAATATCCGTTAAGGAGTTCCATTGTTCATATCCAGAACTTATCAACAAACCCTAACTCTGGTAAGTGGTGTAGTTATTTTGCAAAATAACAACTACCCCTAGGAAGTATCTTGCATAATAATTGAGTTACTGCCATTCGTTAAGGAGTTTCATCTTTCGTTTCCGGATCTCATCATCAGATCATCATATCTATATGGGATCAAACCTATAGCATCCTCTTTCAAAGAAAAAAATCATCAAAACTGGTCCATTTGATAAAGAATTATCGCTGAACATACATAAAAAAAAAGATTCCAACGAATTGAGAACCTAGAACTTTTTTGAAACCGGTTAATGATTACTAATGAAAGGATCAGTCCATAGACATTTATTGGTTGAGGGACTGATGAGCACATGGAAAGTAATGATTGGATTTGAATTGACCCAAAGTTCGTTTTCAACAATCAGTGAGTTTGCTTTCTACGACCTGCACCGACTAACTTAGTTATAACTTACTAACTATTTGAATAGTTGAGTAGATTAATAAATTTTAGCTGATAGTTTGAAACTTTCATAGAATTAGTGTCTAAAGTTGCAGATTATATATAGGTAGTATATACAAAGCGGAAAATATTGCATTTGTTTTATTAGCCGTATGGCGATAATTTATGAAACCACAAGTTTGTTTCAAAAATGTTTGATGCGTTAGAAGCTCATGCTTCAAAGAAGGTTATAGGTTATATATAATAACGTAACGCTTTAGAAAGACAGAGGAGTAATAAGAAATGTAACAGAAGTTGACAGCCGATGTGGTTTGGCGAACTCGACAGCCGATGTGGTTTGGCGAACGGAGCAGAGGGATTAGGGTACGCGGGGGGGGGGGGGGGGGTTGCAGCACAATTGAGATAATTCTGTTAATATTTAATATTATAAATGTGAAAGTTTGGATATTTATTTTTTTTGTTTGAATGTTTGACTGTCAATCACGCAAGAAAATACTGCATGGATTTGTATGGTTCGCATGCAAGTATAAAATGGGCTAGAACAGGTACTTTAAAAAAATCAACTCGAAAAATGGGTAATAAGGTTTGTATAAAAATCTATATAATCTACTTATTTATTATTATTTATATATAATTTAAAATAAAATCAACCTATAAAATTTGGTATGAAAGTTTGTATAGAAGTTCGTGTAATTTATTTATTAATTAATATTATTTAAAGTATCTACTAAATATTCTAACGTATTTTGTTTAGTAAGAGTGTTTAGTAATCTTCAGAATATATTAATGCTTCTTGTCCCACACTCTATTTTAGGAATTTTTTTTTTCAGAAAAGCAAAATTTCTCATTGACAGGAGGCCCGCAAAGACGGTTCGTACTTTAAACCTCAATCGAATTTTTAACTCTCACTCGTTCTGAATTAAGAATTTTTAATAACAAATAAAAATATAAATCGAAATTTAACAATTTATTTAATCACTTTTTAGAAATTATTACAAAAAAAAATAATCGACGTTGGCCGCTTTTTAAAAGTGTAGCCATTGTTTAAAAGAAATAAAAATAAAATGTCAGCTGTCATTGTCATTAGTTCCGCCATATTGTTTAACTTACTACTTTTCACACATAAAAAATCTTCAGAATAAATTAATGCTTCTTGTCCCACACTCTACTTTAGGATTTTTTTTCAGAAAAGCAAAATTTCTCATTGACAGGAGAAATTTTGCAAAGACGGTTCGTACTTTAAACTTCAATCGAATTTTTAACTCTCACTCGTTCTGAATTAAGAATTTTTAAAAACAAATAAAAATATAAATTGAAACCTAACAATTTATTTAATCATTTTTTAGAAATTATTAAAAAAAAAATAATCGACGTTGGCAGCTTTTTAAAAGTGTAGCCATTGCTTAAGAGACATAAAAATAAAATGTCAACTGTCATTGACATTCGTTCCGCCATATTGTTTAACTTACTATCTTTCCCGCTCATTTTAAGTTTTACGTAACTTCTTTCGACAACTTTATCGAGTCTTTTTTCTTCATAGCATATTAACATTCTATAAACTAGCAAAATTATGCCATGGTGACAGTTTCAATTTAAGAAAACATTTGAAACAAATGCGATCTCGTTCGAACTTATTACAGATTAACATAAAGATATTTTTAACATACAACCTTAGTCACATTTACCACACATTTTTTTCCTATAAAAATTTAGCCATTTCTTTCCACTCCCTTAGGGGTTGAAACTCGGGAAATGCTGAAATATAAGTTTCATTATTTGTGTTGAAGAGCCTTGATACCAAGTTTTACGTAAAAATTTACAATGGAAATATTTTCCCCATACGAATTTAACTACCACTTTTCACCCACGCAAGCGTTGAATTTCGGAAAATGCTTAAGTAAATATTTCATTATTTGTGTTGAAGTGCATTACTACTAAGTTTTAAATAAAAATTAGCTTAAAATGATTTTTCTCCTAGAAGCTCAGCCGCACCTTTTCACCCCCTTAGGGGTTGATGTTGAAAAATGTTAAAATACATGTTTCATAATTTGTATTGAAGAGCATTAATACCATGTTTTAGTAAGTATATTGTAGTAGTATTTATAATGGAAATACTTTTCCTATTCAAATTTTACCACCCTTCTTCACACTCTTAGGGGATGTATTTTGAGAAATACCTTCTTAAACGATGCCACCCGTATAAAATCAACACCCTCTCCAAATTTACCAAATTTCTATTTTCAGCGGTTTGGACTAGGCGTTGATATGTCAGTCTTTGGGATATTGTCTTTATATATTTAACTACATATATAAATTTGATGATAGTATTACCATGTTTTTCCTAAACTTATTATCATAAAACAAAAGACAACGGTCGAAATCTTGCAGATGCAGAAATCATTATACATATTAATGTATATATATATATATATATATATATATATATATATATATGTACATATATATATATATATATATACATATATATATATATATATATATAAATACCCTAATTAATTTAATAAAATTAATGTAATATAGGTGTAAATATGTTTCTATATTCCACATTTAACTCTCAACTATTCAAATAATTTTCATGAAATTTGGCTTCAAATTACACGTTTCATAGATATATACATAAAATAAAGTAATACTAATTCCACGCGATCGAAGCTGCGGGAAATAGCTAGAAATGTGTAATATATGATAGTGCGCTTGGTTAATAACAGTCAGCAAAGAACCTTTAAATGTACTACATCGAAGAAAACGGATATTTAAAACAAGATCTAACACAGATTTGTCCACTTCACTAATTCTATCTGGATCATGATAGATGAATCGATGGTATCCTACGGCAAGGCGAAAATTTCGTTCAGAAAGTTCGAGTAGGAGGACCATGATCGTTAAGCTGAACTTCGATCCCTAATTGAACTACATAGACAACGATTGCGACACCTTATTGAAGTTCCTAAACTGGCCACCCGTCAGTTGGGTCTTCAAATTCTGCACTTGGCCTTAACAGATCACGAAAGCTGAGAAATGTCTACGAAAGCTGTCCATAGCAATCTACACCAAAATATTATTTATTTATGTATTTGAATGCATCTAATTGGTATATAGGGCAGACTTATTGCTACGAGAGAAATATCTCAGGAGCGACCGGGAATTAAACCCGGACACCCGCGGTTTCGCCGCGCAGGCAAAGGCTGTATGCCTTGTAATCAACCCAACACACCACGATAATAGTGGTCGCCGACTGTTATCGCAGCAGAGAGACTGTCTATCTACTTGTCTGTTTTGTTAAATCTTTACGTCTAAATAACCATCGATCTTAACAAAACTTGCAAAGAAACGACTTGAAAATCGAAGAACAAAACAATGTATATAACGTCATTATAAATTCAATACAGTGAATACTCCACGCAGGATGGCTGATATTTTTTTAAGTGAGACCCTCATATGAAAGATGAGACCCTCATATAAAAGAGAGACCCTCATATGAAAGAGACCCTTATAAGGACATCATATGAAAGAAATCAATGAACAGTATACATTAATATACAATTTATCCGACAACAGACAAAAATAAAACCTATCAACATTAATTTTTACGAAAAGTCAATGTAAAGTGCCATACTGCGAAATAAATAAAAAGGTAGAAACATGCTTATTAATTACATCTCATACACCCCTCATTACACACATAGTAGTAAAAATAAATAATCAGTATTCTCTGATATTAAACCCTACAACAATTCGCTAACAACACAGTGAAACCAGTGGTAGGTTCACGCTCACGGGGTCGTGTACACACACATTATATTACGTTGAACCGAAAGGGTGCATATTTCAAGCTATCTACTCAAACGGGGACTCATGTGATTGATGTCTGCGCTTTCTGAGAATTTCCGCTGTACCGAATTTTTAGTTATGAAAAGAATTTATAATTTTCGTAAATTCACTACGTGATTACGTTATTATTTAATAGCCTTTTGTTTTAGAGGAAATTCTAGAAAAAAAACCATGCGATAAAACGGTCCTTCGCCAGGACAATGCTCATTTTGCCAAAGAGGCAATTACTTTCTGAATACCTCTAAGCCAGAATTAATCAGTCAATCGACATACTCTGTAATGATTATATTCTACAATTTATATTTACATCAGAAAATTAAGGGTGGAAATATAGAGCCAATACTCGCTTTATAAATGAAAATCACACTTTTAAAACAACCCCCGAAAAAATAGTCAATCGGTATACTCTGTAATGATTATATTCTACAATTTATATTTACGCCAGAAAATTAAGGGTAGAAATATAGAGCCAATACTCGCTTTATAAATGAAAATCACACTTTTAAAACAACCCCCGAGAAAAGAGTCGATCGGCATACTCTATAATGATTATATTCTACAATTTATATTTACTTAATACTTGCGGTTTATGGACGCAAATCACACTTTCAAAACAACCCCCGAGAAAAGAGTCGATCGGCATACTCTATAATGATTATATTCTACAATTTATATTTACGCCAGAAAATTAAGAGTAGAAATATAGAGCCAATACTCGCTTTATGGATGCAAATCACACTTTCAAAACAACCCCCGAGAAAAGAGTCGATCGGCATACTCTATAATGATTATATTCTACAATTTATATTTACGCCAGAAAATTAAGAGTAGAAATATAGAGCCAATACTCGCTTTATGGATGCAAATCACACTTTCAAAACAACCCCCGAAAAAATAGTCGATCGGCATACTTTGTAATGATTATATTCTGCGATTTCTATTTACGCCAGAAAACTAAGGGTGGAAATATAGAGGTAATACTCGCTTTATGGATGCAAATCACACTTTCAAAACAACCCCCGAAGAAAGGTCTTAAGGAGAACGGATCCAACGCTTTATTCAATGGCTTCCGGTGGAGAGAAATACATTTTTGTTCGATTATTGTAATGTAAAATTTCAAATAATGTTTAAATATAAAGACTGCGATCAAGAACAAAAGGATGTCTCCAAAACACGTTATAACTTTTTTTAATAAGATTAAAAAAATAAAGTGGTTGACGAAAAAAATTAACTTAAAAAAAAATAATATATGTACAATTACCTTTAAAGTAAATAACACTTGGCGTGCTCTCAACTCACATTTTCGTGATTTCTATACGCTCAAAAGTAGAGACATACGAAAATATAAGCTGAGAGCACACCACTCGTTTCTTGCCTAAAACTATTTTTTTTGTCAAACACTTTTTCTTTTTAAGCTTATTTAAAAAAAAGTTAGTTGTGGAGCAGAGTAAATGATATATAATGAAATATCAGAAAATTTACAGAAATTGTCAAAATAAACGTTTAAAACACGTTGTTAAGGTGCATCTACTCCAAAAAGCGTATTATAAAATCGATTATTTTAAAAACGACAAAAATCACTGAGGCCGTCAGTCTAGCTGATGAAATTAGTATATATAAATAATGATAAAATATTTATCTTATATAATATTAGGGTGGTAACTAATATTATATAAGATAATTATTTATATTAGGTAGGTACTTTTGACCGATTTCTGGAATGATATAGAAGCTTCTAGAATATTTATTTTAGGGTATATAAAGAGTGCGGCATTCGAACTTCTGTTCAGTTTTCAATTGAGTAATCGGCGAGTAAAGAATGAATTAAAAATTGAAATATTTCAAAGGAAACTTAGAGGTCTTTTCCTTCATATATATTGTTAAAAATCATAGAAGCATCACGCAATATATACACAATGATGGCGCTGTGTCCTCTTACAACATAGCCAAGTACTGGTTCCAAAGATTCAAAGAAATTTTTGACCTATCCGATAAACCTTATCCAAAGCGGATGACAGGGGATTTACAATTGACTTAGAAAAATTTAAAAGCTTTATTGAAACAGATACCAGATTAAGTTCGTGCTGTTTGACAGAGCTATCTTCATGCTCTTATTATGCAACGGAAAAACAACTTCACGCTTTGAGAAAGAAGTGGAAATATTCCGTTTGGTTACCACATGAACTACCACCCTTTCAACTTCAGAGAAGATCTAATGTGTGCTTAGAGCTACTGAGTTCCCATCGTATCAACGAGAGGCTGAAGTATTTGGTTACAGGAGATGGGAAGTGGGTGGGTTATGTTAATTTTAGCGTAAATGCTTGTGGCTAGGAACCGGAGAAAAAGGTGTACCCAGATACCAAAATATAATTTTGGGCAAAATATACTTTTGAGTGCATGGTGGGTTATAAATGGAGTTATTCATAGGAAACTCTTTCAAGCGAACAGTACATTTACAGCATAGATTTATTATGAACAATTGAGCTAAGTCACCGCTAGACTTCCTTCAAATCAAAGCAAACTTTATTTTTTACATGACAATGCTCGACCTCACGTAACACAAGTGACGCGTGAAAAACTAGTTTCACTTGGATGGAGTGCGCTACTTCACCCACCATACTCTCCAGGTCTTTCGTCATCTAACTGCTATATGTTTCGCTCTCTGCCTAATAATTTACGTGATACAAAATTTAAAGACGAAAGTCATATCAAAATCAAACTTTACCAGTTTTTCAGTCAAATGCCCAAAGGTTTCAACAAAGACGGAACTATAGCTCTGTCCACGTTGGCGACAAGTATTAGATACCAACGGTGCTTATACAATTAACGATTAATTTTATTGACTACATACAAAAAGTTGAAGAGATGACGGGTTTATAAGTTACCAACCTAATATTATTTGACTTTTGTTTTTTTTTTATACGTAAAGTTACAATTGGCGTTCAAAAAGGAAGACAATGTTTGTATCTTGAATAAAAATAAAAATTTAAAACAAAAAAAAAACTTTTTAATTTTACCCTCAGGCGTACGAAAAGTCAATGGTGCTGTCTAACATCAGAGCAAGGGGGTTAGGGGAGGCGAAACGACATACGACCACAAGACCACATCGACGTCACATTCTCTATCTTAACTAACCCAATATATTCCATTTCCCGTTCACGTCGAACATCCTCATTATTAATCCTGTCACGTAAGTTCTTTCCGAATAAATTCGGTAATAATCTCGTTTCGGCGGCACTCAATTTGCCTTCGTTCCTCGTTAACATTATCCAACAGTCGCTGAAGTACCTAATTGTCGATCACAAGTATTCTATGTTTTAAGGCAATTCGCTTAAGGATAATTTTTTGGAATTAATTCGTGGATTTGGATAGAAATTCGCATTTAATAAATAGCATTCTCGTGATGGTGTCGTTTCATTAACGTAAAGGTACATTAAAGAGAAGTTAAGGGATGATATCAATTTGGAGACAAAAAGTGCCTTTTTTGGTTCTCATTTTAAGTATGTTTATACTTATTAGAGATTTAAAGAAAAACTGATTAACATATTTCACAAAAATAAGATTCTCAAATTCAAGTATTCTATGTTTTAAGGCAATTCGCTTAAGTATAATTTTTTGGAATTAATTCCTGGATTTGGATAGAAATTCGCATGTAACAAATGACTTTCTCGTGATGATGTCGTTATATTAACGTAAAGGTACATTTAAAAGAGGTTAAGGGATCATATCCATTTGGAGAGGAAAAGTGCCATTTTCGGTTCTCCTTTTAAGTATAAACCATTAGAGATTTAAAGAAAAACTGATTAAGAGATTTCACAAAAATGAAGATTGTCAAATTCAAGTATTCTATGTTTTAAGGCAATTCGCTTAAGGATAATTTTTTGGAATTAATTCCTGGATTTGGATAGAAATTCGCATTTAATAAATGGCATTCTCGTGATGGTGTCGTTTCATTAACGTAAAGGTACATTAAAAAGAGTTTAAGGGATCATATCCATTTAGAGAGAACAAGGGCCATTTTCAGTACTCCTTTTAAGTATGTTTATACTTATTAGAGATTTAAAGAAAAACTGATTAACAGATTTCACAAAAATAAGATTCTCAAATTCAAGTATTCTATGTTTTAAGGCTTTTATTATATTCGCTTAAGTATAATTTTTTGAAATTAATTCCTGGATTTAATAAATGGCTTTCTCCTGATGGTGTCGTTTCATTAACGTAAAGGTACATTAAAAAGAGGTTAAGGGATCATATCCATTTGGAGAGAAAAAGGGCCATTTTCGGTTCTCCTTTTAAGTATAAACCATTAGAGATTTAAAGAAAAACTGATTAACAGATTTCACGAAAATGAAGATTTTCAAATTCAAGTATTCTATATTTTAAGGCAATTCGCTTAAGTATAATATTTTGGAATTAATTCCTGGATTTGGATAGAAATTCGCATTTAAAGAATGACTTTTTCGTGATGGTGTGGTTTCATTAACGTAAAGGTACATTAAAAGAGTTTAGGGGATCATATCCATTTGGAGAGAAAAAGGGCCATTTTCGGTTCACCTTTTAAATATATACCATTAGAAATTTAAAAAAAAAACTGATTAACAGACTTCACAAGAAGTGAAGATTTTCTCAATTTGCTTGGTATGTCTTTCCGGTTTAAAATTTCTCCTAAAATTTTAATCTACTTCCCATGTCGTCACCGTGGTGTTTTGGGTGGATCACTAGGCATACCGCCTTTGACATATAAAGAATGATGGGTATGACGAATTATGGGCATGGAGAATTATGCAAAAACAATCGTATAGGAAAATCATGTCCTTGAAGAATTATGCGAAAATAATCGTATAGAAAAATTGTATGAAGAATTATGTGAAAGCAACTGTTTGGGAAAATCATGAGTTTGAAGAACTATTGAGAAAATAATCGTATTGGAAAATTATTAATATGAAGAATTATTCGAAAACAATCGTATAGGAAAATCATGTCCTTGAAGAATTATGCGAAAACAATCGTATAGGAAAATCATGTCCTTGAAGAATTACGCGAAAACAATCGTATGGGAAAATTATGAGTATGAAGAATTATGTGAAAGCAACTGTTTGGGAAAATCATGAGTTTGAAGAACTATTGAGAAAATAATCGTATAGCAAAATTATTAATATGAGGAATTATTCGAAAACAATCGTATAGGAAAATCATGTCCTTGAAGAATTATGCGAAAACAATCGTATAGGAAAATTATGAGTATGAAGAATTATGTGAAAGCAACTGTTTGGGAAAATCATGAGTTTGAAGAACTATTGAGAAAATTATCGTATAGCAAAATTATTAATATGAGGAATTATTCGAAAACAATCGTATAGGAAAATCGTAAGTATAAAGAATTAGTGTCAAAATAATAATTTGGGAAAATTATTGGCTTGAAAAATTATGCGAAAACAACCGTATAGGAAAATTATATATACAAAGAATTATGCAAGAACAACCGTATAGGAAAATTATATGTACGAAAAATTATACGCAAACAACCGAATGGGAAAATTATGAGCGTTAAAAATTATGCGAAAACAACTGGATGAGAAAAATATGAGTATAAAAAATCATGCATAAAAGCACTTTTACCCTCCGTATTTGTTAGTAAAACTACAACTGAATATATTTTCTTCTGATATCCTATGAATCTTACTAATTCTTTAGAATAATTGAAGACATCCACGTTTTCGAAAGAGGTCTATTTCTATCATCATTTTGGCATATTTAATCTATGTTTGCAGTCATTATATGTTAATCATAGTTTTACGTAATTGTCCAATCTGTCACTCTTTTGTTTGGCTGTCTCTGTGACAGACAGACGGACGGTGGAAGACTGGTAATAGGGTCCTGTTGGCACCCATTGTGTAGGGAA